>CAKJTW010000216.1:0-45000 GCA_917880005.1 Nanger dama | reverse complement strand
AACCCTAACCCCAACCCCAACCCTAACCCTAATCATATCCTAACTATAACCTAACCCTAACGCAAACCCTATTCTAACCATAACCCTAAACCTAAACTTATTCTAACCTTTATCCTAACAGTAACGCTAACCCTAATCCTATCCCTAACCCCAACCCCAACCCTAAACATAAACCTATCCTAAGCCAAATCATAACCCTAACCGTAAACCTAACAGCAACCCTAACACTAACACTAAACCTAACCCTAACTCTAACTCTAAAATCTAACCCTAACCCTAACCCTAAATCCTAACCCTAACCCTAGTCTAACCCTAGCCCTACCCCTAGCATTCGCCATAGGCCTAACCCTATCTTAGGCCTAATCCTACCCCTAACCTTAACCCTAACCCTAAACCCTAAACTCTAACCCTAAAACTAGCCCTAACCCTAACCCAAACCTAATCCAAAACCTAACCAAAATCCGCAACCCATAAGCCTACACTTAACCCTACCCTTACCCCTAATCCTAACACTAACGCTAACCCTAACACTAACCCTAACCCTAACACTAACCCTAACCCTAACAGTAACCCTAAACCTAATCCTAACGCTAACCCTAACCCCTACCCTAACACTAACCCTAACACTAACACTAACCCTATCAGTAACCTTAACCATAAACCCTAAATCTATCCCTAAACCCTAACCCTAACCCTGACCCTAACCTAGCCCTAGCCATAGCACTAACATTAGCCCTAAGCCTAAGCCTATCCTTAGGCCTAATTCTACCCCTACCCTTAACCCTAACCCTAAACCCTAAATCCTAACCCTAAAAACCCCTAACCCTAACCAAACCCTAATCAAAACCCTAATTCTACACTAAACCTAACCCTAACGCTAACCCCTACCCTAACCCTAAACCCTAACCCTAACTCTAACCCTAACCCTAGCCTTACCCTTATCCCTAGCCCTAGCACTAGCACTAGCCCTGTGCCTAACCCTATCCTTAGGCCTAACCCTACCCCTACCCTTAATGCTAACCCTAAACTCTAAACCCTAACCCTAAAACTATCCCTAACCCTAAACCAACCCTAACCCTAAACCTAAACCTAACCCCAACACAAACCCTTACCCATACCCCTACCCCTAAACCTAACCCCAACCCAAAAACTTACCCTTACCCCTACCCCCTACACCTAACCCTAACCAAACCCTAACCCTAAGCCTAACGCTAACCCTAACACAAACCCTAACCCTAACCCTAACCTAACCCTAAACCCTAACCTTAACACTAACCCTAACCCTAACTCCAACATATACCCCTACCCCTACCCCTATCCCCTATACCTAACCTTAACCCTATCCCTAAACCCTATTCCCTAACCCTAACCCTAATCCTAAACACTAACCCTAACCCTAGCCATAACCCAAACCTAATCATAACCCTAAACCTAACCCCTAACCCTAACCCTAACCCTATCCTTAAAACATAATCCCTAACCCTCCCCTAACCCTAAACCTAACCATAACCCTAACCCTGAACCCTAACCCTTACAGTAATCCTAGCCCTAGCCCTAGCCTTAGCCTTAGCACTAGCACTAGCCCTAAAGCTCTCCCTAGCCCTAAACCTCTCCCTAAATCCTGAACCCTAACACTAACCCTAACCATAACCCAATCCTAACCCTAACCCTAACACAAACCCCAACACATACCCCTACCTCTAACACTACCATTAACACTAACCCCTAACCATAAGTTGACCCAAATCCTAACCCTAAACCCTAACCCTAACCCTAAACCTTAAACCTTAACCCTATCCAAAACCCAACTCTAAACCTAACCCTACCTAACCTTAAAACTAATCATAACCCTAAACCTGAACCCTAACCCTAACCCTAACCCAACCCTAACCTTACCCTAACCCAAACCCCAAAACATATACCTACACCTAACCCTACCCCTAACCCTAACCCCTAACACTATCCCAGACCAAAACCCTGACACTAAACCCTAACCCTAACCCTAACCCTAAACCTTAAACCTTAAACTTAATGCTATCCCAACTCTAACCCTAACCCTAACTCTATCTCTTATACTAACTCTATCACTAAACACTAAACCCTAACATTAACCCTAACTCTAAACACTAACCCTAACCCAAATCCTTACAAACCCTAAACCTAACCGTAACCCTAACCCCAACCCATTCCCCTACCCCTACCCTGAACCCTAACCCTAACCACTAACCTAACCCTAACCCCTAACCCTAACACAAGCTTTTACCCTAACCCTAAAACCTAACTCTAAAACTAACCCTAACCTTAACCCTAACCCTAACCTAACCCTAACCGTAACTCTAACCCTAACCTTAACTGTAACCCTAACTCTATCCCTAACCCTATCCCAAACCCTCACTCGTCTAACCCTAACCCTAACCCTACCCCTACCCCTAACCCTATCCATACCCCTAACCCTAACCCAACCCTAAACATAACCTCAACCCTAACCCTAACTCGTCCAACCCTTACCTTACCACTAATCCTATGACTAACCCTAACCCTAACCCTATCACTAAACCCTAATCCCTAACCTTAACCCTAACCCTAAACACTAACCCTAACCCTAACTACAACCCCAACCTTAACCCTAAACATACCCAAACTCTAACCTAACCCTAACCCTAACACTATTCTAACCCTAACCCTAAACTTAAATCTCTTCTAACCCTAACTCTAACAGTAACGCTAACCCTAATCCTATCCCTAACCCCAAACCGAACCCTAAACCTAACCCTACCCTAAGCCTCAACCTATCCCTAACCATAAATCTAAGCCCAACCTTAACACTAACCCTACCCTCACCCCTAACCCTAACCTAGCCCTAGCACTACCCCCTAGCACTAGCCCTAGCCCTAACCCTATCTTTAGGCCTAACCCAACAATACATTTGACCTTAACCCTAAACTCTAAACGCTAACCCTAAAACAAACCCTAACCCTAACCGAATCCTAATCCAAACCCTAATCCTAACCGCAACCCATACCCCTACCCTTACTCCTACGCCTACACTAACCCTAACCAAACCCTAACCCTAACCCTAACACTAAACCTAAACCCAACACTAACGCTAAAGCTAATCGTAACCATAACCCTAACCCCAACCCTAAAACTAACACTAACCCGAACCCTAACTCTAACTCAAAACCTAACACTAACCCTAAACCCTAAACCCTAACCATAACCCTAACCCTAGCTAGCCCTAGCCTTACCCCAAGCACTAGCCCTAGGCCTAACCCTTTCCTTAGGCCTAACCCTACTCCTACCTTTAACCCTAATGCTAATCCCTAAACTCTAACCCTAAGACTAACCCTAACCCTAACCCAAACCCTAACCCCAAACCCTACAGTAACTCTAACTGTACCCTAAACATAACCCTAACCCTAACCCTATTCTAACCCTAACCCTAAACCGAAACCTCTTCTAACCCTAACCCTAACCGTACCCTAACCCTAACCCTAACCTTAACCCTTATCCTATCCCTAACCCCAACCCCAATCTTAAACCTAAACCTACCCTAACCCTAAACCTAACCCTAAACCTAAGCCTCACCCCAACTTTAAGCTTAACCCTAACACTAACACTAACCATAACAATAACCCTAAACCCGAACCCTAAAACTAACCCTAACTCCTCACCCTAACCCTAACCCTAAACCCTAACCCTAACCCTAACCCTAATCTCTAACCCTAACCCTAACCTTAAAACTAATCCTATCCCTAACCTAACCCTAATACTAACCCTAAATTCTAACCCTTTCACTAACCTTAACCCAATCCTAACCCTAACCCTAACTCCAACCCATACCCCTACCCATACCCCTACTCCTAACCCCTAAACCTAACCCTAGCCCCTAATCCTAACACTAACCCTAAACCTAACACTAAACCCTAACCCTAACCCTATACCTAACCTAACCCTTACCCTAATACCCTAAACCTAACCCTAACTTTATTCTAACGCTAACCCTAAACCTAAACCTCTTCTACACTCAACCTAACAGTAACGCTAACCCTAACCCCAACCGTAACACCAAACCCAACCCCTAACCCAAAACCCTAACACTAACACTAACCCTAAACCCTAACCCTTAAACTAACCATAGCCAAAGACCCAGCCCCAGCCCTAGCCCTAGGACTAGCCCTAGCCCTATTCCTAATCTTAGCCTTAACCCTAACTCTAACCCTTACACTAACCCAAACCCTTACACTAACCCTAACCCAAGCCCAAGCCCAAGCCCTAGCCCTAGCCCTAGCCCTAAACCTAACCCTTACCTTAAGCCTAAACACTAAACCCTAAACCTAACCCAAACCTAACTCTAAACCTAACACTAAATAAAACATCAACCCCTACCCAACCCCTACCCTTAACCCTAACCCAACCCTAACCCTAACGCTAACCCTAACTTATCCCTTACCGTAACTCTATCACTAAACTCTAAACTCTAACACTAACCTTAACCCTAAACACTAACCCTAACCCTAATCATTACCCAACCCTAAACCTAACCATAATCCTAAACCCAACCCATTCCCCTACCCCTACCCATACACCGAACCCTAACCCTAAAATCTAACCTAACGCTAACCCTAACCATAACCCCTACCCCTAACACAAACCTTAACACTAACCTTAAACCCTAACCCTAATACTAACCCTAAACCCTAAACCCTAACCCTAACCCTAAACCTAAGCGTAACCCCTAACCCTAACCTTAACCCTAACCCCAACTCTAACCCTAAATCTAACCGTAACCCTAACACTATCCCTAACACTAACCCTAACACTAATTCGTCTAAACCTAACCTTAAACCTACCCCTAACTCTAACCCCTATCCCTACCCCTAACACCTAACCCAACCCCTAACCCTAACCCTAACCACAACACCTAACCCTACCTCTAATCTTAACCCTAACCCTAAACCTAAACAGCTTCGAATACTAACCCTAACAGTAATGCTAACCCTAATCCTATCCCTAACTCCAACCCCAACCCTAAACCTAAACCTACCCTAAACCTAAACCTAACCTCAACCCTAGCCCTAACCCCAACACTAACACTAAATATGACTCTAACCCTAACACTAAATCCTAACACTAAACCCTAACCCTAACCCTAACCTCCTAACCCTAACACTAACGCTAACGCTAATTCTAACCCCTAACCCCAACCTAACAATAACCCTAACCTTAAACCCTAACCCTAACACTAACCCTAACCCAATCCTAACCCTAAATCTAACTCCAACACATACCCCTACACCAACCCCTAACCCCTAACCCCTAACCCTTACAATAATCCTATCCCTAAACCCGAATCCCTAACACTGACCCTAACCCTAAACCCTAACCCCTAACCCTAACCCTAAACGTAACTCTAACCCTAACACTAACTGTAACCCTAACCCTATCCCTAACACTAACCCTAACCCTAACTCGTCTAACCCTAACCCTAAACCCCCCCTACGCCTAACCCTATCCCTACCCCTAAACCTAACCCAACCCTAACCCTAAATCGTCTAAACCTAACCCTAAACCTACACCTAACCCTAAAACTACCCCTAATCCTAACACTAACCCTAACCCTAACCCTAACACTAAACCCTCATACCTAAACCTGACCCTAACCCTAAACACTAACCCTAACCTTAACTATAACCAAACCTAACCCTAAACCTAACCCTAACCCCCTAACGTTAACCCTAACCCCTAACCCCAACCCCAAGCCTAATCTTAACCATACCCTAACTCTAACCTAACCCCAACCCTAAGCCTCTTCTAACCCTAACCCTAACCCTAAACCTCTTCTAACCCTAACCCTAGCAGTAATGCTAATCCTAATCCTATCTCTAACCCCAACTCCAACCCTAAACCTAAACCTACACTAAGCCTAAACCTAAACCTATTCATAAACCTTACCCCAACTCTAACACTAACACTAACACTTACCCTATCCTTAACTCTTAAAACTAACCCTAATCCTAAACCTAAACCCTAACCCTAATCCTAAACCTAAACCCTAACCCCAATCCCAAACCTAGTCTAGCCCTAGCCCTACCCCCTATCACTAGCCCTTGGCCCAACTCTATCCTTAGGTCTAACCCTACCCCTACCCTTAACCTAACCTAACTCTAAACCCTAAACTCTAATCTTAAAACTAACCTTAACGCTAACCCAAATCTAACCCAACCCTAACCCAAAACCTAACCCCTAAACACAACTCATACACCTACCCTTACCCCCTACCCCTAACCCTAACCCTAACAAAACCCTAACTCTAACCCTAACGCTAACCCTAACACTAACCCTAACTGTAACACTAACCCTAAACCTAATCTTAACCCTAACCCTAACCCCAACCCTAACACAAAACCTGACACTAACACAAACCCTATCCCTAACCGTAACCCTAAACCCTAACCCCCAACACTAACCCTAAATCTAAAACCTAATCCTAAGCCTAACCCTAAACAATAATTCTCACCCTACCCGTAGCCTTTCCCTAGCCATAGCCCTAGCACTAGCCCTAGGTCTAACCCTATCCTTAGGCCTAACCCTACCCCTACCCTTAACCCAAACCCTAAACCCTAAACCCTAAACCTAAAACTAACCCTAACCCTAACCTCAACCCAACCCTACCCAACCCTAACCCTAACCGCAAACTTACCCCTACCCTAACCCTTACCCTTAACCCTAACCAAACCCTAACCCAAATCCTAACACTAACCCTAACACTAACCCTAACACTAGCACTAACCCTATCCCTAACCCTAAAACCTAACCCTTACCCTAACCCTAACCCTAACATCACCCTAACCCTAACCCTAAACCCTAACCCTAAAACTAACCCTAAACCCATCGTAAACCTAAACCTAAGTCCAACTCATACACCTACCCCTACATCTATCCCGTAACCCTAACACTAACCCTAACCCATTTCCTAAACCATAATCCCTAACCCTAATCCTAACCCTAAACACTAACCTTAACCTTAACCATAACACAAAAACTAACCCTACCATAACCCTGACCACTAACCGTAACAATAACCCTATCCCTAAACCCTAATCCCTAACTCTACCCTAACCCTAAACCTAACCATAACCCTAATCCTAACCCTAACTCCAACCCATACCACTACCTCTAACCCCTAACCCTAAACATAAACCTATCCCTAAACCCTAATGCCTAACCCTAAACCTAAACCTAAACACTAACCCTAACCCTAAACATAACTCAAAACATAACCCTAACCCCTAACCCCTAACCATAACCCTAACCCTTACCCCATCTGCAACCCTAAAGCTAACCGTACCCTAACACTAACCTAACCCCTAACCCTAACCCTATTTTAACACTAACCCTAAATCTAAACTTCTTCTAACCCTAACGCTAAATGTAACGCTAACCTTATTCCTATCCCTAACCCCAACTCCAATCCTAAACCTAAACATACCCTACCCCTAAACCTAACCCCTAACACTAACACTAACCGTAACTCTAACACTAACTCTAAAACCTAACCTTAACCCTAACCCTAAACCCTAACCCCAACCCCAACCTTAGCCCTAGCCCCAGCCCTAGCCCCAGCACTAACCCTGGGCCCAACCCTATCCTTAGGCCTAACCCTACACCTACCTTGAATCCTAAACCAAACCCTAAACCCTAACTCCTAAAACTAACCCTAACTCTTACCAACCCTAAACCTAACCCTAATACTAAACCCAACCCATACCCCTACCGTTACCCCTACCCCCACACCTAACCTAACCAAACCCTAACCATAAACCTAACACTAACGTTAAACCTAACACTAACCCAAACACTAACACTAACCCTAAACCTAATCCTAACCCTATCCCAAACCCTAACACTAACCCTATCCCTAATCCTAACCTAAACCCCTAACCATAACCCTAACCGTAACTCTAACCCTAACCATAACTCGTCTAACCCTAACCCTAAACCTACACTTACCCCCTAACCCTATCCCTATCCCTAACCCTTACACAACCCTAACCATAACCCCTAGCCCTAACCCTAACCCTAACTCTCTAACACTAACCCTAAAGCATTCCCTATACCTAACCCTACCCTTAATTCTAACCCTAACCCTAACCCTAACCCTAAAACCCTAATCCATAACCTTAACCCTAACCCTAACCGTAAACACTAACCCTAACCCTTACCATAGCCAATACCTAACCCTAACCCATAACCCTAACCCTAACCCCAACCCGATCCCTAACCCTAAGTGTACTGTAACTGTAACCTAACTCTAACCCTAACCCTAAATCTTACCTAAACCCTAACCCTAACGTTAACCCTTACCCCAACCCTAACACTAACCCTAACTGTAACACTAACACTAACCCCAACCCTAACCCTAAAGCTAAACCTAAACTCTAACCCAAACCCTAACACTAACACTAACCTAACCTAACCCTAACACTAAGCCTAAACCCTAACTGCAACCCCTAACCTAAACACTAACCCTAACCCTATCTAAAACCTTGAAACCTAATCCTAACCCCTAACCCAACCCTAACCATAATATTAGGGTTAGTGTTTTGGGTTAGGGTTAGGGTTAGGGGTTAGGGGTTTAGGAATAGGGTTAGGGTTTAGTGTTTAGGATTAGGGTTACGGTTAGGGTTTAGGCTTAGGGTTAGGGTTAGGGTTAGTTTTGTGTTATGGTTAAGGTTTAGGTTAGTGTTTAGGGTTAGGGTTAGGGTTAGGATTATGGTTTAGGAAATGGGTTAGGGTTAGGTTACCGGATAGGTGTAGGGATAGGTGTATGGGTTGGACTTAGGTTTAGGTTTAGGATTGGTTTAGGGTTAGTTTTAGGGTTAGGGTTTAGGGTTAGGGTTAGAGTGATGTTAGGGTTAGGGTTAGGGTAAGGATTAGGTTTTAGGGTTAGTGATAGGGTTAGTGCTAGTGTTAGGGTTAGTGTTAGGGTTAGGGTTAGAAGAGGTTTAGGTTTAGGGTCAGGGTTATAATAGGCTTAGGGTTAGGTTAGATATAGGGTACGGTTAGGGTTAGTGTTGGGGTTGGGGTTAGTGTTAATGTTAGGGTTAGGGGTTAGGGTTAGGATTAGGTTTGGTTTATGGTTAGGGTTAGGGTTTCTGTTTAGTGTGAGGGTTAGGGTTAGGTATTAGGCTTTAGGGAAAGGGTTAGGGTTAGGGTTAGGCTTAGGGTTAGGTTTAGGGTAAGTGTTAGGTTTAGCCTTAGGGTTAGGGTTAGGGTTTGGTTAGGGTTATGTGTAGGGATAGGGGTAAGGTAGGTGTATGGGTTGGGGTTAGGGTTAGGGTTAGGGTTGTGTTAGGGTTAGGGTTAGTTTTAGGGTTAGGATTTATCATTTAGGGTTAGGGTTAAGGGTAGGGGTAGGGTTTAGGGTTAGGTTAGTGTTAGGTTTTAGAGTTAGGATTAGGGTTAGGGTTAGGTTTTAGGTTTAGGGTTATGATTAGGGTTTGGGTTGTGGTTAGGTTTACGGTTAGGGTTAGAGTTAGGGTTAGGTGTAGGGATAGGGTTAGGGGGCAATGAGTAGGTTTAGATGAGTTAGGGTTAGGGATAGTGTTAGGTTTATGGTTATGTTTAGGGTTAGAGTTAGGGTTAGGCTGAGGGTTAGGGTTTGAGTTACGGGTTAGGGTTAAGTTTAGGCTAAGGTAGGGTTTAGGGTTAGTGTTAGGTTTAGTGTTAAGGTTAGTGTTATTTTTAGGTTAGGGGTTAGAGTTATGGTTAGGGTTCGGGGTAGGGGTAGGGGTAGGGGAATGGGTTGAGTTAGGGTTACGGTTAGTTTTATTGTTGTGTAAGGATTAGGGTTAGTGTTATTATTCAGGGTTAGGATTAGTGTTATTGTTTAGGGTTTAGTGATAGAGTTAGTGTAAGGGATAGGGTTAGGGTTAGGGTTAGCTTTGGGTTAGGGTTAGTGTTAGGGTTATGGTTTAAGGTTTAGGGTTAGGGTTAGGGTTAGCGTTTATGGTTAGGGTATGGGTCAGGTTTAGGTTTAGGGTTTAGGGGTAGGGGTTGGGGTAGCTGTATGTGTTGGGGTTTGGGTTAGGGTTAGGGTGAGGGTCGTGTTAGGGTGAGGGTTAGAATTAAGATTTAGGGTTTAGGGTTAGGGTTAAGAATAGGGTTAGAGTTAGGCCGAGGGATAGGGTTAGGCCTAGGGCTAGTGCTAGTGCTAAAGCTAGGGTTAGGGTTAGGGTTAGGGTATGGTTAGGGGTAGGGTTGCGGTTGGGTTAGGGATAGGATTAGGGTTAAAGTTAGGGTTAGAGTTAGGGTACAGTTAGGATTAGTGTCAGAAGAGGTTTTGGTTTAGGGTTAGGGTTAGAATAGTGTTAGGGTTAGGGGTTAGGTTACGGTTAGGAGTAGGGTTGGGGTTAGGGTTAGGTTTATGGTTTAGGGTTAGGGTTTGGTTCAGGGTTAGGGTTAGGTGTTAGGGTTAGGGATGGTGTTAGTGGTAGGAGTATGGGTTGGGTTTGGGTTATGGTTAGGTTTAGGGTTAAATTTAGTGTAATGGTTAGTGTTACGGTTAGCGTTAGGGTTAGGGATAGGGTTGGGTTAGGGTTAGGTTTAGAGGTATGGGTAAGGGTAGGTGTTAGGTTAAGGGTTAGGATTACGGTTAGGTTTATGGTTAGGGTAGGTATAGATTTAGGGTTGGGGTTGGGGTTAGGGATAGGATTAGGGTTAGGGTATGGTTAGGGGTAGGGTTGGGGTTGGGGTTGGGGTTAGGGTTAGTATTAGGTTTAGCATTACTCTTAGGGTTAGAGTTAGAAGAGGTTTCAGTTTAGGGTAAAGTTTAGGGTTAGGGTTAGATGTTAGGCTTAGGGTTAGGGTTAAGGTTGGGTTAATGTTAGGGTTAGGGTTAGGGTTAGATTTAGGGTAATGGTTAGTGTTACATTTAGCATTAGGGTTACGGATAGGGTTGGGTTAGGTTTAGGTGTAGGGGTATGGGTAAGTGTAGGTGTTAGGGTTAGGGTTAGGGTTAGGTTTAGGTTTATGGTTAGGGTAGGTACAAGTTTAGGGATGGGGTTGGAGTTCGGGATAGATTTAGGTTTAGGGTTAGGTTTAGGGTTATGGTCAGAGTACGGTTAGGGTTAGGGTTCGAAGATTTTTCGGTTTAAGATTAGGGTTAGAATAGGGTTAGGGATAGGGTTAGAGTTAGGGTACGGTTAGGGTTATGGTTGGGGTTGGGGTTGGGGTTAGGGTTAGGGTTAGAATTAGCATTACTCTTAGGTTTAGGGTTAGAAGAGGTTTAGGTTTATGGTATGATTTAGGGTTAGGGTTAGGGGTTAGGCTTAGGGTTAGGGTTAGAGTTAGGTTTCGGGTTTAGGGTTAGGGGTAGGGGTAGCGGTATGTGTTGGGGTTTGTGTTAGGGTTAGGGTTAGGGTTGGGTTAGGGTTAGGGTTTGGGTTTGTTAGGGTTATGGTTAGGGTTTAGGGTTGGGGTTAGGGTTGGGGTTAGGGTTAGGGTTTAGGTTTAGTGTTAGGATTAGGGTTAAGGTAGGAATTAGTTGTTAAGATTAGTGTTAGGGTTAGGGTTAGTGTTAGGATAAGGGTAGGGTTATGGGTTGTGTTAGGGTTAGGGTTAGGTTGGGTTAGGTTCAGGGCTAGGTTTGGGAATAAGCTAGGGCTAGTCCTAGGTCTAGGGCTAGGTCTAGGGCTCAAGCTAGGTTTAGTGTAATGGTTAAGCTTTAGGTTTAGGGTTATGGTTAGGGTTAAGGGTTAGGGTTAAGGTTAGGGTTGGGTTTGGTGTTAGGGTTAGGGTTAGGGTTAGCGTTACTGTTAGGTTGAGTGTAGAATAGGTTTCGGTTTAGGATTAGCATTAGAATAAAGTTAGGGTTAGGTTTAGTTTATTAGGGTTAGGGTTAGGATAGGGATTGAGTTAGGGTTTAGTGTTAGGATTAAGGTTTGTGTCACGATTAGGGACTAGGGTTAGGGTTAGGGTTAGGGGTTAGGGGAAGGGGGAGGGGTAGGGGTTTTGGTTCAAGTTAGGGTTAGGGTTAGGATTGGGTTAAGGTTAATGTTAAGGTTAGAATTTAGGGTTAGTGTTAGGGTTAGGATTAGGGTTTAGGTTTAGGTTTAGTGTACGGTTAGGGTTAGGTTTCTGGTTGGGGTTAGGGTCAGGGTTAGGTTTAGGGTTAGGGTTTAGGGTTTAGGGTTAGGGTTAACAATAGGTTTAGGGTTAGACCGAGGGATAGGGTAAGGCCTAGGACTAGTGCTAGTGCTAAGGCTAGGGTTAGGGATAGGTTTAGGGTTAGGGTTAGGGTTATGGTACGGTTAGGGTTAGGGTCAGAAGTGGTTTCGGTTTAGGGTTAGGGTTTTAATAGGGTTAGGGTTAAGGTTAGGGTTAGGGTTAGGGTACGGTTAGGGGTAGGGTTGAGGTTGGGGTTAGGGTTAGGTTTAGGGTTAGGGTTTGGTTCAGGGTTAGGGTTAGGGGTAGGGTTAGGGGTAGGAGTATGGGTTGGGGTTTGGGTTAGGGTTAGGTTTAGGGTTAGATTTAGCGTAATGGTTTGTGCTACAGTTAGCATTAGGGTTAGGGTTAGGTTTGGGTTAGGGTTAGGGGTAGGTGTATGTGTAAGGGTAGATGTTAGGGTTAGGGTTAGGGTTAGGTATATGGTTAGGGAAGGTACAGGTATAGGGTTGGGGTTGGGGTTAAGGATAGGATTAGAGTTAGGGTTAGGTTTAGGGTTAGGGTTAGAGTACAATTAGGGTTAGGATTCGAAGTAGTTTCGGTTTAGGGTTAGGGTTAGAGTAGGGTTAGGGATAGGGTTAGGGTTAGGGTTGGGGTTGGGGTTCGCATTACTCTTAGGTTTAGGGTTACAAGAGGTTTCGGTTTAGGGTATGATTTAGGGTTAGGGTTAGGGGTTAGGCTTAGGGTTAGGTTTAGGGTTTAGGGTTAGAGGTAGGGGTAGCGGTATGTGTTGGGGTTTGGGTTAGGGTTAGGGTTGGGTTAGGGTTAAGGTTAGGGTTTAGGGTTAGGGTTAGGTTTTGGGTTTAGGTTTGGTGTTAGGGTTAGGATTAAGGTAGCGGTTAGCTATTAAGATTAGGGTTAGTGTTAGAGTTAGTGTTAGGATTAAGGGTACGGTTATGGGTTGTGGTTAGGTATAGGGTTAGGGTTAAGTTGGGTTAGGGTTAGGGCTAGGTTTAAGAATAAGGCTAGGGCTAGTCCTAGGGCTAAGGCTAGGGCTGGGGCTCAAGCTAGGGTTAGTGTAAGGGTTAGGCTTTAGTGTTAGAGTTAGGGTTTAGGATTAGGGTTAGGGTTAGGGTTGGGTTTGGGGTTAGGTTGAGGGTTAGGGTTAGCGCTACTGTTATGTTGAGTGTAGAAGAGGTTTAGGTTTAGTGTTATCATTAGAATAAAGTTAGGGCTAGGTTTAGTTTATTAGGGTTAGGGTTAGCTTAGGGATAGTGTTCGGATTTAGTGTTAGGATTAAGGTTCGTGTCAGGATTAGGGGCTAGGTTTAGGGTTAGGGTTAAAGGGTAGGGGAAGGTGTAGGGGTAGGGGTATGTGTTGGAATTAGGGTTAGGGTTAGGATTGGGTTAAGGTTAGTGTTAGGGTTAGAATTTAGGATTAGTGTTAGGCTTAGGTTAGAATTAGGGTTAGGGTTATGGTTAGTTTTAGGGTTATGATTAGGGTTAAAATTAGGATTACGGTAAGTGTTAGGGTTGGTGTTAGGGTTAGGGTTAGGGTTTAGGGTTAGTGTACGGTTAGTGTAGGGCTGTGGTTGGGGTTAGGGTTAGGGTTAGGGTTTAGGGTTTAGGGTAAGGGTTAAGAATAGGGATAGGGTTAGGCCGAGGGATAGGGTTATGCCTAGGGCTAGTGCTAGTGCTAAGGCTAAGGTTAGGGTTAGGGTTAGGGTAAGGTTAGGGTTAGGGTCTAAAGAGGTTTCAGTTTAGGGTTAGGGTTAGGGTTAAGGTTAGGGTTAGGGTTAGGGTACGGTTAGGGGTAGGGTTGGGGTTGAGGTTAGGGTTAGGTTTAGGGTTAGGGTTTAGTTGAGGGTTAGGGTTAGGGGTAGGCTTAGTGGTAAGAGTATGGGTAGGGGTTTGGGTTAGGGTTAGGATTAGGGTTAGATTTAGCGTAATGGTTTGTGCTACAGTTAGCATTAGGGTTAGGGTTAGGTTTGGGTTAGGGTTAAGGGTAGGTGTATGTGTAAGTGTAGATGTTAGGGTTAGGGTTAGGGTTAGGTTTATGGTTAGGGTAGGTACAGGTTTAGGGTTGGGGTTGGGGTTAAGGATAGAATTAGGGTTAGGGTTAGGTTTAGGGTTAGGGTTAGAGTACGGTTAGGGTTAGGGTTTGAAGTAGTTTCGATTTAGGGTTAGGGTTAGAATAGGGTTAGGGATAGGGTTAGGGTTAGGGTACGGATAGGGTTAGGGTTGCTGTTAGGGTTGGGGTTAGCGTTAGGGTTAGGGTTAGCATTACTCTTAGGTTTAGGGTTAGAAGAGGTTTCGGTTTAGGGTATGATTTATTGTTAGGGTTAGGGTTTAGGCTTAGGGTTAGGGTTAGGGTTAGGGTTAGGGTTTAGGGTTAGGGGTAGGGGTAGTGGTATGTGTTGGGGTTGGGGTTTGGGTTAGGGTTAGGGTTGGGTTAGGGTTAGGGTTAGAGTTAGGGTTAGTGTTAGTTTTAGGGTTAGGGTTAGTGTTAGTTTTAGGGTTAGGGTTAGTGTTAAGGTTGGGTTAGGGTTATCATTAGGGTGATGGTAAGGGTTAGGGTTGTTTTATGGTTAGGGGTAGGGGTAGGGGTAACGGTATGGGTATGGGTTGGGGTTTGGGTAGGGTTAAGTTTAGGGTTAGCATTACTCTTAGGGTTAGGTTTAGAAGAGGTTTCGTTTAGGGTAAGATTTAGGATTAGGGTAAGGGTTTAGGCTTAGGGTTAGGGTGAGGGTTGGTTTAAGTTTAGTGTTGGGGTTGGGGTTGGGGACAGGATTAGGGTTAGCGCGACTGTTAGGGTTAGGGTTACAAGAACATTCGGTTTAGGGTTACGGTTACCATACGGTTAGGATTAGTGTTAGGGTTAAGGTACGGTTAGGGTTAGGGTTGGGGTTGGGTTTAGGGTTAAGTTTAGGGTTATGGGTTAGGGTTAGGTTTAAGGTTAGGGTTAGGGTTAGGATTAGGTTAGGTGTTACGATTATGGTTAGTGTTCAGGTAGGGGTAGGGGTAGGGTAATGGGTTGGGGTTATGGTTACGGTTAGTTTTATTGTTGTATAAGGATTAGGGTTAGTGTTAATGTTTAGGGTTAGGGTTAGTGTTAGGTTTTAGGTTTTAGTGATAGAGTTAGGGTAAGGGATAGGGTTAGGGTTAGGGTAAGAGTTGGGTTAGGGTTAGTTTTAGGGTTATGGTTTAAGGTTTAGGGTTAGGGTTATGGTTAGGGTTTAGGGTTAGGGTTTTGGTCAGGTTTAGGGTTAGGGGTTAGGGGTAGGGGTAGGGGTAGCGGTATGTGTTGGGGTTTGGGTTAGGGGTTAAGATTGGGTTAGGGTTAGTGTTAGGGTTCGTGTTTAGGGTTAGGGTTAGTGTTAGGGTTAGGGTTAGTGTTAGTGTAGGGTTTCATTAGGGTAAGGGGGTAGGGGTAGGGGTAAGGGTAGGGGGTATGGTTTGGTGTTAGGGTTAGGGTTTGGGTTAAGGTTGGGTTAGGGTTAGGGTTAGGGTTAATGGTAGGGGTAGGGTTAGGCCTAAGGATAGGGCTAGGCCTAGGGCTAGTGTTAGGGCTATGGCTAGGGATAGGCTAGGGTTAGTGTTAGGGTTAGTGTTTAGGGTTAGGTTTAGGGTTACTTTTTAGAGTTAGGGTAAGTGTTAGGATTAGTGTTAGGGTTAGGGTTATGGTTTAGAGTTAGGGTTAGGATTTAGGATTAGGGTTAGGGATAGGGTTAATGTTAGGGTTAGGTTAGGGTTAGGTTTAGGTTTAGCGTTATTGTTAGTGTTAATGTTAGTGTTTGGATTAGCGTTAGCGTTAGGGTTAGGGGTTTGGTTAGGGTTAGGGGTGGGGGTAGTGGTAAGGATAGAGGTAGTGGGTTGCGATTAGGTTTAGGTTTTGGGTTAGGGGTTAGGGTTAAGGGTAGGGGTATGGTTAGACCTAAGAATAGGGTTAGGCCTAGGGCTGTGCTAGGGGTAGGGCTACGGCTAGACTAGGGTTAGGGTTAGGGTTAGGGTTCAGGGTTAGGGTTAGGTTATAGAGTCAGGGTTATGGTTAGGTTTAGTGTTAGTGTTAGGGTTGGGGGTAAGTTTACGATTAGGTTTAGGTCTAAGCTTAGGGTAGGGTTAGGTTTGGGGTTGGGGTTGGGTTTAGGGATAGGATTAGGGTTAGCGTAACTGTTAGGGTTAGGGTTAGAAGAGGTTTAGATTTAGGGTTAGGGTTAGGGTTAGGGTTAGTGTTAGGGTTAGGGTTAGTGTTAGGGTTAGGGTTAGAGTTAGTTTTGGGTTATGTTTAGGGTTAGGTTTAGTGTTTAGGATTGGGTGTTAGGATTTAGTGTTAGGTTTGGGTTTAGGAATAGTGTTTAGGGATAGGGTTAAGGTTAGGGGTTAGGGTTAGGGGTATTTGTAGTGGGTTGGAGTTAGGTTTAGGGTCAGGATTGGGTTAGGGATAGTGTTAGGGTTAGGGTTTAGGGTTAGGGTTAAGTTTAGGTTAGTGTTAGGGTTAGTGGTAGTGTTAGGGTTAGGGTTAGGGTTAGTGTTAGGGTAAGGGTTTAGGGTTTAGGGATATGGTAAATGTTGGGGTTAGGGTTAGGTTTAAGGGGAGGGATAAGATTAAGGGTTGTGTTTAGGGTTAGGATTAGGGTTTGGGTTAGGGCTAGTGTTGGGTTAGGCATAGGGTTAACGTTACAGTTTAGGGTTTAGGTTTAAGGTTAGAGTTAGAGTTAGGGTTAAGTTATAGGGCAGGGTTAGAGTTATGGTTAGGGGTTAGGGTTAGGGTAAGTGTTAGGGTTATGGTTAGGCTAGGGATAAGGTTAAGACTAGGGCTAGGGATAGGGCTAGGGATAGGGTTAGGGTTAGTGTTTAGTGTTATGGTTAGGGTTAGAGTTTAGGGTAGGGATAGGGATAGGGGTTAGGGTTAGGGTTAGGGATAGGTTAGGGTTAGGGATTATGGTTAGGGTTATGGTTAGGGTTTAGAGTTAGGGTTAAGGAAAGTATTTAGGCTTAGGATAGGTGTTAGGGTTAAAGTTAGGGTTAGTGTTAGAGTTAGCACTAGGGCTAGGGTTAGGGTTAGGGTTAGGGTAGGGTTCGGGTTTAGGGTTTCGGGATAGGATTAGGGTTAGGGTTAGGTTTAGGGCTAGGGATAGTTTTAGGGCTAGGGCGACTGCTAGGGCTAGGGCTAGGACTCTGGCTAAAGTTAGGATCAGTGTTAGGGTTTTATATTAAGGTTATAGTTAGGGTTTAGGGTTAGGGTAGGGATAGGGTGAGGAATAGAGTTTAGGGTTAGAGTTAGTGTTAGGGTTATGGTTAGGGTTGGGTTAGGTTTAGGGTTGTGGTTGGGGTTAGGGTTAAGTTTAGGGTTAGCCTTACTGTTAGGGTAAGGGTTAGAAGAGTTTTAGGTTTAGGGTTAGGTTTAGAATAAGGTTACGGTTAGGGTTAGGGTTTAGAGTTAGGATTAGTGTTAGGGTTAGTATTGCTGGTTACCGTTAGGGTTCGCATTAGGTTTAGGGTTGTGTTAGCATTAGGGTTAGGGTAAGTGTTTGGAGTTAGGGTTAGGGTTAGGATTTAGGGTTTAAGGATAGGGTAAGGGTTATGGTTATGGTTAGGGTTGTGTTAGGGTTAGGGTTACGGGTAGGGTAAGGTGTAGAGGTACGGTATGGGTGTAGGGTAAGTGTTAGGGATAGGGTTTGGTTAGCGTTTTGGTTAGGGTTAAGGTTAGGGCATAGGGTTTAGGGTTAGTGTTATGGTTTAGGGTTTAGGGTTATGGTTAGGGTTAGGGTTAGGGTTAGAGTTAGGGTTAGGGCTAGTGTAGGGCAAGGGCTAGTGCTAGGGCTAGGGATACGGCTAGCCCTAACCTGGGTTAGATTTAGGGTTGGGTTAGGGTTAGGGTTAGGGTTAAGGTTAGGGTTTAGGGTTTAGGGTTAGGGTTAGGGTTAGGTTTCTGTTTAGGATTTAAGGTTAGGGTTAGGGTTAGGGTGTAGAGTTTACGGTTAGGGTTAGGGTTAGGGTTAGGCTTTGGGGTTAAGTTTAGGGTTAGGTTTAGGGTAGGGGTAGGGTTAGGACTTCTGGTTAGGTTTAGGGTTAGGGTGAGGTTTGGATTAGGTTTAGGTTTAGGGTTAGGATGTAGAGTTAGGGTTAAGGTTAGTGTTAGGGTTACGGTTAGGGATAGGGTTAGGTTTCTGTTTAGGATTTAAGGTTAGGGTTAGGGTGTAGAGTTTAGGGTTAGGGTTAGGCTTTAGGGTTAAGTTTAGGGTTAGGTTTAGGGTAGGGGTAGGGTTAGGACTTCTGGTTAAGTTTAGGGTTAGGGTGAGGTTTGAATTAGGGTTAGGGTTAGGGTGTAGAGTTAGGGTTAAGGTTAGTGTTAGGGTTACGGTTAGGGTTAGGGTTAGGTTTCTGTTTAGGATTTAAGGTTAGGGTTAGGGTTAGGGTGTAGAGTTTAGGGTTAGGGTTAGGGTTAGGGTTAGGCTTTAGGGTTAGGGTTAGCGTTAGGGGTTAGGGTTAGGGTTGGGGTTAGGGTTAGCGTTAAGATTAGTGTTAGATTTAGGGTTAGGATTAACGTTACTGTTAGTGTTAGCGGTAGGGTTAGGGTTGGGCTTAGTGTTAGGGTTATGGTTAGATTTAGGTTTCGGGTATGTTTAGGGTTAGGTTGGGGTTGGGTATAGGGTTAGGGTTATGGTTAGTGTTACTGTTAGGGTTAGGGTTAGAAGAAGTTTAGATTTAGGGTTAGGGTTAGAATAGGGTTATGGTTAAGGTTAGGGTAGGGTTAGGGTTAGAGTTGGGGTGTGGGTTAGGGTTAGGTTTATGGTTAACTTTACTGTTAAGATTAGGGTTATAAGAGGTTTAGGTTTAGGATTATGGTTAGAATAGGGTTAGGGTTAGGATTAGAGTATTAGGGTTGCGGTTAGCGTTTAGAATTTAAGGTTAGGGTTATGTTATTGTTTGGGCTAAGGTTAGGGTTAGAGTTAGGGCTGGATTAGGGCTAGAGTTAGTATTCGGGTAGGGTTAGGGATAGGGATAGGGTTAGAGCTAGGGTTAGGTATAGGTTTTGTGGTGAGGGTTACGGGTATGGATAGGGGAAGGGGTATAGCTTCGTGTTAGTGTTAGGGTTAGGGTTACAGTTAGGGTTAGGGTTTAGGGTTTAGGGTTAGGGTTAGGGTTAGGGTTCCGGTTAGGGTTAGGCTTTAGGGTTAGGGTTAGCGTTATTGGTTAGGGTTATCGTTAGGGCTAGGGTAATTATTAGGTTTATGATTAAGTTTAGGGTTAGGGTAGGGTTAGGGTTCTGGTTGGCATTGGGTTTAGCATTAGCTTTAGGTTTACGGTTAGAGTTAGGGTTAGGGTTAGGATTTACGGTTTAGGGATAGGGTGAGGGATAGAGTTATGGTTAATATTAGGGATGGGTTAGGGTTAGGGTTAGGTTTAGGGCTAGGGCTAGTGTTAGTGTTAGGGATAGAGTTGGGGTTGGGGTTAGGGTAGGGTAGGGATAGGGTTGGAGTTGGGGTTAGGGTTAGGGTTAGCTTTACTCTTTTGTAGGATAAGAAGAGGTTTAAGTTTAGGGTTAGTTTTAACGTTACGGGTTCAGGTTAGGGTTCGGGGTTAGGGTTAGGTGTTGCGGTAGGTTTTGGGTTAGGGGAAGGGGTATGGGTTGGGGTTAGGTTTAAGTTTAGGGTTGGGTTAGTGTTAGGGTTAACATTAGGGTTAGGGTTTAGGGTTTAGGGTTAGGGTTAGGGTTAGGTTTAGGACTAGGGATAGGGTTAGAGCTAGGGCTAGGGCTAGGGCTAGGGTTAGGGTTAAGGTTAGGGTTAAGTTTAGAATTAGGGTAGGGTTAGGTTTGGGGTTGGGGTAGGGTTAGGGTTAGGGTTAAGGTTAGGGCTATGGCTAGTGTTAGAGCTAGGGCTAGTACTAGGGCTAGGGGCTATGGCTAGGGCTAGGGTTAGGGTAAGGGTTAGGTTTTAGGGTAGGGTTAGGGTTAGGATTAGGGTTAGGTTTTTATGGGTTAGGTTAGGGTTTGGGTTGGGGTTAGGGTTAGGATTAGGGTTAGAGTTTAGGGTTAGTGTTAATGTTAGAGTTAGGGTAAGGGTTAGAGTTTAGGGTTGGGGTAGGGTTAGGGTTAGGGTTACTCTTAGGGTTAGGAGTTAGGGTTAGAGTTAGGGTACAGTTATGGTTAGGGTTAGGGTTAAGGTTAGGGTTAGGGGTTAGGGTTAGTGTTAGGGTTATGGTTATGGTTGGGTAAGGGTTAGGGTTGTGGTTGGGGTTAGGGTTAGGTTTAGGGTTAGCATTACTGTTAGGGTTTAGGTTTAGGTTTATAAAAGGGTTAGGGTTAGGATTAGGATTTAGGGTTAGGATTAGGGTTAGTGTTAGTATTGGTGGTTACGATGAGAGTTAGCATTAGGGTTAGGGTCGTGTTAGCATTAGGGTTAGGGTAAGTGTTTAGAGGTAGGGTTAGGTTTAGGGTTTAGGGATAGGGTCAGGTTTATGTTGTGTTTGGGTTAGGCTTAAGGGTAAGGTGAGGGGTAGGTGTGCAGTTTGGGTGTAGGGTGAGGGTTAGGGTTAGGGATAGGTTTGGGTTAGCGTTTGGGTAAGGTTTAAGGTCAGGGAATGGGGTTTAGTGTTAGGGTTAGGATTAGGGTTTAGGGTTATGGTTAGTGTTAGGGTTAGGGCTAGGGCTAGGGCTAGGGTAAGGGCTGGTGCTAGGGCTAGGGCTATGGCTAGTGCTAAGGTTGGGGTTAGGGTTAGTGTTTAGGGTTATGGTTAGGTTTAGATTTATTATTAGGTTTAGGGTTAGGGATAGGGTTAGGGCTAGGGTTAGGGTTAGGTGTTAGGGTTATGTGTAGGGGTAGGGGTAGGGGACGGGGAAGCGGTATGACAAGGGGTTATGGTTTGGATTAGGGTTAGGATTGGGTTAGATTTAGGGTTATGGTTAGGGTTTGGGTTAGGGTTAGGGTTATGGTTAGCTTTACTGTTAGGGTTAGGGTGAGAAGAGGTTTAGGTTTAGGGTTAGGGTTAGAATAGTGTTATCGTTAGGTTTAGGGTATTAGGTTTATGGTTAGCGTTTAGGATTTAGGGTTAGGGTTAGGTTAGTGTTAGGGTTAGGGAGGGTTAGGGCTAAGGTTAGGGTTAGAGTTATGGTTGGGTTAAGGTTAGTATTGGGGTAGGGGTAGGGCTAGGGATAGGGTTACGGCTAGGGTTAGGTTTAGGGTTTGGTGTTAGGGTTATGGGTAGGGATATGGGAAGGGGTAGGGCTTGGGGTTAGTGTCAGCTTTAGTGTTAGTGTTAGGGTTGGGTTAGGGTTAGTGTTATGGTTTAGGGTTTAGGTTTAGGGTTAGTGTTAGGGTTCCGGTTAGGGTTAGGCTTTATTGTTAGGGTTAGCATTATTGGTTATGGTTTGGGTTAGGGTTAGGGTTAGTGTTAGGTTTAGGGTTAATTTAGGTTTAGGGTAGGGTTAGGGTTTAGGTTTAGGGTTAGGGTGTATTGGTTATTGTTAGAGTTAGTGTTAGCGTTAGGCTTTAGGGTTAGGGTTAGCGTTAGGGGTTAGGGGTTCTGTTAGGGTTAAGGTTAGTGTTATATTTATGGTTAGGGTTAAGGTTAGTGTTAGGGTTAGGGTTGGGGTTGGGGTTAGTGTTAGGGTTAGGGTTAGGTTTAGGTTTAGGGTATGTTTAGGGTTAGGTTTTGGGTTGGGTTTAGGGTTAGGGTTAGGGTTAGTGTTACTGTTAGGTTTAGGGTTAGAAGAAGTATAGATTTAGGGTTAGGGTTAGAATACGGTTAGGGTTAAGGTTAGGATATGGTTAGGGTTAGAGTTGGGGTTTGAGTTAGGGTTAGGGTGATGGTTAGCTTTACTGTTAGTGTTAGGGTTAGAAGAGGTTTAGGTTTGGGGTTAGGTTTAGAACAAGGTTATGGTTAGGTTTAGGGTATCAGGGTTATGGTTAGCGTTTAGGATTTAGGGTTAGGGTTAGGGTAGGGTTAGGGCTAAGGTTAGAGTTAGGGTTAGTGTTGGGTTAGGGTTAGGATTACTTTTGGTGTAGGGTTTGGGCTAGGGATAGTGTTAGGTCTAGGGATGTTTTAGGGTGTGGTCTTAGGGTTACGGATAGGGATAGGGGATGGGGTATGACTTGGGATTAGGGTTAAGGTTAGGGTTAGGGTTAGGGTTAGGGTTAGCGTTAGTGTTAGGGTTTAGGGTTTAGGGTTAGTGTTAGGGTTAGGGTTCTGGTTGGCGTTAGGCTTTATCGTTAGGGTTAGCGTTATTGGTTAGGGTTAGGGTTAGGGTAGGGTTAGGGTTCGGGTTGATGTTGGGGTTAGATTTATGTTAGATTTAGGGTTAGGTTTAGGGTTTATGGTTTAGGGTTAGGGTGAGGGATAGAATTAAGGTTAGGGTTAGGGTTGGGTTAGGGTTAGGGTTAGGGCTAGGGCTACGGTAAGGTTTAGGCTTATGGATAGTGGTAGGGTTGTGGTTGTGGTTAATGTTA
Organism: Nanger dama; assembly: GCA_917880005.1. Classification (NCBI taxonomy): domain Eukaryota; kingdom Metazoa; phylum Chordata; class Mammalia; order Artiodactyla; family Bovidae; genus Nanger; species Nanger dama. Next base: position 22,382 of record CAKJTW010000216.1, on the reverse strand, counting down.
CTGTTAGGGTTAGTGTAGAAGAGGTTTAAGTGTAGAGTTTCGGTTAGAATAGGGTTAGAGATAGGGTTTTAAATTTAGGGTTAAGGTTATTTTAAGGTTAGAGTTAGGGTTTAGGGTTAGGGTTAGGTTCATTGTTTAGGGTTAAGGTTAGGGTTGAGGAAGGGGTATGTTAGGGGTTGTGGTTAGGGTTAGGGTTAGGGTTCAGTGTTTAGGGTTAGGGTTAGGGATAGAGGTAGGGTTATGGTTAGGGTTGGGTTAGGGGTAGGGGGTAGGGGTAGGGGCTAGGTTTAGGGCTAGCACTAGGGATAGGGTTAGGGTTATGGTTGGGGTAGGTGTACAGTAAGGGGTTGAGGTTAGTGTTAGTGTTAGGGTTCGGGTTGGGTTAGTGTTTGGGGTTAGGGGTAGGGGTAGGTGTAGGAGTAGAATTAGTGTTGTTGTTAGGGTTAGGGTTAGGGTTAGGGTTGGGTTAGGGTTAGGGGTAGGGGTAGGGTTAGGGTTAGGGTTAGGTTTAGGGATAGGTTTAGGGCAAGGGCTAATGCTAAGGCTAGGGCTACAGCTAGGGCAAAGCTTAGGGTTAGGGTTAGTGTTAAGGGTTAGGCTTAGGGTTACACTTTAGGGTTAGGGTTAGCTTCATTGGTTACGGTTAGAGTTAAGGTTAGTTTAAATTTAGGGTTAGTGTTGGGGTTAGTGTTAGGGTTAGGGTTAGTGTTGGGGTTAGTGTTAGGATTAGGGTTAAGTTTAGGAATAGGGTAGGATTACGGTTGGGGTTTGGGTTGGGGCTAGGGTTAGGGTTAGGGTTACAGTTAGGGTTAGGGTAAGGTTTAGAAGAGGTTTAGATTTTGGGTTAGGGTTAGAATAGGGTTAGGGTTATGTTTAGGGTAGGGTTATGGTTAGTGTTAGTATTGGTGGTTACGGTTACTGTTAGCATTAGGGTTAGGGTTAGGGTTAGGGTTTAGGGTTTAGGGATAGGGTTAAGGTTATGGTTAGGGTAGGGTTGTGTTAGGGTTAGGGTTACGGGTAGGGTAAGTGGTAGGGGTACGATTTGGGTGTATGGTTAGGGTTAGGGTTGGGTTGGGTTAGGGTTAAGGTTAGGGTATAGTGTTTAGGGTTTGGGTTAGTGTTGGGGCTTACGATTTGGGGTTAGAGTTAGGGTTAGGGTTAAGGCTAGGGCTAGGGGTTGGGGCAAGGGCTAGTACTAGGGCTGGGGCTATGGCTAGGGCTAAGGATAGGATTAGGGTTAGTGTTTAGGTTTGGGGTTGGGGTTGGGGTTAGGGCTATGGCTGGGGTTATGTCTGGGGCTGGTGCTGGGGCTGGGTCTACGGCAGGGGCTAGGGCTAGGGTAAGGGTTAGAGTTTAAGGTTAGGGTTAGTGTTAGGATTAAGGTTAGGTTTTTACGGTTTAGGGTTAGGGTTAGGGCAGGGTTAGGTTTGGGGTTAGGGTTTAGGGTTAGGGTTAGGGATAGTGTTAGAATTTAGGGTTAGGGTTAGGATTAGTGTTAGGGTTAGGATTTCTTTTAGTGTTAGGAGTTAGGTTTGGGGTTACGGTTAAGGTTATGGTTAGGGTTACGGTTAGGGTTAGGGTTTAGGGTTAGGGTGAGGGAAAGAGTTTAGGGTTAGGGTTAGTGTTAGGGTTATGGTTAGGGTTGGGTTAGGGTTAGGGTTGGGGTTGGGGTTAGGGTTAGTTTTAGGGTTAGCGTTACTCTTAGGGTTAGGGTTAGAAGAGGTTTAGGTTTAGTGTTAGGTTTAGAATAGGGTTAGGGTTAGGGTCAGGTTTTGGGTTAGGATTAGTGTTAGTGTTAGTATTGGTGGTTACGGTGAGGGTTAGTGTTAGGGTTAGAGTTGTGTCAGTATTAGGGTTTGGGTAAGTGTTTAGAGTTAGGGTTAGGGTTAGGGTTTAGGGTTTAGGGATAGGTTTACGTTTATGGTTAGGGATAGGTATGTGTTAGGGTTAGGGTTACAGGTAGGGTAAGGGGGTAGGGGTATGGTTTCAGTGTAGGGTTAGTGTTATGGTTAGGGATAGGGTTGGTTTTGCATTTGGGTTAGGGTTAAGGTTAAGGTATAGGGTTTAGGGTTAGGGTTAGGGTTTAGGTTTTAGGGTTAGGGTTAAGGTTTAGGGTTTAGGGTTAGGGTTAGGGTTAGGGCTAGTGATAGGGATAGGCTAGGGGCTAGTGCTAGGGCTGGGGCTACGGCAAGTGCTAAGGTTAGGATTAGGGTTAGTGTTTCTGGTTAGGGTTAGGTTTAGGTTTAGGATTTAATGTTAGGGTTATCGTTAGTGTTAGGTTTTAGGGTTTAGGTTTAGTGTTAGGTTTAGGGCTAGGTATAGGGTTAGGACTAGGGTTGGGTTTAGGGTTAGGGTTTAGGGTTATGTGTAGGGGTAGGGGGTAGGGGTAGGGGAAGCGGTATGCCTAGGGGTTATGGTTAGGGTTAGAGTTGGGTTGGGGTTAGGGTTAAGGTTAGGGTTTAGGGTTAAGGGTTAGGGTTGGGGTTAGGGTTAGGGCTAGGTATAGGGTTAGAGCTATAGATAGTGCTAGAGCTAGGGTTAGGGTTATGAGTAAGGTTCGGGTAACGGGTAGATGTAGGGATATGGTTAGGACTTCTGGTTAGGTTTAGTGTTAGGGTTATGGTTGGATTCGGATTAGGGTTAGGGTTAGGTTGTAGAGTTTAGGGTTAAGGTTAGTGTTAGGGTTATGGTTTAGGGTTAGGGTTAGGTTTAGGTTTAGGATTTAAGGTTAGGGTTAGGGTTAGGGTGTAGAGTTTAGGGTTAGGGTTAGTGTTAGTGTTAGGCTTTGGGGTTATGGTTAGTGTTAGGGATTAGGCTTAGGGTTGGGGTTAGGTTAGTTTTAGATTTAGGGTTAAATTTAGTGTTAGTGTTAGTGTTAGTGTTAGGGTTGGATTAGGTTTAGGGTTAGTGGTAGGGTTAGGGTTAGGGTTGGGGTTAGGTTTAGGGTTAGGGTTAGTGTTAGCATTACTCTTAGGTTTAGGGTTAGAAGAGGTTTAGGTTTAGGGTTAGGGTTCGGGGTTAGCGTTAGGGTTGGGTTTTGGCTTAGGGTTAAGGTTAAGGTTATGGTTAGGGTAAGTGTTACTGTTAGGTTTAGGGTTAGGGTTAGGGTTATGGTTAGGGTTAGGGGTTAGGGTTAGGGGTTAGGGTTAGGGTTAGGGTTTGGTTTAGGGTTAGGGTTAGGGTTAGGGTTAGGGTTAGCGTTACTCTTAGGTTTAGGGTTAGAAGAGGTTTAGGGTTCGGGTTAGGGTTATGGATAGGGTTAGGGTTAGGGGTATTGGTTAGGGATAGTATTAGGGTTAGTTTTGGGGTTTGGTTTAGGGTAAGGTTAGGGTTAGGTTTAGGGTTTGGTTTAGGGTTAGGGTTAGGGTTAGGTTTGGGGTTAGCGTTACTCTTGGGTTTAGGGTTAGAAGAGGTTTAGGGTTAGGGTTAGGGATAGGGCTTAGAGTTTGGGTTAGTGTTGGGGTTAAGGTTTTGTTTAGGGTTTTGTTTAGGGTAAGGGTTAGGGTTAGGTTTAGGGTTAGCATTACTCTTAGGTTTAGGGTAAGAAGAGGTTTAGTGTTACGGTTAGGGTTAGGGGTTAGGGTTAGTGTTAGGGTTAGGGGGTTAGGGTTTGGTTTAGGGTTAGGATTAGGGTTAGGGTTTGGTTTAGGGTTAGGGTTGGTGTTAAGGTTAGCGTTACTCTTTGGTTTGGGGTTAGAAAAGGTTTGGGGTTAGGGTTAGGGTTAGGGGTTAGGGTTAAGGTAAGGGTTAGGTTTAGGGTTAGGGTTTGGTTTAGGGTTAGGGTTAGGGTTAGTGTTAATGTTTAGGGTTAGCGTTAGGGTTAGGGTTACTGTTAGGGTTAGGTTTAGGTTTAGGGTCAGGGTCAGGGTCAGGGTCAGGGTAATTCTTAGGGTTAGCGTTAGGTTTACCATTAGCATTAGGATTAGCGTTAGGTTTAGGGTTAGGGGTTAGGGTTAGTGTTAGGAATAGGGTTAGGGTTTAGCGTTAGGGTTAGGGTTTAGGGCTAAGGTTGGGGTTGAGTTTGGGTTGAGGTTGAGGTTAGTGTTGGGACTGGGGTTGGGGTTAGGGTTGGGATTGGGGTTGGGTTTACGGTTGGGTTTGGGGTTAGGGTGAGGGTTGGGGTTAGAGTTAGGGTTAGGATTGGGGTTGAAGTTAGCATTGGGGTTGGTGATAGGGTTATTGTTGGGTTACAGTTAGGGTTAGGGTTCTTGTTAGGGTTCGTTTAGGGTTAGTGTTAGGATTAGGGTTAGGGTTCGTGTTAGGGTTAGATTAGGGTTAGTGCTAGGGTTAGGGTTAGGGTTAGGGTTCGGGTTCGGGTTAGGGTTAGTGTTAGGGTTAGGGTTAGGTTTCGTGTTAGGGTTAGGGTTAGGGTTAGGGTTACGGGGTTAGAGTTAGGGTTCGGGTTGGGGTTAGGGTTCGGGTTCGGGTTCGGGTTAGGGTTAGGGTTTGGGTTAGGGGTGGGTTGGGGTTAGGGTTAGGGTTAAGGGTGAGTTAGGGTGAGGGTTAGGGTTAGGGTTTAGGGGTTAGGGTTAGGGATTAGGGTTAAGTTTAGGGATAGTGTTAGGGTTAAGGTTAGGGTTAGGGATTAGGGTTAGTGTTAGGGTTAGTGTTTAGGGTTAGGGTTAGGGAAAGAGTTTAAGCTTAGGATATGTGTTAGGGTTAAAGTTAGAGTTAGGGTTAGAGTTAGGCCTAGGGCTAGTGTTAGGGATATGCTAGGGTTAGGGAAGTTTTGGCGTTGGGGTTACGTTTGGGGTTAAGGTTAGAGTTACTATTAGGTTTATTGTTACGGTTAGGGTTAGGGTTAGGGTTTAGGGTTAGTGTTAAGGTTTGTGTTAGGGGTAGGGGTTAGGATTAGGTTTAGGGTTAGGGTTGGTGTAGGGGTTAGGGTTTGGATTTGGGTTAGGGTAAGGATTGGTGTTGGTGTTAGGATTAGGTTTGGGTTGGGTTTATGGTTAGGGTTGGGGGTTAGGGTTAGGGTTAATGTTAGGGTTAGGGTTAGGGTTACGGTTATGGTTGGGGTAGGGTTAGGTTTGGGGTTAGGGTTAGGGTTAGGGTTAGGGTTAGTGTTAGGTTTAGGGTTTTAGGGTTAGGGGTTAGGTTTAGGGTTAGGGTTAGGTTTAGGGTCAGGGTCAGGGTCAGGATCAGAGTCAGAGTCAGATTCAGGTTTTAGGGTTAGCTTTAGCATTAGGGTTAGCGTTAGGGTTAGGGTTAGGGTTCAGGGTTAGGATTAAGATTCGTGGTTAGGGTCAAGGTTAGGGTTTAGGGTTAGGTTAAGTTTAGTGTTGTGGTTGGGTTTATGTTTGGGGTTAGGGTTAGGGTTGGGGTTGGGGTTGGGTTTAGGGTTATGGTTAGGGTTAGGGTTAGGGTTAGTGATAGCTTTAAGGTTAGGGTAGGTTTAGTGTTAGGGTTAGGTCTAGGGCTAGGACTAGGGTTACAGCTGGGCTAGGGCTAGGATTAGGGTTAGGGTTGGGTGAGTTTTAGGGTTACGGTTAGGGTTAGGGGTAGGGGTAAGGTTGGGTTAGGTTTAGGGTTAGGGATAGGGGTAGTGGTAGGGTTAAAGGTATGCGTGTGTTATGGTTAGGGTTAGGGTTGGGTTGGGTTAGGGTTAAGGTTAGGAGTTAGGGTTAGGATTAGGGGTTAGGTTTAGGGTTAGGGTTAGGATTAGGGTTAGCGATACTCAGGTTTAGGGTTAGAAGTGTTTTAGGTTTAGGGTTAGGGTTATGGTTACTGTTAAGGATTTTGGTTAGGGTTAGACTTGGGGTTGGGGTTAGTTTTAGGGTTAGAGTTAGGGTTAGGGTCAGGGTAAGGGTCAGGGTCATGGTTTAAGTTTAGGGTTAGCATTAGGATTAGCATTAGTGTTAGCGTTAGCATTAGGGTTAGGTTTAGGGTTAGGGTTATGGATTAGGGATAGTGTTAGGGTTAGAATTACGGGTTAAGGTTAGGTTTAGAGTTAGGGTTAGGGTTAGGGGTTAGGGTTAGGGTTGGGGTTGGGGTTAGGGTTGGGATTGGGTGTGGAATAGTGTTGGGGTGGGGTTAGGGTTAGGGTTAGGGATAGGGTTAGGTTTAGGTTTGGGGTTAGGGTTAGGGTTGGGGTTAGGGTTAGGTTTAGGGTTGGGTTTAGGGTTAGGGGTTAGGTTTAGGGGTTAGGTTTAGGGTTAGGGTTAGGGTTTAGGGTTAGTGTTAGGGTTAGTGTTAGTGTTTAGCATTAGGGTTAGGTTTAGGGTTAGGGATAGGATCAGGGGTCAGGGTCAGGGTCAGGGTCAGTGTCAGGGTCAGGGTTTAGGGTTAGGTTTAAGGTTAGGTCTAGTGCTATGGCTATGGTTAGGGTTTGACGAGGGCTAGGGTTAGGGTTAGGGTTGGGTGAGTTTTAGTGTTAGCGTTAACGGTTGGGTAGGGTTAAGTTAGGGTTATGTTTAGGGGTTGGGGTAGGGGTATGGTTAGATGTATGCGTTGGTTAGGGTTAGGGTTAAGGTTAGGGTTGGGTTAAGGTTAGGATTAGGGTTAGGGTTAGGGTTAGGTGTTAGGGTTAGGGTTAGGATTAGGGGTTAGGTTTAGGGTTAGGGTTAGTGTTTGGTTTAGGGTTAGGTTTAGGGTTAGGGTTAGCGTTACTCTTAGTTTTAGGGTTAGAAGAGGTTTAGGGTTAGGGTTAGGGTTTGGTTTAGAGTTAGGGTTAGGGTTTAGGGTTAGGGTTAGGGTTAGGGTTTAGGGTTAGCGTTAGGGTTAGCTTTAGTGTTATGGTTAGGGTTGGGGTCAAGGTCAGTGTCAGGGTTTATGGTTAAGGTTAGCGGTAGGGTTAGTTTTAGCGTTAGAGTTAGCGTTAGGTTTAGGGTTAGGTTTAGGGGTTAGAGTTAGTGTTAGGGTTAGATTTGGTTAAAGTTAAGGTTAAGGTTAGGGTTAAGGGTAGGATTAGGTGTTTTGGTTAGTGTTAGCTTTAGGTTTAGTGTTAGGGTTAGGGTTGGGTTAGTGTTAGATTTATGGTTTGGATTAGGGTTAGGGTTAGGGTTAAGGTTAAGATTAGGTTTAGAGTTCGGTTTAGGGTTAGGGTTAGCGTTAGGTTTAGCATTAGGGTTAGGGTCAGGTTTTGGTTAAGCTTAGGGTTAGGGTTAGTGTTCAGGGTTAGGGTTAGAGTTCTGGTTTAGAGATAGGGTTTTGGAAAATGTTAGGGTTAGGGTTAGGGTCGGTTATGGTTAGGGTTAGGATTAATGCTAGGGCTAGGGCTAGGCCTACGGTTGGGGTTAGTGTTAATTTTAAGGGTAGGGTTAGAGGTTGTTGTTTGGTTTGGGTTAGGGTTAGGGTTACGGTTGGGGTTAGTGGTTAGGTTTAGGATTAGGGTTATGGTTACAGTTAGAGTTAGCGTTAGGGATAGTGTTAGGGTTCAGTGTTAGGTTTTGAGTTAGAGTTAGGGGATAGGGTTAGGGTTATGGTTAGTGTTAGGGTTAGGGTTACAGTTAGTGTTTAGGGTCAGATTGAGGGTTAGGGATCAGGGTTTTGGGAAAGGGTTAGGGTTAGGGTTAAGGGTAGGGTAAGGGATTGAGGTTAGGGTTATGATTAGGGTTAGGGTTGGGTTAGGGTTAGGGATAGGGTTAATGCTAGGGCTAAATTCTAACCCTTTCACTAACCTTAACCCAATCCTACCCCTAACTCAAACCCCAACAGATAACCCTAACCCTACCCCTAACCCTACCCTAACCCTAAATCTTAAACCTTAACCCTAAACCTAACCCAACTCTAACCCTAACCTTAATCCTTACCCCTCACCCTAGGCCTATCAATAACCCTAACCCTATCCTATACCCTGAACCTTAACTGTAACCGTAACCCTAACCCAACCCTAGCGCTAACTACCCTAACCGTACCCCAACCCCTAACCCCTAACCCTAACACTTAGCCATACCCTAACCATAAGCCCTAACCTAACCATAACCATAAACCTTAATCCTTAACCTAACACAACTCTAACCCTAACCCAAAACCCTAACCCTAACCTAATCACTAACCTAACACTAACCTAAAACACTAGCCTAACCCTAACCATAACGCAAAGCCTAACACTAAACCTAACCCCTAACCCCTAACCTTAACTCTAACCCTAACCCCAGCCCCAACCCTAACCCTAACCATATCCTAACTATAACCTAACCTAATGCAGGCCCTATTCTAACCATAACCCTAAACCTAAACCTCTTCTAACCGTAATCCTAACAGTAACGCTAACCCTAATCCTATCCCTAACCCCAACTCCAATCCTAAGCCTAAACCTATCCTAAGCCAAAACACAGCCCTAACCGTAAACCTAACAGCAACCCTAACACTAACACTAAGCCTAGCCCTAACTCTAAAATCTAACCTAACCCCCTGGCCTAAGCCCTAGCCCTAACCTAGTCTAACCTTGGCACTACCCCTGGCATTCGCCATAAGCCTAACCCTATCTTTGGGTCTAACTCTGCCCCTAACCTTAGCCTAACCCTAAACCCTAAACTCTAGCCTAAAACTAACCCTAGCCTAACCGAAACCTAACCCAAAAGCCTAGCCAAAATCCATGCCCCATAAGCCTGCACTTACCCCTACCCCTACCCCTAATGCTAACAAAACCCTAATCCTAACACTAATGCTGGCCTAACACTAACCTAAACCTAATCCTAACGCTAACCCTAACCCCAACCCTAACACTAACCCTAACACTAACACTAACACTAACACTATCACTAACCTTACCCTAAACCCTAACCCTAACCTAAACCCTAACCATAACCCTGACCTAACCTGGCCCTAGCCATAGCACTAACGTTGGCCCTGGGCCTAAGCCTATCCTTGGGCCTAACTCTGCCCCTACCCTTAACCCTAGCCCTAGGCCTAAAATCCTAGCCCTAAAAGGCCCTAACCTAACCCAGCCCTAGCCAAAGCCCTAATCCTGCCCTAACCGTAACCCTAACAGTATCCCTAGCCTAACACTGGCCTAAAAATAGCCTAGCCTAGGCCCTAGCCCTAACACTAGCCCTAGCCCAATCTTAGCACTAGCCCTAACTCCAGCCCATACCCCTGCCCTTAGCCCCTAGCCTGGCCCTGTCCCAAAGCCTAGCCCTGGCCTGACCTTAAACACTAGCCTAGCCTAACCATAACCCAAAGACCTAACCTGGCCTGGCACCTAACCTAGCCTAGCCCTAACCCCAATCCCAGCACTAACCGTGGCCGTGCCTTAACTCTAGCCTAGCCTAGCCTAACCCTATTCTAGCCCTAACCTAAGCCTAAACCTATTCTAACCCTAACCTAACAGTAACACTAACCCTAATCCTATCCTATCTCAAAACCCAACCCTGAACCCTAACGCTAACCCCAGCCCTAACTCTAAGCCCTAACCAAAAACTCTAACCCTAACCTGGCCTTGGCCTTATCCCTGGCCCTGGCACTGGCACTGGCCCTGTGCCTAACCCTAACCTTGGGCCTAACCCTACCCCTACCCTTAATGCTAACCCTAAACCCTAAACCCTAACCTAAAACTAACCTAACCCTAAACCAGCCCTAACCCTAACCTAAACCTAACCCCAACCCAAGCCCTTACCCTTGCCCTACCCTCACACCTAACCCTAGCCAAACCCTAACCTAAGCCTAACACTAACCCTAACACTAACCCTAACCCTAAACCTAATCCTAATCCTAACCCCAACCCCAACCCAACCCTAACTTTACACTTACTGAAACCTAAATCTAAACCTTACCGTATTTTAAACCTAACACTAACCTAAACCTCTTCTAACCTAACCTAACAGTAACGCTAACCCTAATCCTATCCCTAACCCCAACCCCAACCATAAACCCTAAACCTAGCTTAAGCCTAAACCTAACCTAACCGTAAACCTAATCACAGCCCCAAACCCTAACCATAACCTAACTCTAAAGCCTAACCCTTGCCTAACGCTAACTCTAAAATCTAGCCTAACCTAACCTAAACCCTACCCTACCCTTAACCCTAACCTAAATGATAAACCCTGCCCTAAAACTAACCTAACCTAACACAACAATAACCTAACCTAACCCCAACCCATACACCTACCATTCCCCTACCCCTACACCTAAAGCTAACCAGGCCTAACCTAACCTAAGGCTAAACCTAGCACTAACCTGGCCTAGCCTAAACCTAACCTAACCTAACCCTTTCCCTAAACCTAATATCTAACCTAACCTAACACTAAACAGAGACCTTAACCTAACAACAAACCAAACCTTATCCTAACCCTAACCCTAACCTAACACTAACACTAACCCCAACACCAACACTAACCCTAACCGTGCCCTAACTCTAACCTAACCCTAACCCTATTCTAACCTAACCTAAACTAAACCTCTTCTAACCCTAACCTAACACTAACCTAACACTAGCACTAACTCTATCCCTAACCCTTAAACCTAACCCTTACCTAACCCTAACCCTAACATCACCTAACCCTAACCTAAACCTAACCTAAAATTAACCTAAACCAATCCTAAACCTAAACCTAAGTCCAACCCATACACCTACCCTACACCTATCCCGTAACCTAACCTAACCCATTTCCTAAACCGTAATCCCTAACCTAACCCTAACCTAAACACTAACCTTAACATTAATCATTACACAAAACTAACCTAACCTAACCCTGACCACTAACCGTAACCCTAACCCTATCCTAAACCCTAATCCCTAACTCTACCTAACCTAAACCTAACCATAACCTAACCCTAACCTAACCCTAACTCCAACCCATACCACTACCTATAACCCCTAACACTAAACCTAAACCTATCCCTAAACCTAATGTCTAACCCTAAACCTAAACCTAAACACTAACCTAACCTAAACATAACCCAAACATAACTCTAACCCTAACCCTAACCTTAATCCTAACCCTTACCCCATCCGCAACCCTAAGGCTAATCGTGCCCTACCACTAACCTAACCTAACCTAACCCTATTCTAACACTAACCCTAAATCTAAACTTCTTCTAACCTAATGCTAACAGTAACGCTAACCTTATTCCTATCCCTAACCCCAATTCCAACCCTAAACATAAACATACCCTACCCCTAATCCTAGCCTAACACTAACACTAACCGTAACCTTAACACTAACTCTAAAACCTAACCTTAACCTAACCTAAGCCCTAACCCTAACCTAACCCTAGCCCTAGCCCTGGCCCTAGCCCTAGCACTAACCCTGGGCCTAACCTATCCTTGGGCCTAACCCTACACCTACCTTGAATCCTAAACCAGACCCTAAACCCTAACCTAAAACTAACCTAACTCTTACCAACCTAAACCTAACCTAATACTAAACCCAACCCATACCCCTACCGTTACCCCTACCCCTACACCTAACCCTAACCAAACCCTAACCATTAACATAACACTAACCCTAACCTAACCCTTTCCCCAACCTAAAACTAAGCCTAACACTAACCTAACCTAACCAATTCCTAACCTTAACCCTGAACCTAACCTAACACTAACCCTAACCCAATCCTAACCCTAACCCTAACTCCAACACATGTCCCCCCTCCCTATCCCTAACACTAACCCTAACCTTATTCCTAAACCCTAATCCCTAACCTAACCTAACCCGAAACACTAACCCTAACCTAACCATAACCCAAACCTAACCATAACCTAACCCTAACCTAAACCTAACCTAACTCCTACCCATACCCCTACCCCTACCTCTACACCCATACGCTAACCCTAACCCTATCCCTAAACCCTTATCCATAACCTAACCCTATACACTAACCTAACCCTAAACATAACCCAAACCTAACCTAACCCCTAACCCAAACCCTAACCCCAACCTCAAGTCTAACCTTAACCGTACCCTAGTACTAACCTAACTATAACCTAACACTATTCTAACCTAACATTAAATCTAAACCTCTTCTAACCTAACACTAACTGTAAAGCTAACCTAATTCTATCCATAGCCCCAACCCCAACCCTAAACCTAAACCTACCTAACCCTTTAACCTTACGCTAACACTAACACTAACCTAAACCCTAACCTTAACCTAAACCTAACACTAACACTAACTCTAATCCTAAACCTAACCTAACCTAACCCGATCCTAACCTAAACCTAATCCTAACACTAACAATAACCCCATTCTAACCTAACCTTAACTCAAGCCCATGCCCCTACCACTGCCCCTATCCCTAACTCTAACCTAACCCTATCCTAAACCTAATCCCTAACCTAACCTAAACACTAACCCTAACCCTGGACGTAACCCAAACTTAACCGTAACCTAACCTAACACCTAACCTAACCTAACCCTATGCCAAACCCCAACCCTAACCTAACCCTACCTAACCTAAAGGTAGCCAAAACCTAACACTGAACCCTAATTCTTACAGTAACCTAGCCTAGCCCTAGCCCTAGACCTGGCCCTAGCTCTAACCCTCTCCCTAGCCCTAACACTAACACTAACACTATCCTAAACCATGAACCTAACCATAGCCTAACCAAGCCCCAGCACATACTACTACCTCCAGCCCTACCCTAACCTAACCATGACACAAGCCTAACCTAAGCCCTAGCCTAACCCTGAACCTAACGCTAACACTAACCCTAACCCAATCCTAGCCTAACCTAACTCCAACCCAAGCCCTTACCCCTACCCCTACCCTACCCCTATCCCTAACACTAACCTAACCCTATTCCTAAACCTAATCCCTAACCTAACCTAACCCAAAACACTAACCCTAACCTAACCTTAACCCAAATCTAGCCTAACCTAACCTAAACCTTAAACCTTAACACTAACCTAACCCAACTCTAACCCTAACCTAACCATAAACCTATCTCTTATGCTAACTCTATCACTAATCCATAAGCCTAACATTAACCTTCATGCTAAACACTAACCCTAACCCAAATCCTTACACCTCCTAAACCTAATTGTAATCCTAACCCAACCCATTCCCCTACTCCTACCCCAAACCCTAACTGTAATCCCTAACCTAACCTAACCTAAACCCTAATTTTAACACAAGCCATAAACTAACACTAAACCTAACCTAACACTAACCTAACACTAACCTTAACCCTAACCCTACTGTAACCTAAACGTAACCTATCCCCAACCTAACATTAACCTTAACACTAACACTAACCCTATCCCTAACCTAACCTAAACCTAACCATAACCTAACCTAGCCTGACTCTGGCCATGGCACTGGCACTGGCCCTGGGCATAACCCTTTCCTTAAGCCTAAACCTGCCCCTACCCTTATCCCTAACCTAGGCCTAAGCCTAACCTAAAACTAGCCTAACGCTAACCCAGCCTAACCAAGCCATAGCCCTAACCCCAGCCCATGCCACTGCCCTTGCCCTTACCCTAGCCTAGCCAGGCCCTAACCTAGCCTAACGCTAGCCTAACAATAGCCTAGCCTAACCTAACCTAATCCTAACCTAAGCCTAATCCTAGCCCACCCAAACCCTAACACTAGCCCTAACCTAACACTAGCCTAGCACTAACCCTATCCCTAACCTAACCTAAATCCTAACCTAACCTAACCTAACAATAGCCTAACCCTGGTCTGGCCCTAGCCCTAACCCTGGCACTAGTCGTGGTCCTAACCCTATCCTTGGGTCTAACCCAACCCTTACCCTTGGCCCTAAGCCTAAACAATAAACTCTAACTATAAAACTAACCTAGCCCTACCCAAACCTAACACAAAACCTAGCCCTAACCGCTACCCATGCCCTACACTTACCCCAACCCCTACCCTAACCATAACTGCAACCTAACAATAGCCCGAACCCTAACTCTATTTTAACCCTGGCCCTAAACCTAAGCCTACCTAAGCCAAAACCTAGCATTAACCGCAACACATACACCCACCCTTACCCTACCCCTGCCCTAACCTAACCAGACCCTAACCCTAACGCTAAACCTAGCACTAACCCAAACACTAACACTAACCTAAACCTAATCCTAACCTAACCCCAGCCTAACACTAACCTAACACTAACCCTTTCCTAACCTAACCCTCAGCCCTAACCATAATCCTAACCGTAACCCTAACCTAACCATAACTCGTCTAACCCTAACCCTAAGCCTACACTTACCCCTAACCTATCCCTATCCCTAACCTAACACAGCCTAACCATAACCCTGGCCCGAACCCTAACCCCAACTCTCTAACACTAACCTAAAGCATTACCTAACACTAACCCTACCCTTAATTCTAACCCTAACCTTAACTCTAACCCTATCCTAAGCCCTAATCCATAACCTTAACCCTAACCTAACCGTAAACACTAACCCTAACCCTTACCATAACCCATACCTAACTCTGCCCCATAACCTAACCGTAACCCCAACCGATCCCTAACCCTAAGTGTGCCGGAACTGTAACCTAACTCTAGCCTAACCTAACTCTAACCTAACCTAACCTAACGTTAGCCCTTACCCCAACCTAACACTAACCTAACTCTAACACTAACACTAACCTTAACCCTAACCCGAAAGCTAAACCTAAACTCTAACTCAAACCCTAACACTAGCCTAACCTAACACTAACCTAACCCTAACCCTACCCTAAGCCTAAACTCTAACCGCAGCCCTAACCTAAACACTAGCCCTAACCCTATCTAAAACCTTGAAACCTAATCCTAACCCCAACCCAGCCCTTACCATAATATTAGGGTTGGTGTTTTGGGTTGGGGTTAGGGTTACAGATTAGGGTTTGGGAATAGGGTTAGGGTTAGTGTTTAGGGTTAGGGTTACAGTTAGGGTTTGGAGGCTTAGTGTTGGGGTTAGGGTTGGTTTTGTGTTGAGGTTAAGGTTTGGGTTGGTGTTTGGGGTTAGGGTTAGGGGTTAGGGATTACAGTTTAGGAAATGGATTAGGGTTGGGGTTATGGGATAGGTGTAGGGGTAGGTGTATGGGTTGGACTTAGGTTTAGGTTTGGGATTGGTTTAGGGTTAGTTTTGGGGTTAGGGTTTGGGGTTAGGGTTAGAGTGATGTTGGGGTTGGGGTTAGGGTAAGGGTTAGGTTTTAGGGTTAGGGATAGGGTTAGTGCTAGTGTGGGTTTAGTGTTATGGTTAGGGTTAGAAGAGGTTTAGGTTTAGGGTTAGGGTTAGAATAGGCTTAGGGTTGGGTTAGATATAGGGTGCGGTTAGGGTTAGTGTTGGGGTTGGGGTTAGTGTTAATGTTGGGGTTAGGGGTTAGGGTTAGGATTAGGTTTGGTTTATGGTTAGGGTCAGGGTTTCTGTTTAGTGTTGGGGTTAGGGTTAGGTATTAGGGTTTAAGAAAGGGTTAGGGTTAGGGTTAGGCTTAGGGTTAGGTTTAGGGTTAGTGTTAGGTTTAGCCTTAGGGTTAGGGTTAGGGTTTGGTTAGCTTTAGGTGTAGGGGTAGGGGTAAGGGTAGATGTATGATTTGGGGTTAGGGTTAGGGTTGTGGTTAGGGTTAGGGTTAGTTTTAGGGTTAGGATTTATCATTTAGGGTTAGAGTTAAGGGTAGGGGTAGGGTTTAGGGTTAGGTTAGGGTTAGGTTTTAGAGTTAGCGTTACGGTTGGGGTTAGGTTTTAGATTTAGGGTTATGGTTAGGGTTTGGGTTGTGGTTAGGTTTACGGTTAGGGTTACATTTAGGGTTAGGTGTAGGGATAGGTTTAGGGTTACAGTAGGTTTAGATGAGTTAGGGTTAGGGATAGTGTTAGGTTTACGGTTAGGTTTAGGGTTAGAGTTAGGGTTAGGCTTAGGGTTAGGGTTTGAGTTACGGGTTAGGGTTAAGTTTAGGCTAAGGTAGGGTTTAGGGTTAGTGTTAGGTTTAGTGTTAAGGTTAGTGTTAGTGTTAGATTAGGGGTTAGAGTTATGGTTAGGGTTCGGGGTAGGGGTAGGGGTAGGGGAATGGGTTGAGTTAGGGTTACGGTTGGTTTTATTGTTGTGTAAGGATTAGGGTTAGTGTTATTGTTCAGGGTTAGGATTAGTGTTATTGTTTGGGGTTTAGTGATAGAGTTAGTGTAAGGGATATGGTTAGGGTTAGGGTTAGCTTTGGGTTAGGGTTAGTGTTAGGGTTATGGTTTAAGGTTTAGGGTTAGGGTTAGGGTTAGGGTTTATGGTTAGGGTATGGGTCAGGTTTAGGTTTGGGGTTTAGGGGTAGGGGTTGGGGTAGCTGTATGTGTTGGGGTTTGGGTTAGGGTTAGGGTGAGGGCCGTGTTAGGGTGAGGGTTAGGATTAAGATTTAGGGTTTAGGGTTAGGGTTAAGAATAGGGTTAGAGTTGGGCCGAGGGATAGGGTTGGGCCTGGGGCTAGTGCTAGTGCTAAAGCTAGGGTTGGGGTTAGGGTTAGGGTTGGTTGGGTGTGGGGTTGGGGTTGGGTTAGGGATAGGATTAGAGTTAAGGTTAGGGTTAGGGTTAGGATACAGTTAGGGTTAGTGTCAGAAGAGGTTTCGGTTTAGGGTTAGGGTTAGAATAGTGTTAGGATTAAGGTTAGGGTTAGGGTTAGGTTACGGTTAGGGGTAGGGTTGGTGTTGGGGTTAGGGTTAGGTTTAGGGTTTAGGGTTAGGGTTTGGTTCAGGGTTAGGGTTAGGGGTTAGGGTTAGGGGTGGTGTTAGTGGTAGGAGTATGGGTTGGGTTTGGGTTATGGTTAGGTTTAGGGTTAGATTTAGTGTAATGGTTAGTGTTATGGTTAGCGTTAGGGTTAGGTATAGGGTTGGGTTAGGGTTAGGTTTAGAGGTATGGGTAAGGGTAGGTGTTAGGGTTACGGTTAGGTTTAGGGTTAAGTTTATGGTTAGGGTAGGTATAGATTTAGGGTTGGGGTTGGGGTTAGGGATAGGGTTAGGGTTAGGGTATGGTTAGGGGTAGGGTTGGGGTTGGGGTTGGGATTAGGGTTAGTGTTAGAGTTAGCATTACTCTTAGGGTTAGGGTTAGAAAAGGTTTCAGTTTAGGGTAAGGTTTAGGGTTAGGGTTAGGTGTTAGGCTTAGGGTTAGGGTTAAGGTTGGGTTATGGTTAGGTTAGGGTTAGTGTTTAGGGTTAGGGTTAGGGATAGGGTTAGGGTTAGATTTAGGGTAATGGTTAGTGTTACAGTTAGCATTAGGATTATGGTTAGGGTTGGGTTAGGTTTGGGTGTAGGGGTATGGATAAGTTTGGGTGTTGGGGTTACGGTTATGGTTAGGTTTATGGTTAGGGTAGGTACAAGTTTAGGGTTGGGGTTGGGGTTAGGGATAGATTTAGGTTTAGGTTTAGGGTTAGGGTTAGGGTTAGGGTTAGGGTCAGAGTATGGTTGGGGTTAGGGTTTGAAGACTTTTCGGTTTAGGATTAGGGTTTGAATAGGGTTAGGGATAGGGTTAGGGTTAGGGTGCAGTTAGGGTTATGGTTTGGGTTGGGGTTGGGTTTAGGGTTAGGGTTAGGGTTAGCATTACTCTTAGGTTTAGGGTTAGAAGAGGTTTAGGTTTATGGTATGATTTAGGTTTGGGGTTAGGGTTTAGGCTTGGGGTTACGGTTAGGGTTAGGTTTCAGGTTTAGGGTTAGGGGTAGGGGGAGCAGTATGTGTTGGGGTTTGGGTTAGGGTTGGGTTAGGGTTATGGTTAGGGTTTAGGGTTGGGGTTAGGGTTAGGGTTTAGGTTTAGTGTTAAGATTAGGGTTAGGGTAGGGGTTAATTGTTAAGATTAGGGTTAGGGTTAGGGTTAGTGTTAGGATAAGGGTAGGGTTATGGGTTGTGGTTAGGTTTAGGGTTAGGGTTAAGTTGGGTTAGGTTTAGGGCTAGGTTTAGGAATAAGACTAGGGCTAGTCCTAGGTCAGGGGCTAGGGCTAGAGCTCAAGCTAGGTTTAGTGTAATGGTTAGGCTTTAGGTTTAGGGTTACGGTTAGGGTTTAGTTTGGGTTAGGGTTAGGGTTAGGGTTGGGTTTGGTGTTGGGGTTAGGGTTAGGGTTAGCCTTACTGCTAGGTGAGTGTAGAAGAGGTTTAGGTTTAGGGTTAGCATTAGAATAAAGTTAGGGTTAGGTTTAGTTTATTAGGGTTAGGGTTAGGTTAGGGATAGAGTTAGGGTTTATTGTTAGGATTAAGGTTTGTGTCACGATTAGGGGCTAGGTTTGGGGTTAGGTTTAGGGGTTGGGGAAGGGGGTAGGGGTAGGGGTTTTGGTTAAAGTTAGTTTAGGGTTAGTATTGGGTTAAGGTTAGTGTTAAGGTTAGAATTTGGGTTTAGTGTTAGTGTTAGGTTAGGGTTAGGGTTAGGGTTTGGGTTTAGCTTTAATGTACGGTGAGGGTTAGGGTTGTGGTTGGGGTTAGGGTCAGGGTTAGGGTTGGGGTTAGGCTTTAGGGTTTAGGGTTAGGGTTAAGAATAGGGTTAGGGTTAGGCCGAGGGATAGGGTAAGGCCTAGGGCTAGTGCTAGTGCTAAGGCTAGGGTTAGGGATAGGGTTAGGGTTAGGGTTAGGGTTATGGTACGGTTGGGGTTAGGGTCAAAGGGTTTCGATTTAGGGTTAGGGTAATAATAGGGTTAGGGTTAAGGTTAGGGTTAGGGTTAGGGTACGGTTAGGGGTAGGGTTGTGGTTGGGGTTAGGGTTAGGTTTAGGGTTAGGGTTTGGTTCAGGGTTAGGTTTAGGGGTAGGGTTAGTGGTAGGAGTATGGGTTGGGGTTTGGGTTAGGGTTAGGTTTAGGGTTAGATTTAGCGTAATGGTTTGTGCTACAGTTAACATTAGGGTTAGGGTTAGGCTTGGGTTAGCGTTAGGGGTAGGTGTATGTGTAAGGGTAGATGTTAGGGTTAGGGTTAGTGTTAGGTTTATGGTTAGGGAAGGTACAGGTATAGGGTTGGGGTTGGGGTTAAGAATAGGATTAGGGTTAGGGTTGGGGTTAGGGTTAGGGTTAGAGTACAGTTAGGGTTAGGGTTCGAAGTAGTTTCGGTTTAGGGTTAGGGTTAGAATAGGGTTAGGGATAGGGTTAGGGTTAGGGTTGGGGTTGGGGTTTGCATTACTCTTAGTTTTAAGGTTACAAGGGTTTCGGTTTAGGGTATGATTTGGGGTTAGGGTTAGGGGTTAGGCTTAGGGTTAGGGTTAGGTTTAGGGTTTAGGGTTAGGGGTGGGGGTAGCGGTATGTGTTGGGATTTGGGTTAGGGTTAGGGTTGGATTAGGGTTACGGTTGGGGTTTAGGGTTAGGGTTAGGTTTTGGGTTTAGGTTTGGTGTTAGGTTTAGGATTAAGGTGGCAGTTAGCTATTAAGATTGGGGTTAGGTTTAGTGTTAGGATTAAGGGTACGGTTATGGGTTGTGGTTAGGTTTAGGGTTAGGGTTAAGTTGGGTTGGGGTTAGGGCTAGGTTTAGGAATAAGGCTAGCGCTAGTCCTGGGAGCTCGGGCTGGGGCTGGGGCTCAAGCTAGGGTTAGTGTAAGGGTTAGGCTTTAGTGTTGGAGTTAGGGTTAGGGTTTAGGATTAGGGTTAGGGTTAGGGTTGGGTTTGGGGTTAGGTTTAGGGTTGGGGTTAGCGTTACCGTTATGTTGAGTGTAGAAGAGGTTTAGGTTTAGTGTTATCATTAGAATAAAGTTAGGGTTAGATTTAGTTTATTAGGGTTAGGGTTAGCTTAGGGATAGTGTTAGGATTTAGTGTTAGGATTAAGGTTTGTGTCAGGATTAAGGGCTAGGTTTAGGGTCAGGGTTAAGGGTAGGGTAAGGTGTAGGGGTAGGGGTATGTGTTGGAATTAGGGTTAGGGTTAGGATTGTGTTAAGGTTAGTGTTAGGGTTAGAATTTAGGGTTAGTGTTGAGGCTTAGGTTAGGATTAGGGTTAGGGTTATGGTTAGTTTTAGGGTTATGATTAGGGTTAGGATAAGGATTATGGTAAGTGTTAGGGTTGGGGTTAGGGTTAGGGTTAGGGTTTAGGTTTAGGGTTGGTGTACGATTAGGGTTAGGGCTGTGGTTGGGGTTAGGGGTTAGGGTTACGGTTTAGGGTTTAGGGTTAGGGTTAAGAATAGGGTTAGTGTTAGGCCGAGGATAGGATAAGGCCTAGGGCTAGTGCTAGTGCTAAGGCTAGGGTTAGGGTTAGGGTTAGGGTACAGTTAGGGTTAGAGTCTAAAGAGGCTTCGGTTTAGGGTTAGGGTTAGAATAGGGTTAGGGTTAGGTTAGGGTTAGGTTTGGGTGCGGTTAGGGGTAGGGTTGGGGTTGAGGTTAGGGTTAGATTTGGGGTTAGGGTTTGGTTCAGGGTTAGGGTTAGGGGTTAGGGTTAGGGGTAGGCTTAGTGGTAGGAGTATGGGTAGGGGTTTGGGTTAGGGTTAGGATTAGGGTCAAATTTAGCGTAATGGTTTGTGCTACAGTTCACATTAGGGTTAGGGTTAGGTTTGGGTTAGGGTTAGGGGTAAGTGTATGTGTAAGTGTAGATGTTAGGGATAGGGTTAGGTTAAGGTTAGGGTAGGTACAAGTTTAGGGTTGGGGTTGGAGTTAAGGATAGACTTAGGGTTAGGGTTAGGTTTAGGGTTAGGGTTAGAGTACGGTTAGGGTTAGGGTTTGGAGTAGTTTCGATTTAGGGTTAGGGTTAGAATAGGGTTAGGGATAGGGTTAGGGTTAGGGTGCGATTAGGGTTGGGGTTGGGGTTGGGGTTGGGGTTAGGGTTAGGGTTAGCATTACTCTCAGGTTTAGGGTTAGAAGAGGTTTTGGTTTAGGGTATGATTTAGGGTTAGGGTTAGGGTTTAGGCTTAGGGTCAGGGTTGGGGTTGGGGTTGGGGGTAGGGGTAGTGGTATGTGTTGGGTTAGGTTTAGGGTTACTGTTAGGGTTGGATTAGGGTTACGGTTAGGGTTTAGGGTTAGGGTTAGGGTTTGGGTTTAGGTTTGGTGTTAGGGTTAGGGTTAAGGTAGGGGTTAGTTGATAAGATTAGGGTTAAGGTTAGGGTTAGTGTTAGGATTAGGGGTAGGGTTATAGGTTGTGGTTGGGTTTAGGGTTAGGGTTAGGTTGGGTTAGAGTTAGGGCTAGGTTTAGGAATAAGGCTAGGGCTAGTCCTAGAGCTAGGGCTAGGGCTGGGGCTGGGGCTCAAGCTAGGGGTTGAGTGTAAGGGTTAGGCTTTAGGGTTGGAGTTGGGGTTAGGGTTTAGGATTGGGGTTAGGGTTAGGGTTGAGTTTGGGGCTAGGGTTGGGGTTAGGGTTAGCGTTACTCTTAGGTTGAGTGTAGAAGAGGTTTAGGTTTAGGGTTGGCTTTAGAATAAAGTTGGGGTTAGTTTTGTTTATTAGGGAGAAGATTGGTTAGGGATACTGTTGGGGTTTAGTATTAGGATAAAGTTAGTGTCAGGATTAGGGGCTAGATTTAGGGTTAGGGTTAAAGGTAGGGGAAGGGACAGGGGTAGGGGTATGTGTTGGAGTTAGGGTTTAGGATTGGGTTAAGGTTAGTGTTGGGGTTGGGTGGGGTTGTGTTAAGGTTAGCTTGGGGGTAGGGTGAGGGTAAGTTTTGGGTTATAATTAGGGTTAGGGTTAGTGTTGGGGTTGGGGTTAGGTTTAGGGGTACGGTTGGGATTAGGGTTAGGGTTAGGGTTTAGGTTTGGGGTTAGTGTACGTTTAGGGTTAGGGTTGGGGTTGGGGTTAGGGTCAGGGTTAAGGTTGGGGTTAGGGTTATGGTTTAGGGTTAGGGTTAAGAATAGTGTTAGGGTTAGGCCGAGGGATAGGGTTAGTTCTGGGGCTAGTGCTGGTGCTAAGGCTAGGGTTAGGGTTAGTGTTAGTGTTGGGGTACAGTTAGGGGTAGGGTTGGGGTTGAGGTTAGGGTTAGGATTAGGGTTAGGGTTAGGGTACAGTTAGGGTTAGGGTCAGAAGGGTTTTGGTTTAGGTTAGGGTTAGAATAGTTTTAGGGTTAGGTTAGGGTTAGGGTATGGTTAGGGGTAGGGTTGGGGTTGGGGTTGGGGTTAGGGTTAGGGTTTAGGGTTAGGGTTTGGTTCAGGGTTAGGTTTGGGGTTAGGGTTGGGGGTAGGTTTAGTGTTAGGAGTATGGGTTAGGTTTTGGGTTAGGGTTAGGGTTAGGGTTAGATTTAGGGTAATGGTTAGTGTTACAGTTACCATTAGATTTAGGAGTTAGGGTTGGCTTAGGGTTGGGGGTAGGGGTATGGGTAGAGTAGGTATTAGGGTTAGGGTTAGGGTTAGGTTAGGTTTATGGTAAGGGTAGGTATAGGTTTAGGGTTGGGGTTGGGGTTGGGGAAAGGATTAGGTTTGGGGTTAGGTTTAAGGTTAGGGTTGGAGTACGGTTAGGGATAGGGTTCGAAGAGGTTTCGGTTTAGGGTTGGGGTAGAACAGGGTTAGGGATAGGGTTAGGGATAGGGTACAGTTAGGATTAGGGTTGGGGTTGGGGTTGGGGTTAGGGTTAGGGTTAGGATTAGCATTACTCTTAGGCTTAGGGTTAGAAGTGGTTTTGGTTTAGGGTATGATTTAGGGTTAGGGTTAGGGGCTAGGCTCAGTGTT
>CAKJTW010000215.1:137500-262947 GCA_917880005.1 Nanger dama | reverse complement strand
GTTACAGTTAGGGTTAGCATTAGGGTTAGGGTTGTGTTAGCATTAGGGTTAGGGTAAGTGTTTGGAGTTAAGTTTAGGGTTAGGGTTTAGGGTTTAAGGATAGGGTTAGGGTTATGGTTATGGTTAGGGATGTGTTAGGTTAGGGTTACGGGTAGGGTAAGGGTAGGGGCACGGTTTGGGTGTAAGGTTAGTGTTATGGATAGGTTTTGGTTAGCGTTTGGGTTAGGGGTAAGGTTAGGGTATAGGGTTAGGGGTTAGGGTTAGGGTTTAGGCTTAGGGTTATGGTTATGGTTAGGTTAGGGTTAGGGCTAGGGCTAGTGTTAGGGCAAGGGCTAGTGCTAGGGCTAGGGCTTCGGCTAGGGCTAAGGTTAGGGTTAGGGTTAGTGTTTAGGGTTAGGGTTAGGTTTACGTTTAGGAATTAGGGTTAGGGTTATGGTTAGGGTTAAGTTTGGCTTTTAGTGTTAGGTTTTAGGATTTAGGCTTAGGGTTGGGGTTAGGGTTAGGGATATGTTTAGGGCTAGGGTTAGGGTTAGGGTTATGTGTAGAAGTAGGGGTAGCGGTAGGGGGAAGGGGTATGGCTAGGGTTTAGGGCTTAGTGTTAGGGT
This sequence comes from Nanger dama, assembly GCA_917880005.1. Classification (NCBI taxonomy): domain Eukaryota; kingdom Metazoa; phylum Chordata; class Mammalia; order Artiodactyla; family Bovidae; genus Nanger; species Nanger dama. Next base: position 262,342 of record CAKJTW010000215.1, on the reverse strand, counting down.
TAGGGTTGGGTTAGGGTTGGGTTAGGGTTCAGGCTAGGGATAGCGTTAGAGCTAGGGATAGTGCTAGGGCTAGGGTTAGGGTCAGGGTTAGGGTTAGGTTTAGGTTAGGGCATGTTAAGTGTTAGGGGTGGGGTTGAGATTGGGGTTGGGGTTAGGTTTAGGGTTAGTGTTACTGTTAGGGTTAGGGGTTAGAAGAAGTTTAGATTTAGGGTTAGGGTTAGAACAGGGTTAAGTTTATGGTTAGGGTTAGGGTTAGTGTTAGAGTTGAGGTTTCAGTTAGGGTTAGGGTTAGGGTTAGGTTTGGGTTAGGGTTAGGGTAGGGGAAGGGTACAGTTAGTGTTGTTGCTAGGGGTTAGGGGTTAGAGTTAGCGGGGGTTAGGGTTGGGCTAGGGTTAGGGTTAGGGGTAAGGGTAGGGTTAGGGATAGGGCTAGGTTGAGAGACAGGGCTAGTGCTAAGGCTAGGGCTATGGCTAGGGCAAAGTTTAGGTTTAGGGTTAGTGTTTAGGGTTAGAATTAGGGTTAGGCTTTAGGGTTAGGGTTAGTGCTATTGGTTAGGGTTAGGGTTAAGATTATTTTAGATTTAGGTTTAGGAATTAGGGTTAGTGTTAGTGTTTTGGTTAGGGTTGGGGTTAGTTTAAGGGTTAGGGTTAGGTTTAGGGTTAGGGGTAGGTTCATGGTTACGGTTTGGGTTGGGACTAGGGTAAGGGTTAGGGTTAACGTTACTGTTAGGGTTAGGGTTAGAAGAGGTTTAGATTTAGGGTTAGGGTTAGATTAGGGTTAGGGTTAGGGTTTGGGGTAGGGGTAGGATTAGGGGTTGAGGGTAGTGTTAGGTTAGGGTTAGAGTTGGGTTAGGGTTAGGGTTACGTTTGGGGCTAGTGCTACGGCTAGGTTTTAAAGCTAGCGCTATGTCCTGGGATAGAGCTAGGACTAGGGTTAGGGTTAGGGGTAGGGGTAAGAGTAGGATTAGGGGTTGAGGATAGTGTTAGGGTTAGTGTTAGGGTTGGGTTAGGGTTAGGGTTAGGTTTGGGATTAGGGTTACTGTGAGTGTTAGTGTTAGGTTTAGGGTTAGAGTTAGGGTTAGGGCTAGAGCTAGTGCTAGGGCTAGGGCTGGGGCTAGGGCTAGGGTTAGGGTTAGGGTTAGGGGTTAGGTTAGGCGTTAGGGTTTGTTTTAGGGTTAGGGGTTAGGGTTTGGGGTTAGCATTACTATTAGGTGTAGGGTTAGAAGAGATTTAGGGTTAGGGTTAGGGTTAGGGTTAGGTAAGGTTTAGGGGTTTTGATTAGGGTTAGGGTTAGGGTTACGGGTTAGGTTAGGGTTAGGGTTAGGTTTAGAGATAGGGTTAGGGTCAGGATCAGGGACAGGGTCAGGGTCAGAGTCAGTGTCAGGGTTTAGGGTTAGGATTAGTGTTAGGGTTAGGGTTAGGGTTAAAATTAGGAGTTAATGTTAGTGTTAGGGTTAGGGTTAGGATTAGATTTAGGGTTAGGGGTTAGGGTTAGGGTTAGGTTTGGGTTTGGGGTTAGGGTTGGGGTTGGGGTTAGGGTTAATGTTAGGGTTAGAGTTAGGGTTAGGGTCAGGATCAGGGACAGGGTCAGGGTCAGAGTCAGTGTCAGGGGTTAGGGTTGGGGTTGGGTTTAGGGTTAATGTTAGGGTTAGAGTTAGGTTAGGGTCAGGATCAGGGACAGGGTCAGGGTCAGAGTCAGTGTCAGGGTTTAGGGTTAGGATTAGCGTTAGGGTTTGGGTTAGGAATTAAGGGTTAGGGTTAGTTTTAGGGTTAGGGTTAGGATTAGATTTAGGGTTAGGGGTTAGGGTTAGGGGTTAGGGTTATGGTTAGTGTTGGGGTTGGGGTTAGGGTTGGGGTTGTGTTGGGGTTAGGGTTAAGGTTAGGATTAGGTTTAGGGTTGGGGTTAGAGTTAGGGTTGGGGTTGGTGTTAGGGTTAGGGTTAAGGTTTTGGTTAGGATTAGTTTTGGGTGTTAGGGTTAGGGTTAGGTTTAGGGTTAGGGTTAGGGCTAGGATTTAGAGTTATTGTAGGGTTGTGGTTATGGTTAGGGTTAGTGTTAGGTTTTAGGGTTTAGGATTAGTGTTAGTGTTAGGGTCAAGGCTAGGGATAGGGTTAGGGCTAGGTTAGGTTAGGGCTAGGGTTAGTGTTAGTGTTAGGGTTAATATTAACGTTAGGGTTAGGTTTAAGTTGGTTTTAGGGTTAGGGTTGAGTGTTACTCTTAGGGTTTTTATTAGGCTTAGGGTTGGGATTAGGGTTTAGGGTTAGGATTAGGTTTAGGGTTAGGGTTAAGTTTAGGTAAGGGCTAGGTCTAGGGTTAGGGTTAGAGTTAGGGTTGGATTTGGTTAGGTGTAAGTGTAGGGGTAAGGTTACGGTTAGGGTTACGGTTAGGGTTAGGGGTTAGTATTAGGGCTAGGGGTAGTGGTATGGGGATGGGTTGGGATCAGGGTTAAGGTTAGTGCTATGGTTGGGTTTGGTTTGTTGTTAGGGTTAGAATTACTGTTAGTGTTAGGGTTAGGGTTAGGGCTAGAGATAGGGTTAGTGCTAGGGCTATTGCTAGGGCTATGGCTAGGGCTTAGACTAGGGTTAGGGTTAGGGTTAGAATTTTGGGTTAGGGTTTGGTTTAGGTTATGGTTAGTATTAGGGGTTAGGGTTAGAGTTATCGGTTAGGGGTAGGGGTACGGGTAGGGGAATGCGTTGAAATTAGTGTTAGGGTTAGAGTTTGGTTACGGTTAAGGATAGAGTTAGGGTTTATGGTTTAGGGTTAGAGTTTGGTTTGTGTTTAGGGTTTGGGATGGAGTTAGGTTAGGGGTTCAGAGTTAAGGTTAGGGTTAGATTTAGGATTAGGGATTAGGGATAGGGGTAGGGGTATGGGTTGGGGTTAGGTTTAGGGTTAGCGTTGTGTTAGGGTTAGGGCTAGGGCTAGGATTAGGTTCAGAAATAGTGCCAGAGCTAGGACTATGGCTAGGTGTAGGGTTAGGTTTTAGGTTAGTGTTAGGTTTAGGGTTTAATGTTAGGGTTAGGGTTAGGGATAGAGTTAGGGTTGGGTTAGGGTTAGGGTTTCAGGTTAGGGTTAGGTTTAGGTTTAGGGTTTATGGTTAGGGTCAGGGTTAGGTTTAGTGGTTAGTGTTAGGGTTAGTGTTAGTATTAGGAGTTAGGGTTAAGGTTAGGGGTTGGTTTAGGGGTTGTGGTTATGGTTATGGTTGTGGTTATGGTTGTGGTTATGGTTAGGGTTAGTGTTGGTGTTGTTTTACGCTTAGGTTTAATGTTTAGGGTTAGGGTTATAGTTAGGGTTTCGGGTTTCGGGATAGGGTTAGGTTTGGGTTAAGGTTAGAGTTATAGCTTATGTTTAGGGTTAGTGTTAGAGTTCAGGGTTTAGGCTTAGTATTAGGCTTAAAGTTAGGGTTAGGTTTAGGATTGGGTTAGAGTTATGTTTAGGGTTAGGGCTAGGGCTAGGGATATGGTTAGGGCTAAGGCTAAGGCTTGGGCTAGGGCTAGGGTTACGGATAGGGTTAGGGATAGGGTAGGGGTACGGTTAAAGGTATGTGTGGGTTAGGGATAGGGTTACGGTTAGGGTTAGTTTGGGTTAGGGTTAGGATTAGGTTTTGTTAGGGATATGGTTAGGGTTAGAGTTAGGAATAGGGTTAGGGGTTAGGGTTAGGTTTAGGTTAGGGTTAGGCAGTTAAGGTTCGAGTTAGTGTTAGCAGTGAGGGTTAGAAGTTACGGTTAGGGTTAGGGTTTAGTGTTATGGTTAGGGTTAGTTTTAGTGTTAGGGCTAGGGTTTGAGTAAGGGTTTGGGGTTAAGGTTAGGTGTAGGTTTAGGAGTTAGTGTTAGGGTTATGAATAGGGGTAAGGGTAGGGTTAAAGGGATGTGTGGGTTAGGTTAGGGTTAGGGTTAGGGTTATTGTTAGGGTAGGATTAGGGTTAGGTTTGGGGTTGGGGTTGGGGTTAGGGTTGGGATTGTGGGTGGGATTAGTGTTGGTGTTCGGGTTAGGGTTAGGGTTGGGGTAAGGGTTAGGGTTAGGGTTAGGGTTGGGGTTTGGGTTTGGGTTTGGGTTGGGGTTAGGTTAGGGTTGGGGTTAGGATTAGGGTTAGTTTTGGTGTTAGGGTTAGGATAAGGGTTAGGGTTAGTGTTAGGGTTTTGTTTAGGTTAGGGTTAGTGTTTAGGGTTACGGTTAGGGTTAGGGTTAGTGTTAGGTTTAGGGTTAGGGTTAGGGTTAGTGTTAGGTTTAGGATCAGGGGTCAGACTCAGGGTCAGGGTTTAGGGTTAGGTTTAGTGTTAGGGTTAGCGTTAGCGTTAGGTTTAGGGTTAGGGTTAGGGTTTAGGAGTTAGGGTTAGGTTTAGGGTTAGGGGTTAGGGTTAGTGTTAGAGTTATGTTAGGGTTAGTGTGGGGTGGGGTTAGGGTTGGGGTTGGGTTTAGGGTTGGTGTTGGGGTTAGGTTTAGGGTTAAGGTTAGGTTAGGGTTGGGGTTCGGGTTAGGGTTGGGGTTGGGGGTTAGGGTTAGGGTTGGGTTTAGGGTTAGATTTGGGGTTAGTGTTAGGGTTAGGTTTAGAGGTAGGATTTAGGGTTATTGTAGGGTTAGGGTTATGGTTAGGGTTAGTGTTAGGTTTTAGGGTTAGGATTATTGTTAGGGTTTGGGTTGGACCGAGGGATAGGGTATGGGCTAGGGTTAGGTTTAGTGTTTGGATTAATATTATGGTTAAGGTTAGGTTTAGGTTAGTGTTAGGTTTAAGGTTAGTGTTACTCTTAGGGTGTGTTTTTAGGTTAGGGTTAAGGTTTAGAGTTATGGTTAGTGTTAGGGGCTAGGATTCGGGTTAGGGGTTAGAGTTATCGGTTAGGGTAATGGTACGGGTAGGGGAATGGGTTGGAGTTAGTGTTAGGGTTAGAGTTTGGTTACGGTTAGGGTTACTGTTCTGGTTTAGGGTTTAGGGTTAGAGTTAGGGTAGGGTTTTGGGTTAGGGATGGAGTTAGATTTAGGGTTCACAGTTAAGGTTAGGGTTAGATTTAGGGATAGGGATTAGGGATAGGGGTATGGGTATGGGTTGGGGTTACGTTTAGGGTTAGCATTTTGTTAGGGCTAGGGTTAGGTTAGGGTTTGGTTTTATGGTTAGGGTTATGTTTAGGGTTTGGGTTAGCATTACTCTTAGGTTTAGGGTTAGAAGAGGATTAGGGTTAGTGTTAGGGTTAGGGGTGGGTTTAGGGGTTTTGGTTAGGGTTAGGATAAGGGTTAAGGTAAATGTTAGGGTTAGGGTTAGGGTTAGGGTTAGGGTTAGGGGTTAGGGTTAGGGTTAGGGTTAGTGTTTAGGGTTATGGTTAGTGTTAGTTTTAGGGTTAGGGTCAGGGTCAGGGTCAGAGACAGGGTCAGGGTTTAGGGTTAGGTTTAGCATTAGGGTTAGCGTTAGTGTTAGGTTTAGGGTTAGGGTTAGCATTAGGGGTTAGTTTAAGGGTGAGGGTTAGGGTTAAGTTTAGGGGTTATGGTTAGTTTAGGGTTATCTTTGGGGTTAGGGTTACTGTTGGGTTTAGGGTTAGGGTTGGCATTAGGGTTAGGGTTAGAGTTAGGATTTTGGGTTATTGTAGGGTTAGGGTTATGGTTAGGGATAGTATTAGGTTTTAGGGTTTAGGGTTAGGGTTAGGGGTTTTGGTTAGGGTTAGGGTTAGGGTTATGGTTAGGGGTTAGGATTAGGGTTAGGGTTAGGGATTAGGATTAGGGTTTAGGGTTAGCCTTAGGGTTAGGATTAGTGTTAGGGTTAGGGTTTGGGTTAGGGTTAGGGGTCAGGGTCAGGGTCAGGGTTTAGGGTTAGGGTTAGCATTAGGGTTAGCGTTAGCGTTAGGATTAGGTTTAGGCTTAGAGTTAGGTGTTAGGGTTAGTGTTAGGGTTAGAGTTAGCGGTTAGGGTTGGGGTTAGGGTTAGAGATTAGGGTGAGGGTTAGGGTTAGGGTTGGGTTTGGGGTTATTGTTGGGGTGGGGTTGGGGTTAGGGTTGTGATTGCTTTGGGTTTATGGTTGGGATAGTGGTTCTGGTTAGGGTTGGGTTTAGGGTTAGTGTTGGGGTTAGGATTAAGGTTAGGTTTAAGATTGGGGTTACGGTTAGGATTGGGGTTGGGGATAGGATTAGGTTGGGGTTTGGGTTAGGCTTATGGTTGGTGTTAGGCTTAGGATTAGTGTTAGGGTTAGGGTTTGGTTTAGGGTTAGGTTTAAGGTTACGATTTGCTTTAGGGTTAGGGTTAAGGTTAGGTTTAGTGTTAGGATTAAGATTAGGGTTAGAGATTAGGGTTTGGGATTAGGATTAGGGTTTAGGGTTAGGGTTAGGGAAAGTGTTTAGGCTTAGGACATGTGTTAGGGTTAAAGTTAGGGTTAGGGTTAGAGTTAGGCCTAGGGCTAGTTTTAGGGTAGGTTTAAGGTAGGGTTGGCGTTGGGGTTAGGTTTAGGGATAATGTTAGCATTACTATAAGGTTTATTGTTATACAGGGTTAGGTTTAGGGTTATGGTTAGAATAGTGTTAGGGCTAGGGTTAGGGGTAGGTTTAGAGGTTGTGGTTAGTGTTAGGGGTAGGGTTAGTTTTAGGATTGCGATAGGGTTAAGGTAAGGGTTAGTGTTTTGTGTTAGGGTTAGGGTTATGGTTTAGGGTTTAGGGATAGGGTTATGGTTATGAGTAGGGGTAGTGATGCAAGTAGGTTTAGGGGTTGTGGTTAGGTTTAGGATAAGGTTATGGTTGGGTTAGGGGTAGGGGTAGAGTTAGGTTTAGGGTTAGGTTTAGACGAGTTAGGGTTACGGATAGGGTTAGGGTTAGGGGTTTGGTTAGGGTAAGTGTTAGGGTTAGGGTTAGGGGTAAGGGTTAGGTTTAGGATTAGGTGTTAGGGTTAGGGTTAGGTTTAGGGTTATGATTAGGGTTAGTGTTAGGGTTTAGGGTTAGGGTTAGGGTTAGGATCATGGTCAGGGTCAGGGACAGGGTCAGAGTCAGGGTCAGGGTTTAGGGTTAGGTTTAGAGTTAGGGTTAGTGTTAGAGTTAGGGTTAGGTTTAGGGTCAGCTTAGGGGTTAATGTTAGTGATAGAGTTAGGTTTAGTGGTTAGGGTTAGTGTTAGGTTAGGTTAGGGTTAGTGTTGGGGTTAGGGTTAGGGTTGGGGTTAGGGTTGGGGTTAGGATTTGGTTTAGGGTTAGTATTTAGGTTTATTGTACGGGTAGGGTTATGGTTAGGGTTAGTGTTAGGTTTTAGTGTTTACGGTTAGGGTTAGGGTTAGGGTTAGGGGTTTTGGTTAGGGTTAGGGTTAGGGTTAAGGGTTAGGTTTAGGGTTGGAGTTATGGTCAGGGTCAGGGTCAGTGTTTAGGGTTAGGGTTAGGGTTAGGTTTAGGGTTTGGGTTAGGGGTTTAGGGTTAGCCTTAGCGTTAGAGTTAGTGTTAGGGTTAGGGTTAGGGTTATGGTCAGGGTCAGTGTCAGTGTTTAGGGTTAGGGTTAGGGTTATGGTTAGGGTTGGGTTGGGGTTGGGGTGTGGGTTAGTGTTGGTGTTAGGGTTAAGGTTAGGGTTAGGGTTAGGGTTAGAGTTTGGTTTAGGGTTAAGGTTAGGATTAGGGTTTGGTTTAGGGTAAGGGTTAGTGTTAGGGTTGAGGTTAGGGTTAGGGTTAGCGTTAGGGTTGGGATTACCGTTAGAGTTGGGGTTGGGGTTAAGTTTAGGGTTGGGGTTAGGGTTAGGGTTAGTGTTGGTGTTAGGGTTAAGGTTAGGGTTAGGCCAGGGTTAGGCCAGGATTAGGGCTTGGTTAGGCCAGGAGGGTAGGCGGTTCAGGTTAGGGGGCTTGGTTTAGGGTTAGTGGTTTTGGTTAGGGGCCAGGATAGGGTTAGCGGTTAGGGTTACAGTTAGGGCAGGGTTTAGGGTTAGGATTAGGCAGGCTAGGCCAGGGTCCAGGGCTTATGATTAGGGTTGGTGTTGGGGTTAGGTTTAGGGTTGGGGTTAGGGTTAGGTTAGTGTTGGTGTTAGGGTTAAGGTTAGGTTTAGGGTTAGGATTAGGGTTTGGTTTAGGGTTAGGGTTAGGGTTAGGGTTTGGTTTAGGGTTAGGTTTAGGGTTAGGTTTAGGGTTAGTGGTTTTGTTTAGGGTTAGGGATAAGGTTAGCGGTTAGGGTTAGGGTTTAGGATTAGGTTTAGGGTTAGGGTTAGGTTTTAGGGTTTAGGGTTAGTGATAGGGTTAGGGATAGGGTTAGGTCATGGTCAGTGTCAGGGGTTTAGTGTTAGGGTTAAGGTTAGGGTTTCATTTAGGGTTTAGGGTTAGTGTTAGGGTTAAGGTTAGGGTTAGAGTTAGAGGTTAGGGATAAGGTTAGGTTTAGGGTTAGGGTTGAGGTTGGGGTTAGGGTTGGTGTTGAGGTCATGGCTGGGATTGGTGTTGGGGTTAGAGTTGGGATTGTGGTTGGGGTAAGGGTTGGTAAGGGTTGGTGTTAGGGTTAGGGTTAGGTTTAGGAGTAAGGGTTAGGGTTAGGGTTTAGGTTTAGGGTTAGGGTTAATGTTAGGGTTAGGGTTAGGTGTAGGGTTAGTGTTAGGGTTGTGTTAGGGTTAGCTTTGGGGTGGGGTTAGAGCTGGGGCTGGGTATAGGTTTGGGGTTGGGGTTAGGTTTAGGGTTAAGGTTAGGTTTAGGGTTGGGATTAGGGTTAGGGTTGGGGTTGGGGTTAGGGTTAGGGGTTGGGTTTAGGGTTAGTGTTGGGGTTAGGGTTAGGGTTAGGGTTAGAGTTAGGATTTAGGTTATTGTAGGGTTAGGGTTATGGTTATTGTTAGTGTTAGGTTTTAGGGTTTAGGATTAGTGTTAGGGTTAATGTTAGAGCTAGGGATACGGTTTGGGCTCGGGTTAGATTTAGTGTTCGGGTTAATATTACGGGTAAGATTAGGTTTAGGTTAGTCTTTTATGTTTAGGGTTAGTGTTACTCCTAGGGATTGTTAGGGTTAGGGTTAGGGTTAGGGTTAGGGTTATGGTTAGGTTTAGGTTTAGGGTTAAGGTTAGGGTAAGTGCTAGGGCTAGTGTTAGGGATAGGGTTAAAATTTTGGTTTAGGGTATGGTTTAGAGTTATGGTTAGTCTTAGGGGTTATGGTTAGGGTTAGGGATAGAGTTATCGGTTAGGGGTAGGGGTATGGTAGGGGAATCGGTTAAAGTTAGTGTTAGGGTTAGGGTTTGGTTACGGTAAGGGTTAGGGTTAGGGTTTAGGGTTTAGGGTTATAGTTAAGATTGGGTTTAGGGTTAGAGATGGAGTCAGGGTTAGGGTTCAGAGTTAAGGTTAGGGTTAGATTTAGGGATAGGGATTAAGGATAGGGGTAGTGGTATGGGTTGGGATTCGGTTTAGAGTTAGCGTTGTATTAGGGTTAGGATTAGGGCTAGGGTTAGGTTAGGTTTTGGTTTAGGTTTAGGGTTATGTTTAGTGTTAGGGTTAACGTTACTCTTAGGTTTAGGGTTGGAAGAGGTTTAAGGTTAGTGTTAGGGTTAGGGTTAGGGGTTTTGGTTAGGGTTAGGTTTAGGGTTAGAGTTAGGGGTAAGGGTTAGGGTTAGGGTTAGTGTTTAGGGTTAGAGTTAGTGTTAATGTTAGGGTCAGGGTCAGAGTCAGGGTAAGGGTTTAGGGTTAGGTTTAGTGTTAGGGTTAGTTTTAGGGTTAGGGTTAGCATTAGGGGTTAGTGTTAGGGTTAGGGTTAGGGTTAGGGGTTAGGCTTAGTGTTAGGTTTAGGTTAGGTTTAGGGTTGGGGTTGGGGTTAGGGTTTTGGTTAAGTTTAGGGATGGAGTTAGGGTTAGGTTTAGGGTTAGGTTTTAGGGTTATTGTAGGGTTAGGGTTATGGTCAGGGATTGTGTTAGGTTTTAGGTTTTAGGGTAGGGTTAGGGTTAGGGATAGGGGTTTTGTTTAGGGGTAGGGTTATTGTTAGTGTTAGGTTAGGTTTAGGGTTGGGGTTAGGGTTAGGGATGGGGTTAGGGTTAGGATTTAGGCTTATTGTATGGTTAGGGTTATGGTTAGGGATAGTATTAGGTTTTAGGGTTTAGGGTTACGGTTAGAGTTAGGGTTAGGGTTTTGGATAGGGTTAGTGTTAGGGTTAGGGGTTATGGTTAGGGGTTAGGGTTAGAGTTAGGGTTAGGGGTTAGGATTAGGGATCGGGTTAGGGTTATGGTTAGAGTTTAGGGTGAGCCTTAGGGTTATGGTTAGTGTTAGGGTTAGGGTTAGAGTTGGGGTTGGGGTCAGGGGTCAGGGTCAGGGTTTAGGGTTAGGGTTAGCATTAGGGTTAGCGTTAGCGTTAGGTTTAGCATTAGGGTTAGGGTTAGGCTTAGGGTTAGGGGTTAGGGTTAGTATTAGGGTCAGGGTTTAGGGTTAGGGTTAGGGTGAGGATTAGGGATTAGGGTGAGGGTTAGGGTTAGGGTTGGGGTGGGGTTAGGGTTAGTGTTGGGGTTAGAGTTGGAATTGCGGTTGGTTTGTGGTTGGGATTGTGGTTCTAGTTAGGGTTTGGGGTTGGTGTTAGGGTTAGGGTTGGGGTTAGGGTTAGGGTTAGGGTTGGGATTACGTTTAGGGTTGGGGTTAGGGTTAGGTTTAAGGTTGGAGTTAGGGTTTGGGTTAGGGTTGGTCTTAGGGTTAGGGTTAGGGTTAGGTTTCGGGTTAGGGTGGTTTAAGGTTAGGTTTAGGGTTAGTGGTTTTGTTTAGGGTTAGGAATAGGGTTAGCGGTTAGGGTTAGGGTTAGGGTTAGGTTTTAGGTTTAGCATTACGGTTAGACGGTTAGGGTTAGTGATAGAGTTAGGGATAGGGTTAGGTCAGGGTCCGGGTCAGGGTTTAGGGTTAGAGTTAGCGTTAGTGTTAGCATTAGCTTTAGTGTTAGCGTTAGGGTTAGGGTTAGGGTTAGGGTTAGGATTAGGGTTAGGGTTAGGGTTAGGGTTAGGGTTAGGGTTAGGTTTAGGATTAAGGTTAGGGTTAGGGTTTAGGGTTAGCGTTACGGTTAGGGTTAGTGATAGGTTTAGGGATAGGGTTAGGTCAGGGTCAGGGTCACAGTTTAGGGTTAGGGTTAGCGTTAGTGTTAGCTTTAACGTTAGGGTTAGCGTTAGGGTTAGGGATAGGGTTAGGTTTAGGGGTTAGGTTAGTGTTAGGGTTAGGGTTAGGGTTTAGGGTTAGGGTTAGGGTTAGGTGTTAGGGATAGGGTTAGGTTTAGCATTAGGGTTAGGGTTAGGGTTAGTATTAGGGTTAGCTTTAGCGTTAGGATTAGCTTTAGGTTTAGTGTTATGTTTAGGGTTAGGGTTGAGGGTTAGTGTTAGTGTTAGGGTTAGGGGTTGAGGTTAGGGTTAGGGTTAGGGTTAGGGTTGGGATTATGGTGGGTATTGGGGTTGGGGTTAGGTTTGGGATTGTGGTTGGGGCAAGGGTTAGGGTTAGGGTTGGTGTTAGGGACAAGGTTAAGGTTAGGGTTAGGCTTAGGAGTTAGGGTTAGGCTTAGGGTTTAGGTTTAGGGTTAGCTTTAATGTTAGGGTTAGGGTTAGGGGTTACAATTATGGTTAGGGTTAGGGGTTTGGTTATGGTTATGGTTAGGGTTAGGGTTTGGTTTATGGTTAGGGTTAGGGTTAGGGTTAGTGTTAGGGTTAGCGTTAGCGTTAGGATTAGCTTTAGGTTTAGTGTTATGTTTAGGGTTAGGGTTTAGGGTTAGTGTTAGTGTTAGGGTTAGGGGTTGAGGTTAGGGGTTGGGGTCAGGATTAGGGTTAAGGGTTAGGGATAGGGTTAGGGTTAGAGTTAGGGTTGAGGTTGGGGTTAGGGTAGGGTTTGGGTTTAGGGCTGGGAATGGAGTTGGGGTTAGGTTTGGGATTGTGCTTGGGTTTAGGGTTGGGGTTGGGGTTAGAGTTAGGGTTGGTGTTAGGGTTAGGGTTAGGTTTGGGGTTAGAATTAGTCTTGGTGTTGGGGTTAGGGTTAGGGTTGGGGCTAGGGTTAGGGTTAGGCTTGGTGTTAGGGTTAGGGTTAGGTTTAGGGGTGAGTGTTAGGGTTACGTTTTAGGGATAGGGTTAGGTTTAGGTTTAGGGTTATGATTAGGGTTAGGTTTAGGGTTTAGGGTTAGGGTTTGTGTTAGGGTTAGGGTTAGTGTTAGGGTCACGGTCAGGGTCAGGGTCAGGGTCAGAGTACGGGTTAGGGTTTAGGGGTAGGTTTAGAGTTAGGGTTAGTGTTTGAGTTAGGGTTAGGTTTAGGGTCAGCTTAGGGGTTAATGTTAGTGATAGAGTTAGGTTTGGTGGTTAGGGTTAGTGTTAGGGTTAGGTTAGGGTTAGTGTTGGGGTTAGGCTTAGGGTTGGGGTTAGGGTTGGAGTTAGGATTTGGTTTAGGGTTAGTATTTAGGTTTATTGTACGGGTAGGGTTATGGTTAGGGTTAGTGTTAGGTTTTAGTGTTTACGGTTAGGGTTAGGGTTAGGTGTTTTGGTTAGGGTTAGGGTTAGGGGTTAGGTTTAGGGTTGGAGTTATGGTCAGGGTCAGGGTCAGTGTTTAGGGTTATTGTTGGGGTTAGGTTTAGGGTTTGGGTTAGGGTTTAGGGTTAGCCTTAGCGTTAGAGTTAGTGTTAGGGTTAGGGTTAGGGTTATGGTCAGGGTCAGAGTCAGTGTTTAGGGTTAGGGTTAGGGTTATGGTTATGGTTGGGGTTGGGGTTGGGGTTGGGATTAGTGTTGGTTTTAGGGTTAAGGTTAGGGTTAGGGTTAGGGTTAGAGTTTGGTTTAGGGTTAAGGTTAGGATTAGGGTTTGGTTTAGGGTAAGGGTTAGTGTTAGGGTTGAGTTTAGGGTTAGGGTTAGCGTTAGGGTTGGGATTACCGTTAGAGTTGGGGTTGGGGTTAGGTTTAGGGTTGGGGTTAGGGTTAGGGTTAGTGTTGATGTTAGGGTTAAGGTTAGGGTTAGGGTTAGGGTTAGGGTTTGGTTTAGGGTTAGGGTTAGGATTAGGGTTTGGTTTAGGGTTAGGGTTAGGGTTAGGTTTCGGGTTAGGGTTTGGTTTAGGGTTAGTGGTTTTGGTTAGGGTTAGGGATAAGGTTAGCGGTTAGGGGTTACAGTTAGGGTTAGGGTTTAGGGTTAGGATTAGGGTTAGGGTTAGGGTTAGGGTCAGGGTTAGGGTCAGTGTCTGGGTCATGGTCAGGGTTTAGGTTTAGGTTTAGTGTTAGGGTTAGGGTTAGGTTTAGGGTTAGGGTTAGCGTTAGGGTTTAGTGTTAGTTTAGTGTTAGGGTTATGGTTAGGGTTAGTGGTTAGGTTTACTGTTATGGTTAGTTTAGGATTAGGGTTGGGTTAGGATTAGGGTTAGGATTTAGGGTTATTGTAGGCTTAGGGTTATGGTTAGGGATAGTGTTAGCTTTAGGGTTTAGGGTTAGGGTTAGTGTTAGGGTTTGGGGTTAGCCTTAGGGTTAGTGTTAGGGTTAGTGATAGGGTTAGGGTTAGGGTTAGGGTTAGAGTTAGGGTCAGGTTCAGGGTCAGGGTAAGGGTTTAGGGTTAGGTTTAGCATTAGAGTTAGTGTTAGCATTAGGGTTAGCGTTAAGGTTAGGGTTAGGCTTAGCGTTAGGGGATACGTTTAGGGTTAGGGTTAGGGTTAGGGATTAGGGTTAGGGGTTAGTATTCGGGTTGGGGTTAGGGTTGCAGTTGGGGTTAGGGTTGGGATTGCTGTTGGGTTTATGGTTGGGATTGTGGTTCTGGTTAGGGTTGGGGTTAGTTTTAGCGTTAGGGTTGGTATTAGGGTTAGGGTTAGGGTTTGGTTTAGGGTTAGGGTTAGGGTTAGCGTTGGGTTTAGGGTTAGGGTTAGGGTTAGGGTTAGGGTTAGGGTTTTGTTTAGGGTTAGGATTAGGGTTAGTGGTTTTGGTTAGGGTTAGGGATAGGTTTAGCGGTTAGGGTTAGGGTTTAGGGTTAGGGTAGTGTTAGTGTTAGTGTTAGGGTTTAGGGTTAACGTTATGGTTACGGTTAGTGATAGGTTTAGGGATAGGGTTAGGTCAGGGTCAGGGTCATGGTTTAGGGTTAGGGTTAGCGTTAGTGTTAGCTTCAGCGTTAGGGTTAGCATTAGGCTTAGGGTTAGGTTTAGGTTTAGGGGTTAGGTTTAGTATTAGGGTTAGGGTTAGGGGTTAGAGTTAGGTTTAGCGTTAGGGGTTAAGCATAGGGTTAGGTTTAGGTTTAGGGTTTTGGTTGGGGTTTGGGTTGGAGTGGGGTTATGTTTGGGATTAGGGTTGTGGTTAGGGTTGGGATTGTGGTTGGAGTAAGGGTTAGGGTTGCTGTTAGAGTTAGGGTTAGGGTTAGGTTTAGGAGTTAGGGTTAGGGTTAGGGTTTAGGAATTAGAGTTAGAGTTAATGTTTGAGTTAGGGTTAAGGGTTAGGGTTACGGTTAGGGTTATGGTTTGGTTTAGGGTTAGGTTTAGGTTTAGGGTTAGTGTTAGGGTTATGGTTCGGGCTAGGAATAGGTTTAGGGTTAGGCCTCGTGCTAGGGCTAGTGATAGGGCTAGGGCTAGGGCTAGGGTTACAGTTAGTGATTAGTGTTATGGTTGGGGTTAGAGTTAAGGTTATGGATAGGGTTAGGGTTTAGGGTTAGGGTTAGGATTAGTATTAGGGTTAAGGTTAGGGTTAGGGATTTGGGTTAGGGGTTAGGGTTAGGGTTAGGGAAATAGTTTAGGCTTAGGATATGTGTTAGGTTTAAAGTTAGGTTTAGGGTTAGAGTTAGGCCTAGGGCTAGTTTTAGGGAGGTTTAGGGCAGGGTTCGCATTGGGGTTAAGTTTAGGGTTAAGGTTAGCATTACTATTAAGTTTATTGTTATACAGGGTTAGGTTTAGGGTTATGGTTAGAATAGGGTTAGGAGTAGGGTTAGGGTAGGTTTAGGGGTTGTGGTTAGTGTTAGGGTTAGGGTTAGTGTTAGGGTTGGGTTAGGGTTAAGGTAAGGGTTAGTGTTTAGTGTTAGGGTTAGGGTTAGCGTTATGGTTTAGGGTTTAGGGATAGGGTTACGGTTATGGGTAGGGGTAGTGGTGCAGGTAGGTTTAGGGGTTGTGCTTAGGGTTAGGGATAAGGTTCCGGTTGGGTTAGGGGTAGAGGTAGAGGTAGGGTTAGGGTTAGGCTTAGACGAGTTAGGGTTAGGGTTAGCGTTAGTGTTAGGGGTTTTAGTTAGGGTAAGGTTTAGGGGTTAGGGTTAGGCTTAGGATTAGCTGTTAGGTTTAGGGTTAGGGTTAGCTTGAGGGTTA
The DNA here is from genome assembly GCA_917880005.1 of Nanger dama. Taxonomy (NCBI): domain Eukaryota; kingdom Metazoa; phylum Chordata; class Mammalia; order Artiodactyla; family Bovidae; genus Nanger; species Nanger dama. Next base: position 247,195 of record CAKJTW010000215.1, on the reverse strand, counting down.
TGGTTAGGGTTAGTGTTAGGGTTTAGGGTTACAGTTAGTGTTAGGGTTAGGATTAGGGTCACGGTCAGGGTCAGGGTCAGGGTCAGAGTCAGGATCAGGGTTTAGGGTTAGATTTAGCATTAGTGTTAGCGTTAGGGTTAGGGTTTATGGTTTACAGTCAGAGTTAGGGTTGTGTTTAGGGTTAGGGATGGATTTAGGGTTAGGGTTCAGAGTTAAGGTCAGGGTTAGATTTAGGGTTAGGGATTAAGGATAGGGGTAGAGGCATGGGTTGGGGTCATGTTTAGGGTTACCATTGTGTTAGGGTTAGGGTTAGGGTTAGGATTAGGTTCAGAAATATTGCCAGAGCTAGGGCTACGGGTAGGTGTAGTGTTAGGGTTCAGGGTTACTGTTAGGTTTCGGATTTAATGTTAGGGTTAGGGTTAGGGATAGAGTTAGGCTTGGGTTAGGGTAAAGGTTTAGGGTTAGGGTTAGGGGTTAGGTTTAGGGTATAGGGTTAAGGTCAGGGTTAGGTTTAGTGGTTATTGTTAGGGTTAGTGTTAGGATTAGGGGTTAGGGTTAAGGTTAGGTGTAGGTTTAGGGGTTGTCGTTAGGGTTAGGGTTAGGGTTAGTTTTGGTGTTGTTTTAGGGTTAAGTTTAATGTTTAGGGTTAGGGTAGGGTTAGGGTTTAGGGTTTCGGGATAGGGTTAGGGTTGGATTAGTGTTAGAGATATAGCTTAGGTTTAGGGTTAGTGTTAGAGTTCAGGGTTTAGGTTTAGGACTAGGGTTAAAGTTAGGGTTAGCTTTAGGGTTGGGATAGCGTTATGGTTAGGTTAGGGCCTGGGCTAGGGATACGGTTAGGGCTAGGGCTAGGGCTTGAGCAAGGGCTAGGGTTAAGTTTAGGGTTAGGGATAGAGTTAGGTTAAGGGTTACGGTTGGATTAGGTTTAGGGTTAGTGTTTAGGTTTAGGGTTAGGGTTAGTGTTAGGATTTAGGTTTAGGGTTAGGGTTAGGGTTAGAGGTAAGGTTAGGAGTTGAGTTTATGTTAGGTTTAGGGATAGGGTTAGGTTTGGGTTAGTGTTAAGTTTAGAGTTAGTGTTTAGTGTTAGGGTTAGTGTTAGGGTTAAGGTTTAGGGTTTAGGGATAGGGTTAGCTTTAATGTTAGGGTTAGTGATAGGAGTAGGAGTAGGGATAGAGGTGGTGGTTAAGGTTAGGATTAGTGTTAAGGTTAGGGTTGTGTTAGGGGTTGGGGTAAGGGTAGGTTGATGGGTAGTAGTAGGTTTAGGGTTAGGGTTAGACGAGTTAGGGCTAAGATTACAGTTAGGGTTACGGTTATGGTTAGGGTTAGGGTTATGGGTAAGGTTTTGGGTTAGGGTTAGGGTTAGTGTTAGGGTTTAAGTTTAGGGTTAGCATTTGAGTAACGGTTAGGTGTTAGGTTTACAGTTAGGTGTTAGGGTTAGGGATAGGGGTTGAGGTATGAGTAGGGGCATTGGTTGGGTTTAGGGATAGGGTTAGGGTAAGTGTTAGGGTTACAGTTTAGGGTTTAGGGTTAGGGTTAGTGTTAGGGATAGGGTTAGGGTTAGGGCTACGGCTAGGGCTAGGGTTAGGATTTGGTTAGGGTTTAGGGTTAAGGTTAGGGTTAGGATTAGGGTTAGGGTTTAGGGTATTGTTAGGGGTTGGGGTTAGGATTAGGGTCAGGGTTGGGATAAGGTTAGGATTAGGGTTAGGGTTAGGATTTAAGTTTAGGGGTAGAGTTATGTTTAGGGTTAGTGTTAGGGTTAGGTCTAGGGCTAGGGCTAGGGTTAGGGCTGACTAGAGCTAGGGTTAGGGTTAGGATTGGGTGAGTTTTATGGTTAGAATTAGGAGTAGGGGTAGGGTTGGGTTAGGGTTAAGTTTAGGGTTAGGGGTAGGGGTAGGGTTGGGTTAGATTTAGGGTTAGGTGTAGGGGGTAGCGGTAGGGTTAAAGCTATGTGTGGGTTAGGATTATGGTTATGGTTAGGGTTAGTGTTGGGTTAGGTTTAGGGTTAGGTTTAGGGTTACGGTTAGGGGTTAGGGTTAGGGTTAGCGTTTGGGGTTAGAGTTAGGGTGAGGGTTTGGTTTAGGGTTAGGGTTAGGGTTAGAGTTAGCGATACTCTTGGGTTTAGGGTTAGAATAGCTTTAGGGTTAGGGTTAGGGTTAGGGTTAAAGTTAGGGTTAGGAGTTTTGGTTAGGGTTAGGGTTAGGGGTAAGGGTTACAGTTAGGTTCAGGGTTGGGGTAGGGGTTGGGTTGAGGGTTGGGATTGGGGTTTGGGTTTGGGATTGTGGATGGGGTTAGGTTTGGGATTGGGGTAGGTGTTAGGGATGGGTTTGGGGTTGAGGTTAGGGTTGGGATTGCGGTTGGTGTTAGGGATGGGGTTTGGGTTAGGGTTAGGCTTGGGGTTAGGGTTAGGATTAGGGTTAGGTTTGGGGTTACGGTTAGGGTTGAGGTTGGTGTTATGGATAGGGTTGAGGTTGGAGTTAGGGTTAGGGTTGGTGTTAGGGTTAAGGTTAGGGTTAGGGTTAGGGTTTGGTTTAGGGTTAGGGTTAAGGTTTGGTTTAGGGTTAGGTTTAGGGTTAGGGTTAGGGTTAGAATTAGGGTTTGGCTTAGGGTTAGGATTAGCGTTAGGGTTAGGGGTTTTGGTTAGCGTTAGGTTTAGGAGTTAGGGTTGGGGTTACGATTAGGATTAGGGCTTAGGTTTAGGATTAGGGTTAGAGTTATGGTTTAGGATTAGGGTTAGGGTTAGGGTTGGTGTTAGGGTTAACGGTTAGCGTTATGGTTAGGGTTAGTGTTAGGGTTAGGGTTAGGTTTAGAGTCAGGTTCACAGTCAGGGTTTAGGGTTAGGGTTAGCATTAGGGTTAGCGTTAGGGTTAGGGTTAGAGTTAGGGTTGGGGTTGGGGTTAGGGTTAGGGTTGGGGTGTGGGTTAGGGTTGGGGTTAGGATTAGGGTTAGGGTGGGAGTTAGGGTTAGGGTTAGGGTTAAGTTTAGGTTTAGGAATTAGGGTTAGGTTTAGTGTTAATGTTAGGGTTTAGGGTTAGGGTCATGTTTAGGGTTAGTGTTAGGGTTAAGGTTAGGGTTAGGTTCAGGGTCCCGGTCAGGGTTTAGGTTTAGGGTTAGCATTCTTGTTAGCGTTAGGGTTAGGGTTAGGGTTGGGGTTAGGATTAAGGTTAGGATTGGGGTTAGGGGTTAGGGTTGGGGTTAGATTTGGGGGTTAGGGTTAATGTTAGGGTTACAGTTAGGGGTTAGGTTTAGGGTTAGGGGATCGGGATAGGGTTAGTGTTAGGGTTAGCTTGGTGTTGGGGTTAGGGTTGGGATTGGGGTTGGGGTTAGGGTTGGGGTTGGTGTTGGTGTTGGGGTTGGGATTAGGGTTAGGGTTAGGGTTATGTTTAGTGATTTGGGTTTGGGTTACAGTTAGGGTTAGAGTTAGGGTTAGGGTTAGGGTTAGGGTAGGGGTTTAGTTAGGGTTAGGGTTAGGGTTAGGGATTAGGATTAGGGTTAAGGTTAGGATTAGGGCTTAGTGTTACGGATAGGGTTAGGGTCCGGGTCATGGTTTACAGTTAGGGTTTTCGTTAGCGTTAACATTAGCTTTAGGGTTAGCATTAGGGTTAGGGGTTAGGATTAAGGTTGGGGTTAGGGTTAGGGCTGGGGTTGGATTTAGGGTTAGTGTTGGTGTTAGGGTTAGGTTTAGGTTTAGGGTTTGGTTTATGGTTGTGGTTAGGTTTAGGTTTAGGGTTCGGTTTAGGGTTAGGGTTAGGGTTTGGTTTATGGTTAGCATTAGGATTAGGGTTAGGGGTTTTGGTTAGGGTTAGGGATAGGGTTAGCGGTTATGGTTAGGGTTAGTGTTTAGGATCAGAGTTAGTGTTAATGTTAGGGTTAGGGTTTAGTATTAGCGTTAGGGTTAGGGTTAGAGTTTAGGGTAAACGTTACGGTTAGGTTTAGTGTTAGGGTTAGGGTTAGGGTTAGGGTCAGGTTCAGGGTCAGGGTCAGGGTTTAGGGTTAGGTTTAGCGTTAGGGTTAGCATTAGCATTAGGGTAGGGTTAGGGTTAGGTTTAGGGGTTAGAGTTAGGGTTAGGGGTTAGGGTAGGGTTAGGGGTTAGGTTTAGGGTTGGGGTTGGTGTTAGGGTTGGGGTTGGGTTTAGGTTTGGAATTGGGGTTGGGTTAGGGTTGGGATTGGGGTTTTGGGTTAGGGTTGGGTTTGGGGTTAGGTTTAAGGTTGGGGTTATGGTTAGGGTTAGGGCTGGGGTTAGGTTTAAGTTTGGGTTTGGTTAGGTTTAGGGTTGGGGTTATGGTTAGGGTTGTGGTTAAGGTTAGGGTTAGGGTTAGCGTTACTCTTATTCTTTGGTTTAGAAGAGGTTTAGGGTTAGGTTAAGGGTAGGGTTAGGGGTTAGGGTTAGGTTTAGGGTTGGGTTGGTTTTAGGGTTGGGGTTGTGTTTAAGGTTGGGATTGGGGTTGGAGTTAGGGTTGGGATTGTGGTTGGGTTTAGGATTTGGCATGGATTTAGGTTTAGGGTTGGGCTTAGGGTTAGGGTTAGGGTTAGGGTTGGGGTTAGGGTTAAGGTTGTGGTTGGGGTTAGGGTTAAGGTTGGGGTTGGGGTTAGGTTTAGGTTTGCCATTAGGGTTAGGGTTAGGGTTTGGTTTACTGTTAGGTTTAGGGTTAGGGTTAGGGTTTGGTTTAGGTTTAGGGTTATGGTTAGGTTTAAGTTTAGGGTTTGGTTTATGGTTAGGGTTAATATTAGGGTTAGGGGTTTTGTTTTGGTTTAGGGTTAGCGGTAAGGGTTAGGGTTAGTTTTAGGGGTTAGGGTTTAGGGTCAGGGTTAAGTTAGTGTTCTTGTTACGGTTTAGGATTAGGGTTAGAGTTAGAGTTAGGGTTTAAGTTAAATGTTACGATTAGGTTTAGTTTTGGGTTAGGGGTTAGGTTTAGGGTCTGGGTCATGGTCAGGGTTTAGGTTTAGGGTTAGCGTTAGGGTTAGCATTAGCGTTAGGGTTAGGGTTAAGTTTAGGAGTTAGGGTTAACATTAGGGTTAGGGTTAGGGGTTAGGGTTAGGGTTAGGGGTTAGTGATAGGGTTAGGGTTAGGGTTGGGGTTGGGTTAGGGTTTGGGTTGGGGTTAGGGTTGGGATTGGGGATGGTGTTAGGGGTAGGATTGGTGTTGGGGTTAGTTTTGGGTTTGGGGTTAAGGTTAGGGTTGGGGTTAGGGTTGGGGTTAGTGTAAGGGTTGGGGTTCGGTTTAGGTTTAGCGATGGGGTTAGTGTTAGGGTTAGGTTTAGTGTTAAGGTTTAGGGTTAGGGTTAGGGGTAAGGGTTAGGGTTAGGGTTGGGATTGGGGTTAGGGTTAGGGTTAGGGTTAGCGTTACTCTTAGTTTTATTGTTAGAAGAGGTTTAGGGTTAGGGTTAGGGTTAGTCGTTAGGGTTAGGATTAGGGGTTAGGGTTAGGGTTAGGGTTAGGGTTAGGGTTAGGGTTGGACTGGGGTAGTGCTGGGGTGGGGTTAGGGTTGTGATTGTGTTTGGTGTTAGGGTTGGGGTTTGATGTTAGGGTTGGGGTTTGATGTTAGGGTTGTTATTGAATTTGGGGTTAACGTTACGGTTGGGGTTGGATTTAGGTTTAGGGTTGGGGTTGTGGTTAAGGTTAGGGTTGGTGTTAGGGTTAGAGTTAAGGTTAGGATTTGGGTTAGGGTTAGGTTTAGGGTTTAGAGTTAGAATTATGTTTAGGTAGAGGTTAAGTTTAGGGTAAGTGCTAGTGCTAGGGTTAGGGTTAGGTTTAGGGTTAGGGTTGGGTTAGGGTTAGGTGTAAGTGTAGGAGTACAGTTAGGGTTAGTGTTACGGTTAGGGGTTAGGGTTAGTATTAGTTTTAGGGGTAGTGGTATGGGGATGGGTTGGGGTGAGTGTTAAAGTTAGTGCTATGGTTGATTTAGGTTTGTTTTTAGGGTTAGATTTAGGGTTAATGTTTGCGTTAGGGCTAGAGATAGGGTTAGGGCTAGGCCTATTGCTAGGGCTATGTTTAGGGCTTAGACTAGGGTTAGGGATAGGGTTAGACTTTTGAGTTAGGGTATGGTTTACGTTTATGGTTAGTGTTAGGGGTTAGGGTTAGGGTTAGAGTTATCGGTTAGGGGTGGGTTTACGGGTAGGGGAATGGGCTGAAGTTAGTGTCAGGGTTAGGGTTTGGTTACGGTTAGGGTTAGGTTAGGGTTTATGGTTTAGGGTTAGAGTTAGGGTTGGGTTTAAGGTTAGGAATGGAGTTAGGGTTAGGGTTCAGAGTTAAGGTTAGGGTTAGATTTAGGGTTAGGGATTAGTGATAAGCGTAGGGGTATGTGTTGTGTTACGTTTAGGTTTAGAGTTAGTCTTAGGATTTAGGTTTAGGTTTAGGGTTAGGGTTAGGGTTATAGGCAAGGTTAGGGATTGTAGTTAGTGTTAGATTTAGGGATAGGGTTAGGTTTGGGTTAGTGTTAGGATTAGGGTTAGTGTTTAGTGTTACTGTTAGGGTTAGGGTTAGGGTTTAGGTTTTAAGGATAGTGTTACCTTTAATGTTAGGGTTAGTGTTCGGAGTAGGGGTAGGGATAGGGGTGGTGGTTAAGGTTAAGATTAGTGTTAAGGTTAGGGTTGTGTTAGCGGTAGGGGTAATGGTAGGTAGATGAGAAGTAGTAGGTTATAGGGTTAGGGTTAGACGAGTTAGGGTTAAGATTAGGGATAGGGTTTCGGTTAGGGTTAGCGTTAAATGTAAGGTTTCGGGTTAGGGTTAGGGTTAGTGTTAGGGTTTAAGTTTAGGGATAGCGTTTGGGTTAGGGTTAGGTGTTAGGTTTATGGTTAGGTGTTAGTGTTAGGGATAGGGGTAGAGGTATGGGTAGGGGCATTGGTTGGGATTAACGATAGGGTTAGGGTTAGTGTTAGGGTTAGTGTTAGGACAAGGATTAGGGTTAGGGCTAGGGTTAGGGTTAGGGTTAGGGGTTAGGGCTAAGGCTAGGGTTAGGGTTAGGGTCAGGGGTCAGGGTCAGGGTCAGGGTTAGGGTTAGGGTCAGGGTCAGGGTCAGGGTCAGGGTCAGGTTAGGGTTAGGGGTAGGGGTAGGGTTAGGGTTAGGGGTTAGGGTTAGGGTTAGGGTTAGGGGTTAGGGTTAGGGTTAGTGGTAGGATTAGGGGTTAGGGTTAGGGTTAGGGTTAGGGTTAGGGGTTAGGGTTAGGGTTAAGGTTAAGATTAGGGTTAGGGTTAGCGTTACTCTTATTCTTTGGCTTAGAAGAGGTTTAGGGTTAAGTTAAGGGTAGGGTTAGGGGTTAGGTTTAAGTTTAGGGTTGGGGTTGGTTTTAGGGTTGGGGTTGTGTTTAAGGTTGGGATTGGGGTTGGAGTTAGGGTTGGGATTGTGGTTGGGGTTAGGGTTAGGGTTGGAGTTAGGTTTAGGGTTAGGGTTATGGTTGAGGTTAGGGTTTAGGATTAGGGTTAGATTTAGTGTTAGGTTTATGGTTTAGGGTTAGCTTTACAGTTAGTGTTATTGTTAGGGTGAGGTTTAGGGTTGGTTCAAAGTCTTGGTCAGGGTTTAGGGTTAGGGTTAGCATTAGGGTTAGGATTAGCGTTAGGTTTAAGGTTAGGGTGGAGTTTGGTTTAGGGTTAGGGTTAGGGGTTAGGGTTAGTTTTAGGGTTAGGGTCAGGGTCCTGGTCAGGGTTTAGGGTTAGGGTTAGCATTAGGGTTAGCATTAGCGTTAGAGTTAGTGTTAGGTTTAGGGTTAGGCTTAGGGTTAGGTGTTCGGGTTAGTGTTAGGGTTAGGGTTAGAGGTTAGGGTTAGGGTTAGGGGTAAGGGGTAGGGTTAGGGTTAGGGGTTAGGGTTTGGGTTAGTGGTAAAGGGTAGGTTTAGGGTTAGGGGTTAGCGTTAGGGTTAGGGTTTAGGATTAGGGTTAGGGTTAGTGGTGAGGATAAGGTTTAGGTTAAGGTTGGGTTATGGGTTAAGGTTAGGTTTAGGGGTTAGGGTTAGGATTATGGTTGGGTTAGGGTTAGGGTTAGTGTTAGGGTTAGCGTGACTCTTAGGTTTTGGGTTAGAAGAGGTTTAGGGTTAGGGTTAGGATTAGATTTAGGGTTTGGTGTAGGGTTAGGGTTAGGTTTAGGGTTAGAGTTAGGTTTAGGGTTAGGGTTTGGTATGGTTAGGGTTAGGATTAGGGTTAGGGGTGTGGTTAGTGTTAGGGATAGGGTTAGCGGTAAGGGTTACCATTAGGGTTAGTGTTTAGGGTCAGGGTGAGGGTTAGCTTTAGGGTTATGGTTTAGGATTAGGGTTAGGGTTAGTGTTTGGGTTTAGGGTAAACTTTACTGTTAGGTTTAGTGTTAGGGTTAGGCTTAGGTTTAGGGTCAGCGTCAGGGTCAGGGTTTAGGGTTACGGTTAGCGTTATGGTTAGTTTTAGCATTATGGTTAGCGTTAGGGTAAGGGATAGGTTTTGGTTTAGGAGTTAGGTTTAGTGTTAGGGTTAGGGTTAAGGGTTAGGGTTAGGGTTAAGGTTTGGGGTTATGGATAGGGTTAGGGTTAGCGTTAGGGTTGGGTTGAGGTTAGGGTTGGGGTTGGGGTTAGTGTTTGGATTGGGGTTGGGGTTAGGTTTGGTTTTGGGGTTAGGGTTAGGGTTGGGATTGGTTTTAGGGTTAGGGTTGGTGTTAGGATTAGGGGTTAGGGTAAGTGTTAGGGTTAATGTAGTGTTAAGGTTGGGGTTAGAGTTAGGGATGGGGTTATTGTGGGGTTTAAGTCTAAGATAGGGTTAGGATTTAGGGTTATGTAGGGTTAGGGCTTATGGTTAGGGTTAGTGTTAGGTTTTAGGTTTTAGGGTTAGGGTTAGTGGTTTTGGATAGGGTTAGGGTTAGGGGTTAGGTTTAGGGTTTGGGTTAGGATTTAGGTTTAGCATTATGGTTAGGTTTAGGGTTAGTGTTAGGGTTAGGGTTGGGTTTAGGGTTAGGGTTAGAGTTAGGGTTAGCATTACTCTTAGGTTTTGTGTTAGAAGAGGTTTAGCTTTAAGGTTAGGGTTAGGATTAGGGGTTAGGGTTAGTGTTAGGGTTAGGGTTGGGGTTGGGGTTAGGGTTGGGATTAGGGTTAGGGTTAGCGTTACTCTTAGGTTTTTGGTTAGAAGAGTTTTAGGGTTAGGGTTAGGGTTAGGGGTTTTGGTTAGGTTTAGGGTTAGGGTTAGAGGTTATGTTTAGGATTTGTGTTAGGGTTTAGGGTTAGCGTTAGGGTTAGGGTTAGGATTAGGGTTCGGGTCAGGGTCAGGGTCAGGGTTTCGGGTTAGGGTTTGCATTAGGGTTAACGTTAGCGTTAGGGTTAGCATTAGGTTTAGGGTTAAGCTTAGGGTTAGGTGTTAGGGTTAGGGTTAGGGGTAAGGGGTAGGGTTAGGGTTAGGGGTTAGGGTCAGGGTTATGGTTTAGGGTTAGACTTAGGGTTAGTGGTTAGGATTAGGTTTAGGTTAGGGTTGGGTTAGGGGTTATGGTTCGGTTTAGGGGTTAGGGTTATGGTTAGTGTTTGGTTTGGGGTTACAGTTAGTGTTAGTGTTAGGGTTACTCTTAGATTTTGGGTTAGAAGAGGTTTGGGGTTAGGGTTAGGATTAGGGGTTTTGGATAGTGTTAGGGTTAGGGTTACGGGTTAGGTTTAGGGTTTGGGTTAGGGTTTAGGGTTAGCGTTAGTGTTAGGGTTAGGTTTAGGTTTAGGGTTTGGTTTATGGTTAGGGTTAGGGTTAGGGTTAGGGTTAGGGTTAGTGTTAGGGTTAGATGTTAGGGTTAGTGTTACAGTTAGTGTTGGGGTTGAGTTTAGGGTTGGGATTGGGGTTGGGGTTAAGGTTTGGGTTGCAGTTAGGGTTAGTGTTGGGGTTAGGTTTAGGGTTAGGCTTAGGGTTGGTGTTAGGGTTAGGGTTAGTGTTAGGGTTATGGTTTAGGGTTAGCTTTACGGTTAGGGTTAGGGTTAGGGTTAGGTTTATGGTTAGTTTCAAGGTCACGGTCAGGGTTTAGGGTTAGGGTTAGCGTTAGGGTTAGGGATTTTGGTTACTGTTAGGATTAGGGTTAGGGTTTGATTTAGGGTTAGGATTAGGGTTAGGGTTAGGGTTAGTGTTAGGGTTTTGGTTCGGGCTAGGGATATGTTTAGAATTAGATCGAGTGCTAGGGCTAGGGATAGAGCTAGGGCTAGGGCTAGGATTAGGGTTAGTGTTTAGTGTTTTGGTTAGGGTTCGAGTTAAGGGTAGGTATAGGGTTAGGGTTAGGGTTAGAGTTGGGGTTAGGATTAGAGTTAGGGTTGATGTTAGATTTAGTGTTAGGGTTTGGTTTAGGGTTAGTGTTAGGATTAGGTTTAAGGTTTGGTTTAGGGTTAAGGTTAGGGTTAGGGTTAGTTTTAGGGTTAGGGTTTTGTTTATGGTTAGGGTTAGGATTAGGGTTAGGGATTTGGTTAGGGTTAGGGATAGGGTTAGCGGTTACGGTTAGCGTTGGGTAGGGTTTAGGGTCAGGGTTAGGGTTAGCTTTAGGGTTAGGGTTTAGGATTAGGGTCAGGGTTAGTGTCTGGGTTTAGGGTAAACTTTACGGTTAGGTTTTGTGTTAGGGTAGGGTTAGGTTTAGGGTCAGGGTCAGGGTAGGGTTTAGGCTTAGTGTTAGCGTTAGAGTTAGTTTTATCGTTAGGGTTAGCGTTAGGGTAAGGGTTAAAGTTAGGTTTAGGGGTTAGGGTTAGTGTTAGCGTTAGGGTTAAGGGTTAAGGTTAGGGTTAGGTTTAGGGGTTAGGGATAGGGTTAGGGTTAGGGTTAGGGTTGGGTTGGGGTTAGGGTTGGGGTTGGTGTTAGTGTTGGGTTTGGGGATTGTGTTAGGGTTGGTTTTGGTTTTAGGGTTATGGTTGGGATTGGTTTTAGGTTTAGGGTTGGTGTTAGGTTTAGGGGTTAGGGTAAGTGTTAGGGAAAATTTAGTGTTAGGGTTGGGGTTAGATTTACGGATGGGTTTAGGGTGTGGTTTAGGGTTAGGATAGGGTCAGGATTCAGGGTTATGTAGGGTTAGGGTTATGGTTAGGGTTCGTGTTAGGTTTTAGTTTTTAGGGTTAGTGTTAGGGGTTTTCGTTAGGGTTAGGGTTAGGGTTAGGGGTTAAGTTTAGGGTTTGGGTTAGGGTTTACGGTTAGCGTTAGGGTTAGGGTTACGTTTAGTGTTAAGGTTAGGGTTAGGTTTAGGGTTGGGGTTAGGGTTAGGGTTAGTGTTAGTGTTACTCTTAGGTTTTGGGTTAGAAGAGGTTCAGGTTTAGGGTTACGGTTAGGGTTAGGGGTTAGGGTTAGTCTTAGGGTTATGGTTGGGTTTGGGGTTAGGGTTGGTGTTGAGGTTAGGGTTGGGATTGGGGTTGGGGTAATGTTGGAATTGTGGTTGTGGTTAGGGTTTGGGCTGGGGTTAGGTTTAGGGTTGGAGTTAGGTTTAGGGTTAGGGTTAGGGTTGGGGTTAGGGTTTAGGATTAGTGTTAAGGTAAGGGTTAGGATTAGGGTTTAGGATTAGGGTTAGGGTTAGTGTTAGGGTTATGGTTTAGGGTTTGTTTTACGGTTAGGATTAGTGTTAGGGTGAGGGTTAGGCTCAAGGTCACGGTCGGGGTTTAGGATTAGGGTTAGCGTTAGGGTTAGGGTTAGCGTTATTTTTAGGTTTAGGGCTGGAGTTTGGTTTAGGGTTAGGGTTAGGTTTAGGTTTAGGGGTTAGGGTTTAGGGTTACTGTTAAGGTTAGTGTTAGGGTTGGGTAAAAGTTAGGGTTTGTGTTAGGGTTAGGGGTTTTGGTTACTGTTAGGGTTAGGGTTAGGGTTTGGTTTAGGGTTAGGGTTCGGGTTAGTTTTAGGGTTATGGTTCGGGCTAGGGATATGTTTAGAATTAGGGCTAGTGCTAGGGCCATGGATAGGGCTAGGACTAGGATTAGGGTTAGTGATTAGCGTTATGGTTATGGTTAGTTTAAGGGTATGGATAAGGTTAGGGGTTAGGGTTAGGGTTGGGGTTAGGGTTTAGGGTTAGGGTTGTGTTCAGGGTTTAGGAATAGGGATAGGTTTAGGTTTAGGGCTAGGGAGAGAGTTAGGGCTACAGTAATTGCTAGGGCTAGGGCTAGGGTTAGTGTAAGGGTTAGGGTTCAGGGTTAGGGTTATAGTTAGGTTTAGGGTTAGGTTAGTGTTAGGGTTAGGGTGGGGTTGGAGTTAGGGTTGGGGTTAGGGTTACTGTTACGCTAAATTTTAGGTTTAGAAGAGGTTTAGGTTTATTGTTAGCGTTAGAAAAGGGTTAGGGTTAGGTTAGGGTATTAGGGTGAGGGTTAGGTTAGGGTTAGGGTTTAGGGTTAGGGTTATTGTTCAGGTTAAGGTTTAGGGTTAGCGTTAGGGTTAGGGGTTAGGGGTTAGGGGTAGGGGTAGGTGTAGGGGTATAGGATGGAGTTAGGGTTAGGGTTAGCATTGTGTTAGGGTTAGTGTTAGGGTTAGGGTTTAGGGTTTAGGGTTAGTGTTAGGATAGGTTTAGGGTTAGGGATAGTGTTAGTGTTAGAGTTAGGGTTAGTTGTAGGGGTAGGTTTAGGGGTTGTGGTTAGGGTTAGGGATAGGATTTAGGGTTAGGGTTAGGGTTAGGGTTTAGGGTTAGGGTTAGAGTTAGGTTTAATGTTAGGGTTAGGGTTAGTTTAGGGTTAGTGTTAGGGGTAGGGTTTACGATTTAGGGTTACGGTTAGTGTTAGGGTTAGGATTAGGGTTAGTGTTAGTATTGGTGGTTACGATTACTGTTAGCGTTAGAGTTAGGGTTGTGTTAGCATTAGGATTAGGGCTAGTGTTTAGAGTTACGGTTAGGGTTGGGATAAGGGTTTAGGGATAGGGTTAGGGTTAGGGTTGGTTTAGGGTGAGTGTTAGGGGTAGGGTTTAGGGTTTAGGATTAGGGTTAGGGTTAAAGGGTTAGTGTTAGTATGGGTGGTTACTGTTACTGTTAGCGTTAGGGTTAGGGTTGTGTTAGCATTAGCGTTAGGGTTAGTGTTTAGAGTTAGGGTTAGGGTTAGAGTTTAGGGTTTAGGGATAGGGTTAAGGTTGTGTTAGGGTTAGAGTTACGGGTAGGGTAAGCTGTAGGGGTACGGTTTGGGTGTAGTGTTAGGGTTAGGGTGAGGTATAGGGTTGGGTTAGGTTTAAGGTTAGGGTATAAGGTTTAGGTTTTAGGTTAGGGTTACGGTTTAGTGTTTAGGGTTAGAGATAGGTTAGAGTTAAGGTTAGGGCTAAGGTTAGGGTTAGGGCAAGGGCTAGTGCTAAGGCTAGGGCTACGGCTAGGGCTAAGGATAGGTTTAGGGTTAGTGTTCAGGGTTAGGGTTAGGGTTAGGGTTACTGTTTAGTGTTAGAGTTAGGTTAGGGTTAGGGGTTAGGTTTAGGGCTATGGCTAGGGTTAGGGCTAGGGCTAGTGCTAGGGCTAGGGCTACGGCTAGGGCTAGGATTAGGGTAAGGTTTAGCGTTTAGGGTTACGGTTAGGGTTAGGATGAGGGTTAGGTTTTTATGGTTTAGGGTTATTGTTAGGGTTAGGGTTAGGGTTAGGGCAGTTTTAGATTTAGGGTTAGAGTTTAGTGTTAGTGTTAGTGTTAGAGTTTAGGGTCAGGGTTAGGATTAGTGTTAGTGTTAGGGTTACCCTTAAGGTTAAAAGTTAGGGTTAGGGTTAGGGTTACAGTTATGGTTAGGGTTACAGTTATGGTTAGGGTTATGGTTAGGTTTAGGGTTAGGGTTAGGGTGAGGGATAGAGTTTAGGGTTAGAGTTAGTGTTAGGGTTATCATTAGGGTTGAGTTAGGGTTAGGGTTGTGGTTGGGGTTAGGGTTAGGTTTAGGGTTAGGGTTAGATTTAGAGTTAGGGTAGGTTTAGTTTTAGTGTTGGAGTTGGGGTTAGGGATAGGATTAAGGTTAGCATGACTGTTAGGGTTAGGGGTAGAAGAGGTTTAGGTTTAGGATTACAGTTAGAATAGGGTTAGGGTTAGGGTTAGGGTTAGTGTACGGTTAAGGTTAGGGTTGGGGTTGTGTTTAGGTTTAGGGTTAGGGCTAGCGTTACGCTTAGGGTAAGGGTAACAGAGGTACAGTTTAGGGTTAGGGTTTGGGTTAGGGTTAGGTATAGCGGTAGGATTAGTGTTAAGATTGGGTTAGGGTTAGTGTTAGGGTTTAGGGTTTATGGTTAGGTTTAGGGTTAGGTTAAGGGGGTAGGGTAAGAGGTTGTGGTTAGTTTTAAAGTTAGGTTAGTGTTAGGGTTAGGGTGTAGGTTTTAGGGTTAGGTTTAGGGAAAGGGTGTAGAGTTTAAGTTTACGGATAGGGTTAGGGTTAGGTTTAGGTTTAGGGTTTAAGGTTAGGGTTATGGTTAGGGTTTGCAATAGGGTTAGTGTTTAGGGTTAGGGTTAGGGTTTAGAGTTTATGCATAGTGTTACGGTTACGGTTACTGTTAGGATTACAGTTTGGGGTTGTGGTTAGGGTTAGGTTAAGGGTTAGGGTTGGGTTAGTGTTAGAGATGTGGTAGGTGTTGGGTAGGGTTAGGTTAGGGTTAGAATTAGGAATAGGGTTAGGTTTAAGGTTAGAATTAGGGGTAGGGTTAGGTTTAAGATTTAGGTTAAGGTTAGGGTTACAGTTAGGGTTAGGGGTTAGGGTTACGGTTAAGGATTAGGGTTAGGGTAAGGTTTAGGGTTAGTGTAGGTTTAGGTTTAGTGTTGGGGTTGGTGTTAGGGATAGGATTAGTTTTAGTGTTACTGTTAGAGTTAGGTATAGAAAATTTTTAGGTTTAGAGTTACGGTTAGAATAGGGTTAGGGTTAGGGTTAAAGTACGGTTAGGGTTAGGGTTGGGGATGGGGTTAGGGTTAGGGTTAGGGTTAGCGTTACACTTAGGGTAAGGCTGAAGAGGTTCGGTTTTGGGTTAGGGTTAGGGTTTGGGTTACGGTTAGGGGTAGGGGTAGGGGTAGGGTTAGTGTTAAGATTGGGTTAGGGTTAGGGTTTAGTGTTTATTGTTAGGGTTACGGTTAGGGTTAGGTTAGGGGTGTTGGTTAGGGTTAAGGTTAGGATTAGGGGTAGGGTTAAACTTTTGGTTAGGTGAGGGTTAGGATTAGGGGTAGGGTCAGAGGTTGTGGTTAGGTTTAGTGTTAGTGTTAGGCGTACGGTTAGGGTTGGGGTTAAGTTTAGGGTTAGGGTAGGTTTAGAGTTGGGGTGGGATTCGGGTTAGGGTTAGGTTTAGGGTTAACGTTGCTGTTCGGTTAGGGTTAGAAGAGGTTTAGGTTTAGAGTTAAGGTTAGAATAGGGTTAAGGTTAGGTTTATGGTATTAAGGTTATGGTTAGGGTTTAGGATTTAGGGTTAATGTTAGTTTAGGGTTAGGATTACGGTTTAGGGTTCAGGTTAGGGTTCCGGTTGGGGTTAGGGTTAGGGTTAGGTTTAGCGTTACTGTTAGGGTTAGAAGAAGTTTCGGTTAGTGTTAGGGTTAGGGTTAGGGTTGGGTTAAGTTTAGGGTATTAAGTTTACGGTTAGGGTTAAGGATATATGTTTAGGGTTAGAGTTGTTTTAGGTTTAGGGTTAGGGTTGTGGTAGAGTGTTTAGGGTTAGAGTTAGGGCTAGGGCTAGGGTTAGTGCTAAGGCTAGGGCTAGGCCTAGGGTTATAGTTAGGATTAGGATTAGGGTTAGGTTAGGGTTAGGGTTAGGGTTATGTGTTGTGGTTAGTATTAGGGTGGGTTAGGGTTAGGGTTGTATTAGCATTAGTGTTAAGGTTAGTGTTTGGGTTAGGGTTAGGGTTAGGGTTGGGTTAAGAGTTTAGGGATAGGGTTAGGGTTAGGGTTAGGGTTGGTTTAGGATTAGTGTTAGGGGTAGGGTTTAGGATTAGTGTTAGGGTTAGGGTTAGTTTTAGTACTGGTGGTTACGGTTACTGTTAGCATTAGGGTTAGGGTTGTGTTAGCATTAGGGTTAGGGTTAGTGCTTAGAGTTAGGGTTAGGGTTAGGGTTTAGGGTTAGCGTTAGGTGAGGGTTAGGGCTATGGCTAGGGTTACATCTAGGCCTAGTGCTAGGGCTAGGGCTAGGATGAGGGTAAGATTTAGAGTTTAGGGTTAGGGTTAGGGTTAAGATTATGGTTAGGTTTTTAGGGTTTAGGGTGAGTGTTAGGGTTAGCTTTTAGGTTTTAGGCTTAAGGTTATGGTTCAGGTTAGGGATAGGGCTAGGGATAGGGTTAGGGCTAGGGTTAGGGTTAGGTTTAGGGTTTAGGGTTATGTGTAGGGGTAGGGGTAGGGGAAGTGGTATGGCTAGGGGTTAGACTTAGTGTTTGGGTTAGGGCTGGGTTAGGGTTAGGTTTAAGGTTAGGGTTTAGGGTTTAGGGTTAGGGTTAGGGTTAGAGTTAGGGTTGATTTAGGGCTAGGCATAGAGTTAGAGCAAGGGATAGTGCTAGGGCTAGGTTTAGGGTTAGGGTTAAGTTTAGGGTTAGGTTTAGGGGTAGGGGTAGGGTTAGGATTTCTGGTTAGGTTTAGGTTTAGGATGATGTTTGGATTAGGGTTAGGGTTAGGGTTAGGGTATATAGTTTAGGGTTAAGGTTAGTGATAGGGTTAGGGTTTAGAGTTAGGGTTAGGTTTAGGTTTAGGATTTAAGGTTAGGGTTTGGGTTAGGGTTAAGGTGTAGAGTTATGGGTTAGGGTTAGGGTTAGGGTTAGGCTTTAGGGTTAGGGTAGCGTTAGGGGTAAGGGTGAGAGTTAGGGTTAAGGATAGTGTTAGATTTAGGGTTAGGGTTAACGTTAGTGTTAGTGTTAGGGTTAGGGTTAGGATTGGGCTTAGTGTTAGGGTTAGGGTTAGGTTTAGGGTTAGGCTATGTTTAGGGTTAGGGTTGGGGTTGGGTTTAGGGTTAGGGTTAGGGTAAGTGTTACTGTTAGGGTTAGGGTTAGAAGAAGTTTAGATTCAGGGTTAGGGTTAGAATAGGATGATGTATGGGGTTAGGGTAGGGTTAGGGTTAGAGTTGGGGTTTGGGTTAGGGTTAGGGTTATGATTAGCTTTACTGTTAGCATTAGGGTTAGAAGAGGTATAGGTTTAGGGTTAGGGTTAGAATAGGGTTAGGGTAAGGATTAAGGTATTAGGGTTACGGTTAGCGTTTAGAATTTAGGTTTAGGGTTAGGTTAGGGTTAGTGTTAGGGTAGGGTTAGGGCTAAGTTTAGAGTTAGAGTTAGGGTTGGGTTAGGGTTAGTATTCGGGTAGGGTTAGGGCTAGGGATAAGGTTAGGGCTAGGTTTAGGTTTAGGTTTTGGGGTGAGGTTTACGGGTAGGGATAGGGGAAGGTATATAGCTTGGGGTTAGGGTAAGGGTTAGGATTAGGGTTAGGGTGAGGGTTTAGGGTTAGGGTTAGGGTTAGGGTTCCGGTTAGGGTTAGGCTTTATGGTTAGGGTTAGCGTTATTGGTTAGGGTTAGTGTTAGGGTTAGGGTTAGTGTTAGGTTTGAGATTAAGTTTAGGGTTAGGGTAGGGTTAGGGTTCTGCTTGGCATTGGGTTTAGCGTTAGCGTTAGGTTTAGGGTTAGGGTTAGGGTTAGTGTTAGGTTTAGGATTAAGTTTAGGGTTAGGGTAGGGTTAGGGTTCTGCTTGGCATTGGGTGTAGCATTAGCATTAGGTTTAGGGTTAGAGTTAGGGTTAGGATTTATGGTATAGGGATAGGGTGAGGGATAGATTTAGGGTTAATGTTAGGGTTGGGTTAGGGTTAGGGTTAGGTTTAGGGCTAGGGCTAGGGCTAGTGTTAGGGTTAGTGATAGGGTTGGGGTTGGGGTTAGGGTAGGGTTAGGGTTAGGGTTGGAGTTGGGGTTAGGGTTAGGGTTAGCATTACTCTTTTGTAGGGTAAGAAGAGGTTTAGTTTTAGGGTTAGTTTTAGCGTTACGGGTTCGGGTTAGTGTTTGGAGTTAGGGTTATGGGTTGCGGTAGGTTTTGGTGTAGGGGAAGGGGTATGGGCTGGGGTTGGGGTTAGGTTTAGGGTTAAGGTTGTGTTAGTGTTAGGGTTAGCATTAGGGTTAGGGTTTAGGGATAGGGTTAGGGTTAGGTTTAGGTTTAGGACTAGGGATAGGGTTAGAGCTAGGGTTAGGGCTAGGGCTATGGTTAGGGTTAAGTTTAGGAGTAGTGTAGGGTTAGGGTTGGGGTTGGGTGTAGGGTTAGGGGTAGGGTTAAGGTTAGGGCTATGGCTAGGGTCAGAGCTAGGGCTAGTACTAGGGCTAGTGCTAGGGCTAGGGCTAGGGTTAGGGTAAGGGTTAGGTTTTAGGGTTAGGGTTAGGGTTACGATTTGGGTTAAGTGTTTAGGGTTAGCATTAAGGTTAGGGTTAGGGTTAGGGCAGGGTTAGGTTTAGGGTTAGAGTTCAGGGTTACGGTTAGTGTTAGAGTTTAGGGTCAGGGTTAGGATTAGTGTTAGGGTTAGGGTTACTCATAGGGTTATGAGTTAGGGTTAGGGTTAGGGTTACGGTTATGGTTTGGGTTAGGG
The DNA here is from genome assembly GCA_917880005.1 of Nanger dama. Classification (NCBI taxonomy): domain Eukaryota; kingdom Metazoa; phylum Chordata; class Mammalia; order Artiodactyla; family Bovidae; genus Nanger; species Nanger dama. Next base: position 228,816 of record CAKJTW010000215.1, on the reverse strand, counting down.
TTACGGTTAGGATTAGTCGTTAGGGTTACGGTTAGTGTTAGGGTTATGGTTAGGGTTGAGTTAGGGTTAGGGTTGTGGTTGGGGTTAGGGTTAGGTTTAGGGTTAGCATTACTGTTAGGGTTTAGGTTTAGGGTTAGGTTTAGAAAAGGGTTAGAGTTAGGGTTAGGGCTTAGGGTTAGGATTAGGGTTAGTGTTAGTATAGGTGGTTATGGTGAGGGTTAGCATTAGGGTTAGGGTTGTGTTAGCATTAGGGTTAGGGTATGTGTTTAGAGTTAGGGTTAGGTTTAGGGTTTAAGGATAAGGTTAGGTTTATGGTTAGGGTTAGAGTTGTGTTAGGTTTAGGGTTACTGGTAGGGTAAGGGGTAGGTGTGCGGTTTGGGTGTAGGGTGAGGGTTAGGGTTAGGGATAGGTTTGGGTTAGCGTTTGTATTAGGGTTAAGGTTAGGGTATGGGGTTAAGTGTAAGGGTTAGGTTTAGGGTTAGGTTTAGTGTTAGAGTTAGGGCTAAGGCTAGGGATAGGGTAAGAGCTAGTGCTAGGCCTAGGGCTACGGCTAGTGCTAAGGTTGGTGTTAGGGTTATTGTTTAGAGTTAGGATTAGGTTTGGATTTAGAATTTACCGTTAGGATTAGGGTTAGGGTTAGCGTTAGTGTTATGTTTTAGGGTTTAGGGTTAGGGTTAGGGTTAGGTTTAGGGTTAGGGTTAGGGTTAGGGATAGGGTTAGGGCTAGGGTTAGGGTTAGGGTTAGGGGTTAGGGTTATGTGTAGGGGTAGGTGTAGGGGACAGGGAAACGGTATGGCTAGGGGTTATGGTTTGGATTAGGGTAAGGGTTAGGTTAGGGTTAGGGTTATGGTTAGGGTTGAGGGTTAGGGCTAGGTTTAGGGTTATGGCTAGGGATAGGGTTAGAACTAGGGATAGTGCTAGGGCTAAGGTTAGGCTTAAGTTTAGGGTTAGGATGAGGGGTAGGGGTAGTGGTAGGGGTAGCCTTCTGGTTAGGGTTAGGGTTAGGGTTATGATTGGATTAGGGTTAGGGATAGGGTTAGGGTGTAGAGTATAGGGTTAAGGTTAGTGCTAGGGTTAGGGTTTAGGGTTAGGGTTAGGTTTAGGTTTAGGATTTAGGGTTATTGTAGGGTTGGGGTGAGAGTGTAGAGTTTATGGTTAGGGTTAGTGTTGGGGTTAGGCTTTAGGGTTAGGGTTAGCTTTAGAGGTTAGGGTTAGGGTTACAGTTAAGGTTAATGTTAGACTTAGGGTTAGGGTTAGGGTAAAGATTGGGGTTAGAGTTAGGGTTAAGGTTAGGTTTACTGTTAGGGTATGTTGAGGGTTAGGGTTGGGGTTGGGGTTGGGGATAGGGTTAAGGGTTAGTGTTACTGTTAGGGTTAGGGTTAGAAGAAGTTTAGATTTAGGGTTATGGTTAGAATAGTGTTAGGGTTAAGTTTATGGTAGGGTTAGGGTTAGAGTTGGGGTTTGGGTTAGGGTTAGGGTTATGGTTAGCTTTACTGTTAGGGTTAGGGTTAGAAGAGGTATAGGTTTAGGGTTAGGGTAAGAATAGGGTTAGGGTTAGGTTTAGGTTATTAAGATTACGGTTAGCGTTTAGGATTTAGGGTTAGGGTTAGGTTAGTGTTAGGGTTAGGGAGGGTTAGGGCTAAGGTTAGGGTTAGAGTTATGGTTGGGTTAGGGTTAGTATTGGGGTAGGGGTAAGGCTACGGATAGGGTTAGGGCTAGGGTTAGGTTTAGGGTTTGGGGTCAGGGTTATGGGTAGGGATAGTGGAAGGGGCATGGCTTGGGGTTAGGTTTAGGGTAAGGGTTAGGGCTAGGGTTGGGTTAGGGTTAGTGTTATGGTTTAGGGTTTAGGTTTAGGGTTAGGGTTAGGGTTCGGGTTCCGGTTAAGGTTAGGCTTTATGGTTAGGGTTAGCATTATTGGTTATGGTTAGGGTTAGGGTTAGGGTTCGTGTTAGGTTTAGGGTTAAGTTAGGGTTAGGGTAGGGTTAGGGTTAGGTTTACGGTTAGGGTGTAGAGTTTAGGGTTAGAGTTAGTATTAGGGTTAGGCTTTAGTGTTAGGGTTAGCGTTAGGGGTTAGGGTTAGGGTTAAGGTTAGTGTTAGATTTACGGTTAGGGTTAGTGTTAGTGTTAGGGTTAGGGTTAGGGTTAGGGATGGGGTTAGTGTTAGGTTTAAGGTTAGGTTTAGGTTTAGGGTGTGTTTAGGGTTAGGGTTGGGGTTGGGTTTAGAGTTAGGGTTAGGGTTAGTGTTACTGTTAGGTTTAGGGTTAGAAGAAGTTTAGATTTAGTGTTAGGGTTAGAATACGGTTAGGGTTAAGTTTAGGATAGGGTTAGGGTTAGAGTTGGGGTTTGGGTTAAGTTTAGGGTTAAGGTTAGCTTTACTGTTAAGGTTAGGTTTAGAAGAGGTTTAGGTTTAGGGTTAGGGTTAGAATAAGGTTAGGTTTAGGTTTAGGGTATTAGGGTTACAGTTAGCATTTAGAATTTAGGGGTAGGGTTAGGTTAGGGTTACGGTTAGGGTTAGGTTTAGGGTTAGAGTTGGATTTCGGTTAGGTTTAGGGTTAGGATTAGGGTTGGGTTAGGGTTGTGTTAGTGTTAGGGTTAGCATTATGGTTAAGGTTTAGGGTTTATGGTTATGGTTAGGTTTAAGTTTAGGGCTAGGGATAGGTTTAGGGCTAGGTTTAGGGTTAAGTTTAGCTTTAGGGTAGGGTTAGGGTTAGGGTTGGGGTTGGGGATAGGGTTAGAGTTAGACTTAGGGTTAGGGCTATGGCTAGGGTTAGGGCTAGGACTAGTGCTAGGGCTAGGGCTACGGCTAGGGCTAGGGTTAGGGTAGGTTAGGTTAGGGTTAGCGTTAGGGTTAGGGTTAGGGTTAGGTTTGGTTTTAGAGTTAGGTTTAGGGTTAGTGTTGGGGTTAGGGTTAGGGTTGAGGGTTAGGTTTAGGGTTAGGGTTAGGTTTGGTTTTAGAGTTAGATTTAGGGTTAGTGTTGGGGTTAGGGTTAGGGTTGAGGGTTAGGGTTAGGGTCAGTGTTAGAGTTAGTCTTAGGGTTAGGGGTTAGGATTAGTGTTAGGGTCAAGGGTTTTGGTTAGGATTAGGGTTAGGGTTAGGTTTGGGTTCAAGTTAAGGTTAGGGTTAGGTTTAAGGGTAGGATTAGGTGTTTTGGTTAGTTTTAGGTTTAGGTTTAGTGTTAGGGTTAGTGTTGGCTTAGTGTTATGTTTATGGTTAGGATTAGGGTTAAGGTTAGGGTTAAGGTTAGGTTTAGGTTTAGGGTTCAGTTTAGGGTTAGGGTTAGGGTTAGGTTTAGCATTAGGGTTAGGGTCAGCTTTCGGTTAGCTTAGGGTTAGGGTTAGTGTTCAGGGTTAGGGTTAGAGTTCTGGTTTAGAGATAGGGTTTCGAAAAGTGTTTTGGTTAGTGTTAGGGTCGGTTATGGTTACAGTTAGGGTTAATGCTAGGGCTAGGGCTAGGCCTACAGTTAGGGTTAGTGTTAAGTTTAAGGGTAGGGTTAAGGGTTGTGGTTAGGTTTGGGTTTCAGTTAGGGTTAAGGTTAAGGTTTAGAGTTTAGCGTTATGGCTAGGGTTAGGGTTAGGGCTAGTGCTAGGGTTAGATCTAGGGCTAGGGCTAGGGTTAGGGCTTGGGCTAGGGTTATGGTTAGGGTTAGAGTTGGGTGAGTTTTCGGGGTAACATTAATGGTAGGGGTAGAGTTGGGTTAGGTTTAGGTTAGGGTTAGGTGTAGGGGTACGTTTTTGTTAGGTTTAGGGTTAAGGGTGGGAGTAGAGGTATGGTTGGGTTATGTTTAGGTTTAGACGAGTTAGTGTTAGGGTTACGGTTAGGGTTACGGTTAGGGCTAGGGGTTAGGGTTAGTGTTAGGGTTATGGTTACAGTTAGAGTTAGGGTTAGGGTTAGGGTTAGGGTTCAGTGTTAGGTTTTGAGTTAAGGTTAGGGTTTATGGTTAGTGTTAGGGTTAGGGTTAGGGTTCGTGTTAGGGTTAGGGTTAGGGTTAGTGTTTAGGGTCAGATTGAGGGTTAGGGATCAGGGTTTTGGGAAAGGGTTAGGGTTAGGGTTAAGGGTAGGGTTAGGGATTGAGGTTAGGGTTACGGTTAGGGTTAGGGTTGGGTTAGCATTAGGGTTAGGGTTAATGCTAGGGCTAAATTCTAATCCTTTCACTAACCTTAACTCAATCCTAACCCTAAGCCAAACCCCAACAGATACCCCTACACCTACCCCTACCCCTTCCCCTAACCCTAACCCCAACCCTAACACTAACCTTAACATTAACATTAACCCTAACACTAACCCTAATCCTAAACACTAACCCTAACCCTAACCCTAACCCTAACTCTAACCTAACCCTAACACTAACGCTAAATCCTAACCCTAACACTAACCCTAACCCTAAATCCAATGCATACCCCTACCCCTACCCCTATCTCCTAAACCTAACCCTAACCCTATCCTTAAACCCTATTCCCTAACCCTAACCCTAACCCTAAACATTAACCCTAACCCTAACCATAGCCCAAAACTAGTCATAACCCTAACCCTAACCCCTAACCCTAACCCTATCCTTAAACCATAATCTCTAACCTTACCCTAACCCTAAACCTAACCATAACCATAACCCTGAACCCTAACCCTTACAATAATCCTAGCCCTAGCCCTAGCCTTAGCCTTAGCACTAACCTTAGCCCTAAAGCTCTCCCTAGCCCTAAACCTAACCGTAACCCTCTCCCTAAATCCTGAACCCTAACCCTAACCCAACCCTAACCCTAACCCTAACACAAACCCCAACACATACCCCAACCTCTAAAACTACCCGTAACAGTAACCCCTAACCCTAACCTTGACCCAAATCCTAACCCTAAACCCTAACCCTAACCCTAAACCTTAAACCTTAACCCTATCCGTAACCCAAGTCTAAACCTAACCCTACCTAACCCTAAAACTAACCATAACCCTAAACCTGAACCCTAACCCTAAGACTAACCCTAGCCCTAGCCCTAGCCTTAGCCCTAGCCCTAGCACTATACCTAGACCTAAGCCTCTCTCTAGCCCTAATAAAAACCCTAACCCTAACCATAAATCTAAACATAACCCTAACCCTGAACCCTAACCCTAACCCTAACCCAACCCTAACCTTACCCTAACCCAAACCCCAACACATACCCCTACATCTAACCCTACCCCTAACCCTAACCCCTAACCCTAACCCTGACCAAAACCTGACCCTAAACCCTAACCTTAACCCTAACCCTAAACCTTAAACCTTAAACCTAATGCTATCCCAACTCTAACCCTAACCCTAACCCTATCCCTTACTCCCTTACACTAACTCTATCACTAAACACTAAACCCTAACGGTAACACTAATGCTAAACACGAACCCTAACCCAAATCCTTACAAACCCTAAACCTAACCGTAACCCTAACCCCAACCCATTCCTCTACCCCTACCGTGAACCCTAACCGTAACCACTAACCTAACCCTAACCCCTAACCCTAACACAAGCCTTAACTGTAACCCTAAAACGAACCCTAACCTTAATCCTAACCCTAACCGTAACTCTAACCCTAACCCTAACCCTAACTGTAACCCTAACCCTATCCCAAACCCTCACTCATCTAACCCTAACCCTAAACCTACCCCTACCCCTAAACCTCTCCATACCCCTAACCCTAACCCAACCCTAAACCTAACCTCAACCCTAACCCTAACTCGTCCAACCCTTACCTTACCACTAATCCTATGACTAACCCTAACGCTAACCCTATCACTAAACCCTAATACCTAAACCTAACCCTAACCCCTAAACACTAACCCTAACCCTAACCATAATCGAAACCTAACCCTAACCCCTATCCATAACCCTAACCCTAACCACATCCCCAACCCTAAACCTAAACATACCCTAAGTCTAACCTAACCCTAACCCTAACCCTATTCTAACCCTAACATTAAACCTAAATCTCTTCTAACCCTAACTCTAACAGTAACGCTAACCCTAATCCTATCCCTAACACCAAACCGACCCTAAACCTAAACCTACCCTAAGCCTCAACCTATCCCTAACTGTAAATCTAAGCCCAACCCTAACATTAACACTAACACTAACCCTATCCCTAACCCTACCCCTAACCCTAACCCTAACCTAGCCCTAGCCCTACCCCTAGGACTAGCCCTAGCCGGAACCCTATCCTTAGGCCTAACCCAACCCTACATTTAACCTTAACCCTAAACCCTAAATGCTAACCCTAAAACAAACCCTAACCCTAACCCAACCCTAACACAAACCTTAATCCTAACCGCAACTCACACCCCTACCCTTACTCCTACCCCTACCCCTAACCCTAACCAAACCCTAACCCTAAACCTAACAGTAAACCTAACCCTAACACTAACGCTAAACCTAATCCTAACCCTAACCCCAACCCTAACACTAACCCGAACCCTAACTCTAACTCAAAAACCTAACCCTAACCCTAAACCCTAACCCTAAACCTAACCCTAGCTAGCCCTAGGCCTAACCCTATCCTTAGGCCTAACCCTACTTCTACTTTTAACCCTAACGCTAAACCTTAAACTCTAAACCTAAGACTAACCCTAAACCTAACCCTAACCCAAACCCTAACCCCAACCCCTACAATAACTCTAACCGTACCCTAACCATAACCCTAACCCTATCTCTATTCTAACCCTAACCCTAAACCGAAACCTCTTTAACCCTAACCCTAACCGTACCCTAACCCTAACCCTAACCCTAACCCTTATCCTATCCCTAACCCCAACCCCAACCTTAAACCTAAACCTACCCTAACCCTAAACCTAAACCTAACCCTAAGCCCAACCCCAACATTAAGTCTAACCGTAACACTAACGCTAACCCTAACAATAACCCTAAACCCTAACCCTAAACCTAACCCTAACCCCTCACATTAACCCTAACCCTAAACCCTAACCCTAAACCCTAACCCTAACCCTAACCCTAACCCTAAAACTAATCCTAACCCTAATACTAACCCTAAATTCTAACCCTTTCACTAACCTTAACCCAATCCTAACCCAAAACCTAACTCCAACCCATACCCCTACCCATACCCCTACTCCTAACCCCTAAACCTAACTCCTAGCCCCTAATCCTAACACTAACCCTAAACCTAACACTAAACCCTAACCCTAACCCTATCCCTAACCTAACCCTAATCCTAATACCCTAAACCTAACCCTAACTTTATTCTAACGCTAACGCTAAACCTAAACCACTTCTACATTCAACCTAACAGTAATGCTAACCTTAACCCTAACCCTAACACCAAACCCAATCCTAACCCTAAACCCTAAACCAAACACTAACCCTAAACCCTAACCCTTAAACTAACCATAGCCAGAGATTTAGCCCTAGCCCTAGCCCTAGGACTAGCCCTAGCCCTATTCCTAACCCTAGCCCTAATCCTAACCCTAACCCTTACACTAACCCAAACACTTACACTAACCCCAACCCAAGCCCAAGCCCTAGCCCTAGCCCCTAGCCCTAACCCTAACCCTTACCCTAAGCTTAAACACTAAACCCTAAACCTGACCCAAACCAAACTCTAAGCCTAACACTAAATAAAACATCAACCCCTACCCAACCCCTACCCTTAACCCTAACCTAACCCTAACCCTAACCTTATCCCTTACCCTAACTCTATCACTAAACCCTAAACTCTAACACTAATCCTAACCCTAAACTCTAACCCTAACCCTAACCCTAACCTTAACCTTAAACCTAAACACTAACCCTAACTCTAACACTAACCCCAACCCCAACCCTAACCCTAACACTAACCCTAACCCTAACCTAACCAAGAGTAATGCTAACCCAACCCTAACCCTAACCTAACCCTAACCCTAACCCTAACCCCAAACCCAACCCCAAACCCAAACCCAACCCTAACCCTAACCCTAACCCCTAAACCCTAACCCTAACACTAACTCTAAACCTTAAACCTAACCATATCCCTTACCCTAATGCTAAACTTAATGCTAAAACTAACCCTAGCGCTAACCCTAACCCTAAACCCTGACCCTGACCCTGACCGTAAACCTAACCCTAACCCTAACACTAAACCTAACCGTAAAGTTTACCCTAAACTCAAATACTAACCCTAACCCTAATCCTAAACCCTAACCCTAAAGCTGACCCTAACCCTGACCCTAAACCCTAACACTAATGCTTACCGTAACCGCTAACCCTATCCATAACCCTAACCAAACCCTTAACCCTAATCCTAACCCTAACCATAAATCAAACCCTAAACCTAATCCTAAACCTAACCCTAAACCAAACCCTAACCCTATCCCTAACCCTAACACCAACCTTAACCCTAACCCTAAACACATCCCTAACCCTAACACCAAACCCAAACTTAAATCTAACCCGAACCCTAACCCTAATCGTATCCCTAACCCCAAACCTAACCCTAACCCCAACCTAAATCCTAACCCCAACCACAATCCCAACCCCAATCCCAACCCTAACCCCAACCCCAAGCCTAACCCCAAACCCAAACCTAACCCTAACCGTAAACCTAAACCCTAACCCTAATGCTAACCCTAACCCTAAACCTCTTCTAACCCAAAACCTAAGAGTAACGCTAACCCTAACCCTAACCCAAACCCTAACCCTAAACCTAACCCTAACCCCTAAACCTAACCGTAACCTCTAACCCAAAACTAACCTAAACCTAATCATATCCACGAACCCTAAGCCTAACTCTTAACACTAACCCTAACACTAACCCTAACCCCTAACCCTAACCATACCTCTTACCACTAAACCTAACACTAACCCCTAACCTTAACCCTAACACTGAACCTAACACCTAACCCTAAGCATAACCCTAAACCTAACGCTAATGCTAACTTTAATGCTAACCCTAAACCTAAACCCTGACCCTGACCCTGACCCTAACCTTAAACCTAACCCTAACATTAACACTAACCCTAACACTAACGCTAACCCTAAACCCTAACCCCAACCCTAACCCTAACCCCAACCCTAACACTAACCCCAAACCCAATCCTAACCCCAACCCCAATCCCAAACCTAACTCCAACCCCAAACCCAACCCTAACCCCAACCCTAACCCCAACCGCAACCCTAACCGTAACCCTAACCATATCCATAACCCCTAACCCTAACGCTAACCACTAACCCTAGCCCTAACACTAACACTAACCGTAAAGCTAACCCTAAACCATAACCCTAACACTAACTCTAACCCTAATACTAAACCCTAACCCTAACTCTTATCCTAAACCCTAACCCCAAACCTAACCCTAACCCTAAACCTAACCCCAACCCTAACCCTAACCCCAACCCAAACCTTAACCCCAACCACAATCCCAACTCTACCCCAACTCTAATCCCAACCCTAACCCCACCCCCAACCATAACCCTACCACTAACCCTAACCCCTAACCCTAACCCTAACCTTAAAGCTAAACCTCTTCTAACCCAAAACCTAAGAGTAACGCTAACCCTAATTCTAACCCAAACCCTAAACCCAACCCTAACCCTAACCCTAACACTAACCCTAAACCTAACCCTAACGGTAACCCTAAATCCTAACACAAAGCCTAAACCTAACCCCTAACCCCTAACCCTAACCCCAACCCCATCCAAAACCCCTAACCCTAACCTTAAAACCATAACCCTAACACTAACCCTAACCCTAATACTAAACACTAACCCTAACCCTAAGCGTAACCCTTAACCCTAACCCTAACATTAACCCAAACCCCTAAACCTAATGCTAAAACTAACCCTAGCGCTAACACTAACCCTAAACCCTGACCCTTACCCTAAACCTAACCCTAACCCTAAACCTAAACCTCTTCTAACCCAAAACCTAAGAGTAACGCTAACCTTAACCCTAAACCCTAACCCAACCCTAACCCTAACCCTAAACCTACACCTAACCCTAACCCTATCACTAACCCTAACCCTAACCCTAACGCGAACCCTAACGCTAACGCTAACCCTAACGCTAACCCTAACCCTAAACTCTGACCCTGACCCTGACCCTGACCCTAACCCTAACCCTAACCCTAACGGCAATGTAACCCTAAAACCTAACTGTAACCCAATCCCTAATCCTAAACCGTAACCCTAACCCTAACCCCAACATTAACTTTATACCCTAACCATAACCCTAACGATAACCCCTAAATCTAACTCTAACCCTAACCAAAACCACTAACCCTAACCCTAACTCTAAACTTAAAACAAACCCTAACCCTAACCCTAAGCCTAACCATAACACTAACCCTAAACCAAACCCTATCCCTAACTCAAACCCTAAACCGAACCCTAAACCAAAGCAACCATAACCCTAACCCTAATGCTAACCCTAACACTATCACCAACCCTAACCCTAACCCTAACCCCAACCCTAACCCTAACACTAACCCCTAACCCTATCCCTACCCTTAACTCTAACCCTAACCATAACACTAAACACTAACCCTAATCCTAGCCCTATCCCTAGCCCTATCCCTAGCCCTAGCACTAGCCCCAATTCTAAACATATTCCTAGCCAGAAACATAACCCTAACACTAACCCTAACCCTAAACCAAACCCTAAGCCTAACCCTAACAGTAAACAAAACCCCTAACACTAACCCTAACCCTAACTTTTAAACCTAACCCTAACACTAACATTAACAGTAACCCTAAACCCTAACCCATCAACCTAACCCTAACCCTAACCCTAAACCTAACTCCAACCCTAACCCTATACTTAATGCTAACCCTAACCCTAACACTAACCCTACCACCTAACTCTAAGCCTAACCATAACCCTAAAACTAACCCTATCGCTAACTCTAACCCTAACGCTAACCCTAAACCTAAACACTGACCCTGACCCTGACCCTAACCCTAACCCTAACCCTAACCCGAACACTAACCCTAACGCTAACGCTAACCCTAAACCCTAACACAAACCCTAAACCTAACTCTTAACCCTAACACTAACCCTAACCAAAACCCCTAACCCTAACCCTAAACCCAACCCTTAACCAAACGTCAACCTCAACCCTACAACTAAACTCAACCCTAACCCTAAGCCTAACCCTAACCCCAACCCTAACCCTAACCCCAACCCTAACCCTAACCCCAAACCTAACCCCTAACCCCAACCCTAACTCTAACCCCAAACCTAACCCTAACCCCAACCCTAACCCTAACCCTAACCCCAACCCTAACCCCAACCCCAAACCTAACCCTAATTCTAAAACTATCCCTAACCACTAACCCTAACCCTAACCCCTAACCATAAAACGAACACTAACACTAACCTCTAAACCTAACCCAAACCCTAACCCTAATGCTAACGCTAACCCTAACGCTAACCCTAACCCTAAAACTTCACCTGACCCTGACCCTAAACTTAACCCTAACCCTAACCCTAACACTAAACCTAATCGTAACGTTTACCCTAAACCCTAACTCTAACCCTAACCCTAATCCTAAACACTAACCCTAACACTAACCCTAACCATAAACTTAAACACTAACCCTAACCCTAACCCTAACCGCTAACCCTATCCCTATCCCTAACAAAACCCCTTAACCCCAATCCTAACCCTAACCATAAACCAAAACCTAACCCTAAGCCTAAGCCTAACCCTAACACCAACCCTATCCCTAACCCCAACCCCAACCCTAACCCTAACCCCAACCCTAATCCTAACTCCAACACTAAACCTAACCCCAAACCTAAACCTAACCCTAACCATAACCCCAACCCTAACCAGAAACACAATCCCAACCCTAAACACAACCCCAATCCCAACCCTAACCCCAACCCTAACCCTAACCCTAATACCTAACCCTAACCCTAACCCCCATAACGCTAACGCTAATGCTAATGCTAATGCTAACCCTAATGCTAACCCTAACCCTAAACCCTGACCCTGATCCTGACCCTAAACCTAACCCGAACCCTAACCCTAACACTAACCCTAACCCAAACGCTAACCCTAAACCCTAACCCTAACCGTAATCCTAATCCCTAACCCTAACCCCCTAACACTAACCCTAAAACTAACCCTAACACCTAACCCTAAGCCTAACCTTAACCATAACGCTAATCCTAATGCTAATGCTAACCCTAATGCTAACACTAACCCTAAACCCTGACCCTGATCTTGACCCTAACCCTAACCCTAACTCTAACACTAACACTAATCCTAACCCTAACGCTAACCCTAAACCCTATCCCTAACCGTAATACTAACCCTAATCCTAACCCCTAACCCTAACCCTAACCCTAACCTTAACCCTAACCCTAACCAAAACCCCTAACCATAACCCTAAATCCTAAAACCAAACACTAATCCTAACCATAACCCTAAACCTACAATAACCCTAAATCCTAACCCTAACACTAACCCTTACCCCAACCCTAGCCCCTAACCTCAACCCTTACCCTAACCTAACCCTAACACTAACCCTAACCTCTAACCCTAATCCTAACCCTAATCCTAACCCCTAACGCTAACCCTAACCCTAACTCTAATCGTAATGCTAACCCTAACGCTCAACCTAACCTTAAACCCCTGACCCTACTGTGACTCTGACCCTGACCCTGACCCTAACAATAACCCTAACCCTAACACTAACCCTAACCCTAAAACCTAACCCTAAGCCTAACCCTAACCCTAACCCTAAACCAAGCCCTATCCCTAACTCTAACCCTAACCCTAACCCTAAACCAAACCAACCTAACCCTAACCCTAACGCTATCCCTAACACTAACACCAATCCAAATCCTAACCCTTACTCCAACCCTTACCCTAACCCTAACCCCTAACCCTATCCCTACCCTTAACTCTAACCCTAACCATAACACCAAACACTAACCCTAATCCTAGCCGTAGACCTAGCGCTATCCCTAGCCATAGGACAAGACCTAATTCTAAACCTATCCCTAGCCCGAACCATAACCCTAACACTAACCCTAACCCTAACCTCAACCCTAACCCTAACCTAAACCTAACAGTAACCCTAGCCCCTAACCCTAACCCTAACACTAACACTAACCCCTAACTCTAACCCTAACCCTATGCTAACCCTAACGCTCAAACTAACCCTAAACCCTGACTCTGACTCTGACCCTGACCCTGAACCTGATCCTGACCCTAACCCTAACCCTAACCCTAATTCTAACCCTACCCCTAACCCTAACCCTAATTCTAACCCCAACCCTAAACCTCTTCTAACCCTAAACCTAAGAGTAACGCTAACCCTAACCCTAACCCTAAATCAAAACCTAACCCTAACCTTAACCCCTAACCCTAACCCTAACCTTAACCCCTAACCCCTAACCCTAACCCTAACCCTAACCTAAACCTAACCCAACACTAACCCTAACCCTAACCCTAACCCACACATACCTTTAACCCTACCGCTACCCCTACCCCTAATCGGAAACCTAACCCAACCCTACCCCTACCCCTAACTCTAACCTTAACCCTAATCCAACCCTAACCTTACTCCTAACGCTAAACCTAAAACTCACCCAACCTTAACCGTAACCCTAGCCCTAGCCCAGCCCTAAACCTAGCCCTAGCCCCAGACCTAACCCTAGCACTAACCCTAAACATAACCCTACCCCTAAACTCTAAACCCTAATCCTAACCCTAAACTTTTCCCAACCCTGACTGTGACCCTAACCCCAACCACTAACACTAACCTTAAACCATAACCCTAATCCTAACCCTAACATTAACCCTAAACCCTAACCATAATCCTAACCCTAGCCCTAGCCATAGCCCTAACCCTTTCCCTAGCCCTAACACTAACCCGAACCTAAACCCTAAACCCTAACCCTAACACAACCCTAACACTATCCCTAACCCCAACCAATGCCCCTAACCCTACCTCTCCCCCTATCCCTAACCCTAACACCTAACCATAAACCTAACACCAAACCCTAACTCAAACGCTAACCCTAACCTTAAACCTAAAACTAACCCTAACCCTAACCCTAAACCTCACACCTAACCCAAACACTAAATCTGACCAAAAATCCTAACCCTAAACCTAAACCTGACCCTAACCCCAACCCCAAACCCCAACCGTAACCCTAACCTAAACCTAACCCTAACACTAACCCCTAAAGCTAACCCTAACCCTAACTCTAACGCTAACCCTAATGCTAAACTTAACCCTAAACGCAGACCCTGACTCTGACCCTGACCCTGACCCTGACCATAACCCTACCCCTAAACTCTAAACCCTAACCCTAACCCTAACCCTAACCTTATCCCAAACCTGACCCTAACCCTAACCCCAACCCCTAACACTAACCCTAAAACCTAACCCTATTCCTAACTCTAACCTTAACCCTAAACCCTAACCATAACCCTAACCCTAGCCCTAGCCCTAGCCCTAATCCTATGCCAAGCCCTAACACTAACCCTAACACTAACTCTAACCCTATCTCTAATCCCAACCAATGCCCCTACCCATACCTCTACCCCTATCGCTAACCCTAACACCTAACCATAGACTTAACCCCTAACCCTAACTCAAACACTAACCCTAACTTTAAACCCTAACACTAACCCTAACCCTACCCCGAAACCTTACCCATAACCCTAACCCCAACCCTAACCGTCACCCTAACCCTAATCTTAACCCTAACTTGTCTAACCCTAACCCTAAACCTACTACTACCCATCTATCTACCCTTTCCCTAACCCTAACACATCCCTAACCTTAACACTAATCCTAACTTTAACCACCACCCCTATCCCTACCCCTACTCCTAACACTAACCCTAACATTAAAGCTAATCCTATCCCTAAACCCTAAACCCTAATCCTAATTCTAACCCTAACACTAAACACTAACCCTAACCCTAACACTAACCCAAACCTAACCCTATCCCTAAAACTAACACTAACCACAACCCCTAACCTTACCTCTAACTTTAATCCTAACCCTAAACGTAAACCTAAATACTAACACTTATCGTAACCCTAAACCTAAACACTAACCCTAAACCTAATCCAACCGTAACCCTTACCTTAACTCTATCCCTAAACCTAACCGTAACCCTAGCCCTAGCCCAAGCCCTAGCCCTAGCCCTAATCATATCCCTAGCCCTAGCCCTAACCCTAACCATAACGCTAACCCAACCCTAAAACTTACCCTAACTTTAACCCTAATCCTAAACCTAAATCGTGAACTCTAACACTAACCCTAAACGTAAGCTGTAACTCTAACCCCTAACCCAACCCTAACCCTATCCCGAAACCCTAAACCCTAACCCTAACCCTAACCCTAAACATTAAATCTAATCCTAAAAAACACCAACCCTAACCCTAACCCTAACACCTAAACCTAAGCCTAACCCTAACCCTATCGCTAACCCTAACGCTAACGATAACCCTAATGCTAACCCTAATGCTAACCCTAACCCTAAATTCTGACCCTGACCCTGATTCTAACCCTAAACCTAACCCTAACATTAACACTAACCCTAACACTAACGCTAACCGTAAACCCTAACCCAAACCCTAAACCTAACCCCTAACGCTAACACTAACCCTAACCAAAACCCCTAACGCTAACGCTAACCCCAACCCAAACCCCAACCCAACCCTAACCCTAAACCTAACCCTATCCCTAACCCCCTAACACTAACCCTACCCCTAACCATTAACCCTAAACCAAACACTAACCCTAACACCTAAACCTAAACCTAACCCTTACCCTAACGCTAACCCTAATGCTAAAGCTAACCCTAACCCTAACCCTGAACCATGATCCTGACCCTGACCCTAAACTTAACTCTAACCCTAACACTAAATCTAACTGTAAAGTTTACCCTAAAGCCTAACCCTAACCCTAATCCTAAACCCTAACCCTAAAGCTGACCCTAACCCTGACCCTAAACACTAACCCTAACGCTAACCGCTAACCCTATGCCTAATCTTAACCAAAACCCCTAACCCTAATTCTAACCCTAACCATAAACCAAACCCTAACCTAAAACCTAACCCTAACCCTAACCCTAAACCAACCCCTAAACGTAATCCTAACCCTAACCCTAAACCAAACCCTAACCCTAACCCTAACACCAAACCTAACCCCACCTAACCCCAATCCCAAACCTAACCCTAACACCAACCCCAACCTTAACCCTAACCCCAACCCTAATCCTAACCTTAACCCTAACCCCAACCCTAACCCTAACCCCAACCCAAACCCTAACATCAACCACAATCCCAACCCTAACCCCAATCCCAACCCCAACCCCAACCCTAACCCTATCCCTAACCCTAACCCGAACACTAACCCTAACCCTAACCCTAACCCTATCCCTAACCCTATCCCCTAACCCTAACCCTAACTCTAACCCTAATCCTAAACCCTAACCCTAACACTAACCCTAATCCCTAACCCTAAACGTAACCCCTACCCAACCGTAACCCTAATCCTAATCCTAACCACTAACCTTAACCCTAACCATAAACCCTAACCCTAACCCTAACCCCTAACCCTAACCTTAACCCATACCCCTAACCCTAACCCAAACCCTAACCCCTAACCCTAACCCTAAGACTAACCCTATCACCTAACCCTAAGCTTAAACCCAACCCTAACCCTAACGCTAACGCTAACCCTAACACTAACCCTAACCCTAAACCCTGACCCTGAGCCTGACCCTAATCCTAACCCTAACCCCTGACCCTAACACTAACCCTAACCCTAATCCTAACGCTAATCCTAAACCCTAACCCAAACCCTAAACCTAAACCCTAACCATAACACTAATCCTGAACCAAAACCCCCCTAACCCTAACCCTAACCCTAGCCCTAAAACCTAAAACCTAACACTAACCCTAACCTTAACCCAAACCCTGCAATAACCCTAAATCCTAACCCTATCCTAACCTTAATCCCAACCCTAACCCTAACCGCAACTTTAACCCTAAACTAACCCTAACACTTACCCTAACTCTTAACCCTAACCCTAACCCTAACTCTAACACTAACCCCTAAGCTAACCCTAGCCCTAAACCTAACGCTAACGCTAACGCTAAACCTAACCCTAAACCCTAACCCTGACTCTGACCCTGACCCTGACCGTGACCCTAACGCTAACCCTAACCCTAACACTAACCCTAACCCTTAACCCTAACCCTAACCCTAACTATAACCCCAAAACCTAACCCTAACCCTAACACCTAATACTAACCCTAACCCCAACACTAACCCTTACCCTAACCAAAACCCCCTAACCCTAACCCAAACCTAACTCTTTCCCCAACCCCAACCCTAAAGCTTAAACCTAACCCAAATCCCTAACCCTAACCTTAACCCTAACACAAATCCTAACCCTAATCCCTAACCCTAACCTTAACCCTAACACAAATCCTAACCCTAATCCCTAACCCTAACCTTAACCCTAACACAAATCCTAACCCCCAACACAAACCCCAGCCCTAACCCCAAACACAACCCTATCCCTACCCTAACCCCATAACCTGACCCTGACCCTGACCCTGACCCTAACCCTAACCCTAACCCTAACACTAACACTAACCCCTACCCTAATGCTAATCCTAAACCCTAACCGAAACCCTAAACCCTAACACCTAACCCTAACCCTAACCCTAAACAAAACACCTAATCCTAACCCTAACCCTAACCCTAACCTAAACACTAAACCCTAACACTAACCCTAACCATAACCCTAACCCTACAATAACACTAAATCCTAACCCCTAACCCTAACCTCCTAACCAACTAACCCTAACCCTAACCCTAACACTCCAACCTAACCCTAACCCTAACCCTAACCCTAACACTAAAACACCTAACCCTAACCCCTAACCCTAACCCTAACACTAACCCTAACGCTAACCCTAACCCTAAACCCTGACCCTGACCCTAACCCTAAACCCTAAACCTAACCCTAACCCTAACCCTAACCCTAATCCTAAACCTAACCCTAACCCTAACCCTAACCCCAACCCCTAACCGCTAACACTATCCCTAACCCTAACCCCAACCCTAAACACTAAACCCTAACACTAACCCTAACCATAACCCTAACCCTACAATAACACTAAATCCTAACCCCTAACCCTAACCCTAACACTAACCCTAAAGCCTAACCCTAACCCTAAACCCCTGACCCTGACCCCAACCCTAACCCTAAACCCTAACCCTAAACCTAACCCCTAACCCTAATCCTAAACCCTAACCCTAACCCTAAAACCTATCCCTAACCCTAACACTAACCGCCAACACTATCCCTAACCCTAACCAAAACCCCTAATCCTAACCCTAAACCAAACCCCTAACCCTAAACCTAACCCTAACCGACCCTAACCCCAACCCCAACACTAACCCTAACCCCAACCCCCAAACCCAACCCTAACCCTAACCCCAACCCTATCCCTAACCCTAATCCCAACCCTAACCAGAACCACAATCCCAACCCTAAACCCAACCGCAATCCGAACCCTAACACCAACCCCAACCCCTAACCCAACCCCAACAGTAACCCCAACCCCAACACTAACCTAACCCTAACCCTAATCCCTAACCTAACCCCTAACCCTAACCCAAACCCAAACCCTAACCCCTAACCCTAACCCTAACACTAACCCTAACCCCTAACCCTAAGCCTAACCCTAACCCTAACAGTATCCCTAACACTAACACTAACCCTAATGCTAACCCTAACTCTAAACCCTGACCCTGACCCTGATCCTAACCTAAACACTAACCCTAACCCTAAGGCTAACCCTAAACCCTATCCATAACCCTAACCCAAACCCTAATCCTAACCCCTAACCCTAACCCTAACCAAAACCCCTAACCAAAACCCCCAACCCTAAGGGTTAGGGTTGGGATAGGGCTAAGTTTAGGGACAGGGCTAGTGCTAGGGCTAGGGCAAATTTTAGGGTCAGGGTTAGGGTTTAGGTTAGGGTTAGTATTTAGGGTTAGTGTTAGGGTTATTGGTTAGGTTAGAGTTAAGATTAGTTTAGATTTAGGTTTAGGTTTAGGGTTAGTGTTAGTGTTTTTGTTAGGGTTGCGGATATTTTTAGGTTTAGGGTTAGGGTTAGGGTAGGGTTTCGGTTAGGGCTAGAGTTGAGGTTAGGTTTTAGGGTTAGGGGTTGTAGGGTTAGGGTTAGGGGTTGAGGGTAGGGTTAGGTTAGGTTGAGGTTAGGTTTAGGGTTAGGATTAGGGGTTGAGGGTTGTTAGGTTAGGGTTGGGTGGGGTAGTGCTAGGGCTAGGATTTAAAGCTTTAAAGCTAGGGCTATGTCTAGGTATAGGTCTAGGACTAGGTTTTGGGTTATGGTTAGGGGTAAGGTTCGGATTAGTGGTTGAGGTTAATGTTAGTGTTAGAGTTAGGGTTGGGTTAGGGTTGGGGTTAGGGTTATGTTTGGGATTAGGGTTAGTGCTAGTGTTAGGTTTAGGGTTAGGTCTAGTTTTAGGGTTAGGGTTAGGGTTAGAGTTACAATTAGGTTTAGGGTTAGAAGAGTTTTAGGTTTAGGGTTAGGGTTAGGATTAGTGGTTAGGTTAGGGTTAGGGGTTAGATTTAGGGTTAGGGTTAGGGTTAGGATTTGGTTTCGGGTCAGGGTTAGGGTTAGGGTAAGGGTAGGTTTGGCATTGGGGTTAGGTTTAGGGTTAAGGTTAGCGTTACTATTAGTTTTATTGTTATAGGGTGTTAGGTTTAGGGTTAGAGTTAGAATAGGCTTAGGGCTAGGGTTAGGGTTAGGTTTAGGGGTTGTGGTTAGTGTTAGGGTTAGGGTTAGTGTTAGGGTTAGGGTTAGTTTTAGGGTTGGGTTAGGGTTAAGGTAAGGGTTTGGTAAGGGTTTGGGTTAGGACTAAGGTAAGGTTATGGTTTAGGTTTTATGGATAGGGTTATGGTTAGGGTTAGGGGTAGGGTTGCAGGTAGGGTTAGGGGTTGTGGTTAGGGTTAGGGATAAGGTTACAGTTGGGTTAGGGGTAAGGATAGAGGTAGGGTTAGGGTTAGGGTTAGACGAGTTAGGGTTAGGGTTAGCAGTTAGGGTAGGAAGTTAGGGTTAGGGTTAAGGTTTAGTGATAGGGTTAGGTTTAGTTTTAGTGTTAGGGCTAGGGTTTGAGTTGGAGTTAGGGGCTAGGGTTAGGTGTAGGTTTAGGGGTTAGGGTTAGGTTTATGGATAGGGGTGGGGGTAGGGGAAAGGTAAGTGTGGGTTAGGGTTAGGGTTAGGGTTGGGTTAGGTTTATGGTTAGGGTTAGGGTTAGGGTTAGCATTACTATTGGTTTAGGGTTAGAAGAGTTTTATGGTTAGGGTTAGGGTTAGGGTTAGGATTTAGGGTTATTGTAGGGTTAGGTTTATGGTTAGGGTTAGTGTTAGGTTTTAGGATTTAGGAATAGTGTTAGTGTTAGGGTTCGGGCTAGCGATAGGGTTAGGGTTAGGGGTTAAGGTTATTTTTAGGGTTAGAGTTAGGTTTAGGTTAGTGTTAGGGTTAGGGTTAGTGTTACTCTTAGGGTTTGGTTTAGGGTTAGGTTATGGTTAGGGTTAGGGTTGGGTTAGGGATAGGGTTAGGATTAGGTGTAGGGTTAGGGTTAAGGTTAGGGTAAGGGCTAGGGCTAGGGTTAGGGTTAGGGTTAGGGTTGGGTTAGGGTTAGGTAGTGAGTGTAGGGGTAGGTTTAGGGTTAGGGTTAAGGTTAGGGTAAGGACTAGGGCTAGGGTTAGAGTTAGGGTTGGGTTAGGGTTAGGTGTAAGTGTAGGGGTAGGTTTAGAGTTAGGGTTACGGTTAGGGCCTAGGGTTAGTATTAGGTTTAGAGGTAGTGGTATGTGGATGGGTTGGGGTCAGGGTTAAGGTTAGTGCTATGGTTGGGTTAGGTTTGCTGTTAGGGTTAGAATTAGGGTCAGTGTTAGTGTTAGGGTTAGGGCTAGTGATACGGTTAGGACTAGGGCTATTGCTAGGGCTATGGTTGGGGCTTAGACTACGGTTAGGGTTAGGGTTAGAATTTTGGGTTAGGGTATGGTTTAGGGTTATGGTTAGTGTTAGGGGTTAGGGTTAGGGTTAGAGTTATCGGTTAGGGGTAGGGGTATGGGTAGGGAAATGGGTTGAAGTTAGTGTTGGGATTAGAGTTTGTTTACGGTTAGGGATAGGGTTAGGGTTTATGGTTCAGGGTTAGAGTTAGGTTTGGGTTTAGGGTTGGGGATGGAGATAGGGTTAGGGTTCAGAGTTAAGGTTAGGGTTAGATTTAGGGTTAGGGATTAGGGATAGGGGTAGGGGTATGGGTTGGGGTTAGCTTTAGGGTTAGCATTGTGTTAGGGTTAGGGCTAGGGCTAGGATTAGGTTCAGAAATAGTGCCAGAGCTAGGACTACGGCTAGGTGTAGGGTTAGGGTTTAGGGTTAGTGTTAGGTTTAATGTTTAATTTTAGGGTTAGGGTTAGGGTTAGGGATGGAGTTAGGATTGGGTTAGGGTTAGGGTTTCGCGTTAGGGTTAGGGTTAGGTGTAGGGTTTATGGTTAGGGTCAGGGTTAGGTTTAGTGGTTAGTGTTAGGGTTAGTGTTAGGATTAGGGCTTAGGGTTAAGGTTAGGGTTAGGGTTTAGGGTTAGTGTTAGGGTTTGAGGTTAGGGTTAGGGTCAGGGTTGGGTTAATGTTAGGGTTAGCATTAGGGTTAGCGGTTAGGGTTAGAAGTTATGGTTAGGGTTAGGGCTTAGTGTTAGGGTTAGGGTTTGACTTTGGGTTAGGGGTTAGGGTTAGGTGTGAGGTTTTGAGGTTAGGGTTAGGGATAGACGTAGGGGTACGGTTAAAGGTATGTGTGGGTTAGGGATAGGGTTAGGGTTAGGGTTAGTTTTGGGTTAGTGTTAGGATTAGGTTTGGGTTAGGGTTAGGGTTAAGGTTAGGGATTGGAGTTAGGAATAGGGTTAGGGGTTAGGGTTAGGTTTAGGGTTAGGGTTAGGGTTTGGTTTAGGGTTAGGGTTAGGGTTAGCGTTATTCTTAGGTTTAGGGTTAGATGAGTGTAGGGTTAGGGTTAGGGTTAGGGGTTTTGATTAGGATTAGGGTTAGTGTTAGTGTTTATGTTAGGGATTGTGGTTAGTGTTAGGGCTAGGGTTAGTGTTAGGGTTGGGTTAGGGTTAAGGAAAGGGTTAGTGTTTAGTGTTAGGGTAAGGGTTAGGATTATGGTTTAGGGTTTAGGGATAAGGTTATGGTTAGGGGTAGAGGTATGGGTGCAGGTAGGTTTAGGGGTTGTGGTTAGGGTTAGGGTAAGGTTACGGTTGGGTTAGGTGTAGGGGTAGAGGTAGGGTTAGGGTTAGGATTAGACGACTTAGGGTTCGGGTTAGTTTTAGCGGTTAGGGTTAGAAGTTAGGGTTAGGGTTAGGGTTTAGTGTTATGGTTAGGGTTAGGTTTAGTGTTAGGGCTAGGGTTTGAGTAAGGGTAAGGGTTAGGGTTAGGTGTAGGTTTAGGGGTTAGTGTTAGGGTTAGGGATAGGGGTAGGGTAGGGTAAAGGTATGTGTGGGTTAGGGTTAGGGTTAGGGTTAGGGTTGAGTTAGCGTTAGGGTTAGGGTTAGGGGTTAGGATTAGGGTTAGGGATAGGGTTTGGTTTAGGGTTAGGGTTAGGATTAGGTTTAGGGTTAGGGTTAGGGTTAGTTTGGTGGGTAGGGATAGGTTAGGGTTAGGGGTGGGTTTTGGTTGGGTGGGTGGGGGGGGGGGGGAGTGTTGGTTGGGTGGGTTGGGTTGGGTTGGGTTGGTTTGGGTTGGGTTAGGGTTGGGTTAGGGTTAGGGTTGGGTGGGTTTGGGTTAGGGTTAGGTTAGGGTTACCGGTTGGTTAGGGTTTGGGGTTAGGGGTTGGGGTTGGGTTAGGGTTAGGTTAGGGTTAGGGTTTGCATTACGGTTAGCGTTAGGTTAGGTTAGGGATTAGGGTTAGGGGTTAGGGTTAGGGTTAGGGTTAGGGTTAGGGTTAGGGTTAGGGTTAGGTTAGGGTTAGTGTTAGGGTTAGGAGTTAGTGTTAGGGTTAGAATTAGGGTTAGGGTTTGTTGGGGTTGGGGTTAGGGTTGGGATTGCGTTGGGGTTAGTGTTGGGGTTCGGGTTACGGTTAGGTTTGGGGTTAGGGTTAGGGTTAAGGTTAGGGTTGGGGTTAGGTTTGGGGTTGTGGTTGGGCTTAGGGTTAAGTTTAGGGTTAGGGTTTGGTTTAGTTTTAGGGTTAGTGTTTAGGTTTAGGGTTAGGGTTAGGGTTATGGTTTAGGGTTAGGGTTAGTGATAGGATTTAGGGTTAAGGTCAGAGTCAGAGTCAGAGTCAGGGCCAGGGTTCAGAGTTAAGTTTAAAATTAGAGTAAGCATTCGGGTTAAGGTCCGGCTTTGGGTTAGCGTTAGGGGTTAGGGTTAGGGTTAGCGTTAGGGGTTAGGTTAGGGTTAGGTTTAGGGTTAAGGGTTAGGGTTAGTGTTAGGGTTATGTTAGGGTTAGGGTTGGGGTGGGGTTAGGGTTGGGGTTGGGTTTAGGGGGGTGGTTTAGGTTGAGGGTTAAGGTTAGGTTTAGGGTTAGGGTTAGGGTTAGGGTTTAGGGTAACTGTTAGGGTTATGGTTAGGTTTAGGGTTAGGGTTTAGTGTTAGTGTTAGGGTTAGGGTTAGGGTCAGGGTCAGGGTCAGGGTCAGAGTAAGGGTCAGGGATTAGGGTTATGTTGAGCGTTAGGGTAAGGGTTTGGGTTAGGGTTAGGTTTAGGGTTAGCGTTAGGGGTTAGAGTTAGGGTTAGGTTTAGGGTTAGGGGTTAGGGTTACTGTTAGGGTTATGTTAGGGTTCGTGTGGGGTGGGGTTAGGGTTGGGGATGGGTTTAGGGTTGGGGTTAGGGTTAGGGTTGGGGTTGGCATTTAGGTTAGGATTGGGGTTAGGATTAGGGTTAGGTTTGGTGTTAGGGTTAGGTTAAGGGTTAGGTTTAGGGTTAGGGTTTGGTTTAGGGTTAGTGTTAGTGTTTAGGGATACGGTTAGGGTTAGGTTTAGTGTTAGGTTTAGGGTTAGGGTTAAAGTTTAGGGTTAAGGTTAGTGTTAGGATTAAGTTTAGGGTTTAGTGTTAGTGTTAGGGGTTGGGGTTAGGGTTAGGGTCAGGGTTGGGTTAAGGTTAGGGTTAGGGATAGGGTTTAGTGTTAGGGTTAGGTTTAGGTTTAGTGTTAGGGCTAGGGTTTGAGTTAGGGTTAGGGGTTAGGGTTAGGTGTAAGTGTGAGGGGTAGGTTTAGAGTTAGGGTTACGGTTAGGGCTTAGGGTTAGTATTAGGTTTAGAGGTAGTGGTATGTGGATGGGTTGGGGTCAGGGTTAAGGTTAGTGCTATGGTTGGGTTAGGTTTGCTGTTAGGGTTAGAATTAGGGTCAGTGTTAGTGTTAGGTTTAGGGCTAGTGATACGGTTAGGACTAGGGCTATTGCTAGGGCTATGGCTAGGGCTTAGACTACGGTTAGGGTTAGGGTTAGAATTTTGGGTTAGGGTATGGTTTAGGGTTATGGTTAGTGTTAGGGGTTAGGGTTAGGGTTAGAGTTATCGGTTAGGGGTAGGGGTACGGGTAGGGAAATGGGTTGAAGTTAGTGTTGGGATTAGAGTTTGTTTACGGTTAGGGATAGGGTTAGGGTTTATGGTTCAGGGTTAGAGTTAGGTTTGGGTTTAGGGTTGGGGATGGAGATAGGGTTAGGGTTCAGAGTTAAGGTTAGGGTTAGATTTAGGGTTAGGGATTAGGGATAGGGGTAGGGGTATGGGTTGGGGTTAGCTTTAGGGTTAGCATTGTGTTAGGGTTAGGGCTAGGGCTAGGATTAGGTTCAGAAATAGTGCCAGAGCTAGGACTACGGCTAGGTGTAGGGTTAGGGTTTAGGGTTAGTGTTAGGTTTAGTGTTTAATTTTAGGGTTAGGGTTAGTGTTAGGGTTAGGGATAGAGTTAGGGTTGGGTTAGGGTTAGGGTTTCGCGTTAGGGTTAGGGTTAGGTGTAGGGTTTATGGTTAGGGTCAGGGTTAGGTTTAGTGGTTAGTGTTAGGGTTAGTGTTAGGATTAGGGGTTAGGGTTAAGGTTAGGTGTAGGTTTAGGGGTTGTGGTTAGGGTTAGGGTTAGTGTTGGTGTTGTTTTACGGTTAGGTTTAATGTTTAGGGTTAGGGTTAGAGTTAGGGTTTAGGGTTTCGGGATAGGGTTAGGTTTGGGTTAAGGTTAGAGTTATAGCTACGTTTAGGGTTAGTGTTAGAGTTCAGGGTTTAGGTTTAGGATTAGGGTTAAAGTTAGGGTTAGGTTTAGGGTTGGGTTAGCATTATGTTTAGGGTTATGGCTAGGGCTAGGGATATGGTTAGGGCTAAGGCTAAGGCTTGGGCTAGGGCTAGGGTTACGGTTAGGGTTAGGGATAGAGTTAGGGTAAGGGTTAGGGTTTGATTAGGATTAGGGTTAGTGTTTAGGTTTAGGGTTAGGGTTAGTGTTTGGATTTAGGTTTAGGTATAGGGTTAGGGTTAGGGTTAGAGGTAAGGTTAGGGGTTGTGGTTAGTGTTAGGTTTAGGGATAGGGTTAGGTTTGTGTTAGTGTTAGGGTTAGGGTTAGAGTTTAGTGTTAAGTTTAGGGTTAGGGTTAGGGTTTAGGGTTTAGGGTTAGGGTTATTATTAGGGTTAGTGTTAGGGCTTGGGATATGTTTAGGGCTAGGGCTAGGGCTAGGGTTAGGGTTATGGTTAGGGCTTAGGGTTAAGGTTAGGGTTAGGGTTTAGGGTTAGTGTTAGGGTTTGGGGTTAGGGTTAGGGTCAGGGTTGGGTTAATGTTAGGGTTAGCGTTACGGTTAGCGGTTAGGGTTAGAAGTTAGGGTTAGGGTTAGGTTAGGCTTAGTGTTAGGGTTAGGGTTAGGTTTGACTTTGGGTTAGGGTTTAGGGTTAGGTGTAGGTTTTGGGGTTAGGGTTAGGGATAGAGGTAGGGGAACGGTTAAAGATATGTGTGGGTTAGGGATAGGGTTAGGGTTAGGGTTAGTTTTGGGTTAGGGTTAGGATTAGGTTTGGGTTAGGGTTAGGGTTACAGTTAGGGGTTAGAGTTAGGAATAGGGTTAGGGGTTAGGGTTAGGTTTAGGGTTAGGGTTAGGATTTGGTTTAGGGTTAGGGTTAGGGTTAGGGTTAGCGTTATTCTTAGGTTTAGGGTTAGATGAGTGTAGGTGTAGGGTTAGGTTTAGGGGTTTTGGTTAGGATTAGGGTTAGTGTAGTGTTTATGTTAGGGATTGTGGTTAGTGTTAGGGCTAGGGTTAGTGTTAGGGTTGGGTTAGGGTTAAGGAAAGGGTTAGTGTTTAGTGTTAGGGTAAGGGTTAGGGTTATGGTTTAGGGTTTAGGGATAAGGTTATGGTTAGGGGTAGGGGTATGGGTGCAGGTAGGTTTAGGGGTGGTGGTTAGGGTTAGGGTAAGGTTACGGCTGGGTTAGGTGTTAGGGGTAGAGGTAGGGTTAGGGGGTTAGGTTTAGACGACTTAGGGTTCGGGTTAGTTTTAGCGGTTAGGGTTAGAAGTTAGGGTTAGGGTTAGGGTTTAGTGTTATGGTTAGGGTTAGGTTTAGTGTTAGGGCTAGGGTTTGAGTAAGGGTAAAGGTTAGGGTTAGGTGTAGGTTTAGGGGTTAGTGTTAGGGTTAGGGATAGGGGTAGGAGTAGGGTAAAGGTATGTGTGGGTTAGGGTTAGGGTTAGGTTTAGGGTTGAGTTAGCGTTAGGGTTAGGGTTAGGGGTTAGGATTAGGGTTAGGGATAGGGTTTGGTTTAGGGTTAGGGTTAGGATTAGCGTTACTCTTAGGTTTAGGGTTAGAAGAGGTTTAGGTTTAGGGTTAGGGTTAGGGTTAGGGTTAGGTTAGGGTTAGGGTTAGGGTTAGGGGGATAGCGATACGGGTTTGGTTAGGGTTAGGGTTAGGGTTAGGGGTTAGGGTTAGGTATAGGGGGTAGGGGAGGGCTAAAGGTTGTGTGGTTAGAGTTAGAGTTAGTGTTAGGTTTAGGGTTGGGTTAGGTTGGGTTGGGGGTTAGAGGTTAGGGTTAGGATTAGGGTTAGGGGTTAGGGTTAGGTTTAGGGATAGGGTTTGGTTTACGGTTAGGGTTAGGGTTAGCATTACTCGTAGGTTTAGGGTTAGAAGCAGTTTAGGGTTATGGTTAGGGGTTAGGGTTAGGGGTTTTGGTTAGGGTTAGGGGTAGGATTAGGGTTAGCGTTTGCATTACGGTTAGCGTTAGGGTTAGCGTTAGGGTTAGGGTTAGGGTTAGGGTTAGGGTTAGGGTTAGGGTTAGGGTTAGGGGTTAGGGTTAGGTTTAGGTTAGCGTTAGGGTTAGGAGTTAGTGTTAGGGTTAGAATTAGGGTTAGGGTTGTGGTTGGGGTTGGGGATAGGGTTGGGATTGCGGTTGGGGTTAGTGTTGGAGTTCGGGTTACGGTTAGGTTTGGGGTTAGGGTTAGGGTTAGGGTTAGGGTTGGGGTTAGGTTTGGGATTGTGGTTGGGGTTAGGGTTAAGTTTAGGGTTAGGGTTTGGTTTAGTTTTAGGGTTAGTGTTTAGGGTTTAGGGTTAGGGTTAGGGTTAGGGTTTAGGGTTAGGGTTAGTGATAGGATTTAGGGTTAAGGTCAGAGTCAGGGTCAGAGCCAGGGCCAGGGTTTAGGGTTAAGTTTAAAATTAGAGTTAGCATTCGGGTTAAGGTCCAGGTTTGGGTTAGCGTTAGGGTTAGGGTTAGGGTTAGGTTAGGGTTAGGGTTAGGGTTAGGTTAGGGTTAGGGTTAGGGTTAGGGTTAGGGGTTAGGGTTAGGGTTAGGGGTTAGGTTAGGTTAGGGTTAGGTTTAGGGTTAGGGTTAGGTTAGGGTTAGGGTTAGGGTTAGGTTAGGTTAGGGTTAGGGGGTTAGGGTTAGGGTTGGGGTTAGGGTTAGGGTTGGTGGGTTGGGTTAGGGTTAGGTTTGGGTTAGGGTTAGGGTTAGGTTTGGGTTAGGGTTAGGGTTAAGTAGGGTTAGGGTTAGGGTTTGGGTTTAGGGTTAGGGTTAGTGTTGGGTTAGGGATAGGTTAGGGTTAGGGTTAGGTAGGGTTTGGGTTAGGGTTAGGTTAGGGTTAGGGTTAGGGATGGGTTAGGTTTAGGTTTAGGGTTATGGTTTTAGGGTTAGGGTTAGGGTTAGGGTTAGGGGTTAGGGTTAGGGTTAGGGGTTAGATTTGGGTTGTTAGGGTTAGGGTTAGGGTTAGGATTTGGTTTCGGGTTAGGGTTAGGGTTAGGGTAAGTTTGGTTTGGCATTGGGGTTAGGTTTAGGTTTAGGGTTAGGGTTAGTTAGGTTAGTTTTATTGTTATAGGGTGTTAGGTCTAGTGTTAGGTTTAGAATAGGGTTAGGGCTAGGGTTAGGGTTAGGTTTAGGGGTTGTGGTTAGTGTTAGGGTTAGGGGTTAGTGTTAGGGTTGGGTTAGGGTTAAGGTAAGGGTTTGGTAAGGGTTTGGGTTAGGACTAAGGTAAGGTTATGGTTTAGGTTTTAAGGATAGGGTTATGGTTAGGGTTAGGGGTAGGGTTGCAGGTAGGTTTAGGGGTTGTGGTTAGGGTTAGGGATAAGGTTACAGTTGGGTTAGGGGTTAGGATAGAGGTAGGGTTAGGGTTAGGGTTAGACGAGTTAGGGTTAGGGTTAGCAGTTAGGGTTAGGTGTTAGGGTTAGGGTTAGGGTTTAGTGTTAGGGTTAGGTTTAGTTTTTGGTGTTAGGGCTAGGGTTTGAGTTGGGGTTAGGGGCTAGGGTTAGGTGTAGGTTTAGGGGTTAGGGTTAGGTTTATGGATAGGGGTAGGGGTTGGGTGAAAGGTAAGTGTGGGTTAGGGTTAGGGTTAGGGTTGGTTTAGGTTTATGGTTAGGGTTAGGGTTAGGGTTAGCATTACTGTTGGTTTAGGGTTAGAAGAGGTTTATGGTTAGGGTTAGGGTTAGGATTTAGGGTTATTGTAGGGTTAGGTTTAGGGTTAGGGTTAGTGTTAGGTTTTAGGATTTAGGATTAGTGTTAGTGTTAGGGTTTGGGCTAGCGCTAGGGTTAGGGTTAGGGTTAGGGTTATTATTAGGGTTAGGGTTAGGTTTAGGTTAGTGTTAGGGTTAGGGTTAGTGTTACTCTTAGGGTTTGGTTTAGGGTTAGGTTAGGGTTAGGGTTAGGGTTGGGTTAGGGTTTGGATTAGGTTTAGGTTTAGGGTTAGGGTTAAGATTAGGTTTAGGGCTAGGGCTAGGGGTTAGGGTTAGGGGTTAGGGTTAGGGCTGGGTTAGGGTTGGTGTTAGTCTAGGGGTTGGTTTAGGGTTAGGGTTAAGGTTAGGGTTAGGGCTAGGGCTAGGGTTTAGGTTAGGGTTGGGTTAGGGTTAGGGTGTAAGTGTGTTAGGGGTAGGTTTAGAGTTAGGGTTACAGTTAGGGCTTAGGGTTAGTATTAGGGTTAGGGGTAGTGGTATGTGGATGGGTTGGGGTCAGGGTTAAGGTTAGTGCTATGGTTAGGTTAGGTTTGCTGTTAGGGTTAGAATTAGGGTCAGTGTTAGTGTTAGGGTTAGGGGCTAGTGATACGGTTAGGACTAGGGCTATTGCTAGGGCTATGGCTAGGGCTTAGACTTATGGTTTAGGTTTAGGGTTAGAATTAGGGTTAGGGTATGTTTTAGGGTTATGGTTAGTGTTAGGGGTTAGGGTTAGGGTTAGAGTTATCGGTTAGGGGTAGGGGTACGGGTAGGGGAATAGGTTGAAGTTAGTGTTGGGATTAGGGTTTGTTTACAGTTAGGGATAGGGTTAGGGTTTATGGTTCAGGGTTAGAGTTAGGTTTGGGTTTAGGGTTGGGGATGGAGATAGGGTTAGGGTTCAGAGTTAAGGTTAGGGGTTAGATTTAGGGTTAGGGATTAGGGATAGGGGTAGGGGTTAGGGTTAGGGTTAGGGTTGAGTTTGCGTTAGGGTTAGGGTTAGATGAGTGTAGGTTTAGGGTTAGGGTTAGGGGTTTTGGTTAGGATTAGGGTTAGTGTTAGTGTTTATGTTAGGGATTGTGGTTAGTGTTAGGGCTAGGGTTAGTGTTAGGGTTGGGTTAGGGTTAAGGAAAGGGTTAGTGTTTAGTGTTAGGGTAAGGGTTAGGGTTATGGTTTAGGGTTTAGGGATAAGGTTATGGTTAGGGGTAGGGGTATGGGTGCAGGTAGGTTTAGGGGTTGTGGTTAGGGTTAGGGTAAGGTTACGGTTGGGTTAGGTGTAGGGGTAGAGGTAGGGTTAGGGTTAGGTTTAGACGACTTAGGGTTCGGGTTAGTTTTAGCAGTTAGGGTTAGAAGTTAGGGTTAGGGTTAGGGTTTAGTGTTATGGTTAGGGTTAGGTTTAGTGTTAGGGCTAGGGTTTGAGTAAGGGTAAGGGTTAGGGTTAGGTGTGAGGTTTAGGGGTTAGTGTTAGGGTTAGGGATAGGGGTAGGAGTAGGGTTAAAGGTATGTGTGGGTTAGGGTTAGGGTTAGGGTTAGGGTTGAGTTAGCGTTAGGGTTAGGGTTAGGGGTTAGGATTAGGGTTAGGGATAGGGTTTGGTTTAGGGTTAGGGTTAGGATTAGCGTTACTCTTAGGTTTAGGGTTAGAAGAGGTTTAGGGTTAGGGTTAGGGTTAGGGTTAGGTTAGGTGATTTGGTTAGGGTTAGGGATAGGGTTAGGGTTAGGGGATAGCGATACGGGTTTGGGTTAGGGTTAGGGTTAGGGTTAGGGGTTAGGGTTAGGTATAGGGGTAGGGGTAGGGCTAAAGGTATGTGTGGGTTAGAGTTAGAGTTAGTGTTAGGTTTAGGGTTGGGTTAGGGTTAGGGTTAGGGTTAGGGTTAGGTTGGGGTTAGGATTAGGGTTAGGGGTTAGGGTTAGGGTTAGGGATAGGGTTTGGTTTACGGTTAGGGTTAGGGTTAGCGTTACTCGTAGGTTTAGGGTTAGAAGCGGTTTAGGGTTATGGTTAGGGGTTAGGGTTAGGGGTTTTGTTAGGGTTAGGGTTAGGATTAGGGTTAGCTTTTGCATTACGGTTAGCGTTAGGGTTAGGGTTAGGGTTAGGGTTAGGGTTAGGGTTAGGGTTAGGGTTAGTTAGGGTTAGGGTTTAGGGTTAGGGTTAGGGTTAGGGGTTAGGGTTAGGGTTAGTGTTAGGGTTAGTGTTAGGGTTAGGGAGTTAGTGTTAGGGTTAGGGTTAGGGTTAGGGTTGTGGTTGGGGTTGGGGTTAGGGTTGGGATTGCGGTTGGGGTTAGTGTTGGGGTTCGGGTTACGGTTAGGTTTGGGGTTAGGGTTGGGGTTAGGTTTAGGGTTAGGGTTAGGATTGGGGTTAGGTTTGGGATTGTGGTTGGGGTTAGGGTTAAGCTTAGGGTTAGGGTTTGGTTTAGTTTTAGGGTTAGTGTTTAGGTTTAGGGTTAGGGTTAGGGTTAGGGTTAGGGTTTAGGGTTTAGGGTTAGTGGATTTTAGGGTTAGGTCAGAGTCAGGGTCAGAGTCAGGGCCAGGGTTCAGGGTTAAGTTTAAAATTAGAGTTAGCATTCGGGTTAAGGTCCGGGTTTGGGTTAGCGTTAGGGGTTAGGGTTAGGGTTAGGGTTAGGGGTTAGGGTTAGGGTTAGGTTTAGGGTTAAGGGTTAGGGTTAGTGTTAGGGTTATGTTAGGGTTAGGGTTGGGGTTGGGTTAGGGTTGGGGTTGTTTGGGTTAGGGTTGGGGTTGTGTTTAGGTTGAGGGTTAGGGTTAGGTTTAGGGTTAGGGTTAGGGTTTAGGGTAACGTTTGGGGTTATGTTTAGGTTTAGGGTTAGGGTTTAGTGTTAGCGTTAGGGTTAGGATTAGTGTCAGGGTTCAGGGTCAGGGTCAGGGTCAGGGGTCAGGGATTAGGGTTAGGTTGAGCGTTAGGGTCAGGGTTAGGGTTAGGGTTAGGTTTAGGGTTAGCGTTAGGGGTTAGGGTTAGGGTTAGGTTTAGGGTTAGGGGTTAGGGTTACTGTTAGGGTTATGTTAGGGTTCGTGTGGGGTGGGGTTAGGGTTGGGGATGGGTTTAGGGTTGGGGTTAGGGTTAGGGTTGGGGTTGGCATTAAGGTTAGGATTGGGGTTAGGATTAGGGTTAGGTTTGGTGTTAGGGTTTAGGTTAGGGTTAGGTTTAGGGTTAGGGTTTGGTTTAGGGTTAGTGTTAGTGTTTAGGGATACGGTTAGGGTTAGGTTTAGTGTTAGGTTTAGGGTTAGGGTTAAAGTTTAGGGTTAAGGTTAGTGTTAGGATTAAGTTTAGGGTTTAGTGTTAGTGTTAGGGGTTGGGGTTAGGGTTAGGGGTCAGGGTTGGGTTAAGGTTAGGGTTAGGGATAGGGTTTAGTGTTAGGGTTAGGTTTAGGTTTTAGTGTTAGGGCTAGGGTTTGAGTTAGGGTTAGGGGTTAGGGTTAGGTGTAAGTGTAGGGGTAGGTTTAGAGTTAGGGTTACGGTTAGGGCTTGGGGGTTAGTATTAGGGTTAGAGGTAGTGGTATGTGGATGGGTTGGGGTCAGGGTTAAGGTTAGTGCTATGGTTGGGTTAGGTTTGCTGTTAGGGTTAGGATTAGGGTCAGTGTTAGTGTTAGGGTTAGGGCTAGTGATACGGTTAGGACTAGGGCTATTGCTGGGGCTATGGCTAGGGCTTAGACTACGGTTAGGTTTAGGGTTAGAATTTTGGGTTGGGGTATGGTTTAGGGTTATGGTTAGTGTTAGGGGTTAGGGTTAGGGTTAGAGTTATCGGTTAGGGGTAGGGGTACGGGTAGGAAATGGGTTGAGGTTAGTGTTGGGATTAGGGTTTGTTTACAGTTAGGGATAGGGTTAGGGTTTATGGTTCAGGGTTAGAGTTAGGTTTGGGTTTAGGGTTGGGGATGGAGATAGGGTTAGGGTTCAGAGTTAAGGTTAGGGTTAGGTTTAGGGTTAGGGATTAGGGATAGGGGTAGGGGTATGGGTTGGGGTTAGGTTTAGGGTTAGCATTGTGTTAGGGTTAGGGCTAGGGCTAGGGTTAGGTTCAGAAATAGTGCCAGAGCTGGGGCTACGGCTAGGTGTAGGGTTAGGGTTTAGGGTTAGTGTTAGGTTTAGTGTTTAATTTTAGGGTTAGGGTTAGGGTTAGGGGTAGGGTTAGGGTTGGGTTAGGGTTAGGGTTTCACGTTAGGGTTAGGGTTAGGTGTAGGGTTTATGGTTAGGGTCAGGGTTAGGTTTAGTGGTTAGTGTTAGGGTTAGTGTTAGGGTTAGGGGTTAGGGTTAAGGTTAGGTGTAGGTTTAGGGGTTGTGGTTAGGGTTAGGGTTAGTGTTGGTGTTGTTTTACGGTTAGGTTTAATGTTTAGGGTTAGGGTTAGGGTTAGGGTTTTAGGTTTCGGGATAGGGTTAGGTTTGGGTTAGGGTTAGGGTTATAGCTTACGTTTAGGGTTAGTGTTAGGTTCAGGGTTTAGGTTTAGGATTAGGGTTAAAGTTAGGGTTAGGTTTGGGGTTGGGTTAGCATTATGTTTGGGGTTATGGCTAGGGCTAGGGATATGGTTGGGGCTAAGGCTAAGGCTTGGGTAGGGCTAGGGTTACGGTTAGGGTTAGGGGTAGGTTAGGGTTAGGGGTTAGGGTTTGATTAGGATTAGGGTTAGTGTTTAGGTTTAGGGTTAGGGTTAGTGTTTGGTTTAGGTTTAGGTATAGGGTTAGGGTTAGGGTTAGGGTTAGGTTAGGGGTTGTGGTTAGTGTTAGGTTTAGGGATAGGGTTAGGTTTGTGTTAGTGTTAGGGTTAGGGTTAGGGTTTAGTGTTAGGGTTAGGGGTTAGGGTTAGGGGTGGGTTTGAGGGTTTAGGGTTAGGTATTATTAGGGTTAGTGTTAGGGCTAGGGATAGGGTTAGGGCTAGGGCTAGGGCTAGGGTTAGGGTTATGGTTGGGGCTTAGGGTTAAGGTTAGGGTTAGGGTTTAGGGTTAGTGTTAGGGTTTGGGGTTAGGGTTAGGGTCAGGGTTGGGTTAATGTTAGGGTTAGCGTTACGGTTAGCAGTTAGGGTTAGAAGTTAGGGTTAGGGTTAGGGCTTAGTGTTAGGGTTAGGGTTTGACTTTGGGTTAGGGGTTAGGGTTAGGTGTAGGTTTTGGGGTTAGGGTTAGGGATAGAGTAGGGGTACGGTTAAGGTATGTGTGGGTTAGGGATAGGGTTAGGGTTAGGGTTAGTTTTGGGTTAGGGGTTAGGATTAGGTTTGGGTTTGGGTTAGGGTTAGGGTTGAGGTTAGGGATTAGTGTTAGGAATAGGGTTAGGGGTTAGGGTTAGGTTTAGGGTTTAGGGTTGGGGTTTGGGTTTAGGGTTAGGGTTAGGGTTAGCGTTATTCTTAGGTTTAGGGTTAGATGAGTGTAGGGTTAGGGTTAGGTTTAGGTTTGGGGTTTTGGTTAGGATTAGGGTTAGTGTTAGTGTTTATGTTAGGGATTGTGGTTAGTGTTAGGGCTAGGGTTAGTGTTAGGGTTGGGTTAGGGTTAAGGAAAGGGTTAGTGTTTAGTGTTAGGGTAAGGGTTAGGGTTATGGTTTAGGGTTTAGGGATAAGGTTATGGTTAGGGGTAGGAGTAGGGGTGCAGGTAGGTTTAGGGGTTGTGGTTAGGGTTAGGGTTAGGTTACGGTTGGGTTAGGTGTAGGGGTAGAGGTAGGGTTAGGGTTAGGTTTAGACGACTTAGGGTTCGGGTTAGTTTTAGCGGTTAGGGTTAGAAGTGAGGGTTAGGGTTAGGGTTTAGTGTTATGGTTAGGGTTAGGTTTAGTGTTAGGGCTAGGGTTTGAGTAAGGGTAAGGGTTAGGGTTAGGTGTGGGTTTAGGGGTTAGTGTTAGGGTTAGGGATAGGGGTAGGAGTAGGGTTAAAGGTATGTGTGGGTTTAGGGTTAGGGTTAGGGTTAGGGTTGAGTTAGCGTTAGGGTTAGGGTTAGGGGTTAGGATTAGGGTTAGGGATAGGGTTTGGTTTAGGGTTAGGGTTAGGATTAGCGTTACTCTTAGGTTTAGGGTTAGAAGAGGTTTAGGGTTACGGTTAGGGATAGGGTTAGGGTTAGGTGATTTGGTTAGGGTTAGGGATAGGGTTAGGGTTAGGGGATAGCACGGGTTTTGGTTAGGGTTAGGGTTTGGGTTAGGGTAGGGTAGGTATAGGGGTAGGGGTGGGCTAAGGTATGTGTGGGTTGAGTTAGGTTAGTGTTAGGTTTAGGGTTGGGATAGGGTTGGGTTAGGGTTGGGTTGGGTTGGGTTTATTGGGTTAGGGGATAGGGTTAGGGTTAGGGATAGGGTTTGGTTTACGGTTAGGGTTAGGGTTAGCGTTACTCATAGGTTTAGGGTTAGAGCGGTTTAGGGTTATGGTTAGGGGTTACGGTAAGGGGTTTTTGTTGGGGTTAGGGTTAGGTTAGGATTAGGGTTAGCTTTTGCATTACAGTTAGCGTTAGGGTTAGCATTAGGGTTAGGGTTAGGGTTAGGGCTTAGGAGTTAGCGTTAGGGTTAGGGTTAGGGGTTAGGGTTAGGTTTAGGTTTAGTGTTAGGTTAGTGTTAGGGTTAGGAGTTAGTGTTAGGGTTAGAATTAGGGTTAGAGTTGTGGTTGGGGTTGGGGTTAGGGTTGGGATTGCGGTTGGGGTTAGTGTTGGGGTTCGGGTTACGGTTAGGTTTGGGGTTAGGGTTAGGGTTAAGGTTAGGTTTGGGGTTAGGTTTGGGATTGTGTTTGGGGTTAGGGTTAAGTTTAGGGTTAGGGATTGGTTTAATTTTAGGGTTAGTGTTTAGATTTAGGGTTAAGGTTAGGGTTAGGTTTAGGGTTTAGGGTTAGGGTTAGTGATAGGATTTGGGGTTAAGGTCAGAGTCAGGGTCAGATTCAGGGCCAGGGTTCAGGGTTAAGTTTAAAATTAGAGTTAGCATTCGGGTTAGGTCCGGGTTTGGGTTAGCGTTAGGGGTTAGGGTTGGGGTTAGCGTTAGGGGTTAGGGTTAGGGTTAGGTTTAGGGTTAGGGGTTTGGGTTAGTGTTAGGGTTATGTTAGGGTTAGGGTTGGGGTGGGGTTAGGGTTGGGGTTGGGTTTAGGGTTGGGGTTGTGTTTAGGTTGAGGGTTAAGGTTAGGTTTAGGGTTAGGGTTAGGGTTAGGGTTTTAGGGTAACGTTGGGGTTATGGTTAGGTTTAGGGTTAGGGTTTAGTGTTAGCGTTAGGGTTAGGGTTAGTGTCAGGGTCAGGGTCAGGGTCAGGGTCAGAGTCAGGGTCAGGGATTAGGGTTAGGTTGAGCGTTAGGGTCAGGATTAGGGTTAGGGTTAGGTTTAGGGTTAGCGTTAGGGGTTAGGGTTAGGGTTAGGTTTTGGGTTAGGGGTTAGGGTTACTGTTTGGGTTATGTTAGGGTTCGTGTGGGGTGGGGTTAGGGTTGGGGATGGGTTTAGGGTTGGGGTTAGGGTTAGGGTTGGGGTTGGCATTAAGGTTAGTATTGGGGTTAGGATTAGGGTTAGGTTTGGTGTTAGGGTTAGGTTAAGGGTTAGGTTTAGGGTTGGGGTTTGGTTTAGGGTTAGTGTTGGTGTTTAGGGATACGGTTAGGGGTTAGGTTTAGTGTTAGGTTTAGGGTTAGGGTTAAAGTTTAGGGTTAAGGTTAGTGTTAGGATTAAGTTTAGGGTTTAGTGTTAGTGTTAGGGGTTGGGGTTAGGGTTTGGGTCAGGGTTGGGTTAAGGTTAGGGTTAGGGATAGCGTTTAGTGTTAGGGTTAGGTTTAGGTTTAGTGTTAGGGCTGGGGTTTGAGTTAGGGTTAGGGGTTAGGGTTAGGTGTAAGTGTGGGGGTAGGTTTAGAGTTAGGGTTACGGTTGGGGCTTAGGGTTAGTATTAGGGTTAGAGGTAGTGGTATGTGGATGGGTTGGGGTCAGGGTTAAGGTTAGTGCTATGGTTGGGTTAGGTTTGCTGTTAGGGTTAGGATTGGGGTCAGTGTTAGTGTTGGGGTTAGGGCTAGTGATACGGTTGGGACTAGGGGCTATGGCTGGGGCTATGGCTGGGGCTTAGACTACGGTTGGGGTTAGGGTTAGAATTTTGGGTTGGGGTATGGTTTAGGGTTATGGTTAGTGTTAGGGGTTAGGGTTAGGGTTAGGGTTATCGGTTAGGGGTAGGGGTACGGGTAGGGAAATGGGTTGAAGTTAGTGTTGGGATTAGAGTTTGTTTACGGTTAGGGATAGGGTTAGGGTTTATGGTTCAGGGTTAGAGTTAGGTTTGGGTTTAGGGTTGGGGATGGAGATAGGGTTAGGGTTCAGAGTTAAGGTTAGGGTTAGATTTAGGGTTAGGGATTAGGGATAGTGGTAGGGGTATGGGTTGGGGTTAGCTTTAGGGTTAGCATTGTGTTAGGGTTGGGGCTAGGGCTAGGATTAGGTTCAGAAATAGTGCCAGAGCTAGGACTACGGCTGGGTGTGGGGTTAGGGTTTAGGGTTAGTGTTAGGTTTAGTGTTTAATTTTGGGGTTAGGGTTAGGGTTAGGGGTAGAGTTAGGGTTGGGTTGGGGTTGGGGTTTCGCGTTAGGGTTAGGGTTAGGTGTGGGGTTTATGGTTAGGGTCAGGGTTAGGTTTGGTGGTTAGTGTTAGGGTTAGTGTTGGGATTAGGGGTTAGGGTTAAGGTTAGGGGTAGGTTTAGGGGTTGTGGTTGGGGTTAGGGTTAGTGTTGGTGTTGTTTAACGGTTAGGTTTAATGTTTGGGGTTAGGGTTAGAGTTGGGGTTTGGGGTTTCGGGATAGGGTTAGGTTTGGGTTAAGGTTAGAGTTATAGCTTACGTTTAGGGTTAGTGTTAGAGTTCAGGGTTTAGGTTTAGTATTAGGGTTAAAGTTAGGGTTTAGGTTTAGGGTTGGGTTAGCGTTATGTTTGGGGTTATGGCTAGGGCTGGGGATATGGTTAGGGCTAAGGCTAAGGCTTGGGCTAGGGCTGGGGTTACGGTTGGGGTTAGGGATAGAGTTGGGGTGAGGGTTAGGGTTTGATTAGGATTAGGGTTAGTGTTTGGGTTTGGGGTTAGGGTTAGTGTTTGGTTTGAGGTTTAGGTATGGGGTTAGGGTTGGGGTTAGAGGTAAGGTTAGGGGTTGTGGTTAGTGTTGGGTTTAGGGATAGGGTTAGGTTTGTGTTAGTGTTAGGGTTAGGGTTAGAGTTTAGTGTTAAGGTTAGTGTTAGGGTTAGGGTTTAGGGTTTAGGGTTGGGGTTATTATTGGGGTTAGTGTTGGGGCTAGGGATAGGGTTGGGGCTGGGGCTGGGGCTGGGGTTAGGGGTTATGGTTGGGGCTTGGGGTTGGGGTTAGGGTTGGGGTTTGGGGTTAGTGTTGGGGTTTGGGGTTAGGGTTAGGGTCAGTGTTGGGTTAATGTTAGGGTTAGCGTTATGGTTGGCTGTTAGGCTTAGAAGTTAGGGTTAGGGTTGGGGCTTAGTGTTAGGGTTAGGGTTAGGTTTAGTATTAGGGCTGGGTTTGACTTTGGGTTAGTGTTTAGGGTTAGGTGTGGGTTTATGGGTTGGGGTTACGGATAGAGGTAGGGGTGCGGTTAAAGGTATGTGTGGGTTAGGGATAGAGTTAGGGTTAGGGTTAGGATTAGGTTTGGGTTGGGGTTGGGTTTGGGGTTACGGTTGGGGGTTAGAGTTAGGAATATGGTTGGGGGTTGGGTTTGGGTTTAGGGTTGGGGTTGGGATTTGGTTTAGGGTTGGGGTTAGGGTTAGGGTTAGCGTTATTCTTACGTTTAGGGTAGGATGAGTGTAGGTGTGGGGTTAGGTTTAGGGGTTTTGGTTAGGATTAGGGTTAGTGATAGTGTTTATGTTAGGGATTGTGGTTAGTGTTAGGGCTAGGGTTAGTGTTAGGGTTGGGTTAGGGTTAAGGAAAGGGTTAGTGTTTAGTGTTAGGGTAAGGGTTAGGGTTTCGGTTTAGGGTTTAGGGATAAGGTTATGGTTAGGGGTAGGGGTATGGGTGCAGGTAGGTTTAGGGGTTGTGGTTAGGGTTAGGCTAAGGTTACGGTTGGGTTTGGTGTGGGGGTAGAGGTAGGGTTAGGGTTAGGTTTAGACGACTTAGGGTTCGGGTTAGTTTTAGCGGTTCGGGTTAGAAGTTAGGGTTAGGGTTAGGGTTTAGTGTTATGGTTAGGGTTAGGTTTAGTGTTAGGGCTAGGGTTTGAGTAAGGGTAGGGGTTAGGGTTAGGTGTGGGTTTAGGGGTTAGTGTTAGGGTTAGGGATAGGGGTAGGAGTAGGGTTAAAGGTATGTGTGGGTTGGGGTTAGGGTTAGGGTTAGGGTTGAGTTAGCGTTAGGGTTAGGGTTAGGGGTTAGGATTAGGGTTAGGGATAGGGTTTGGTTTAGGGTTAGGGTTAGGATTAGCGTTACTCTTAGGTTTAGGGTTTGAAGAGGTTTAGGGTTGGGGTTAGGGTTGAGGGTTAGGTGATTTGGTTAGGGTTAGGGATAGGGTTAGGGTTGGGGGATAGTGATACAGGTTTTGGTTAGGGTTAGGGTTGGGGTTAGGGGTTAGGGTTAGGTATAGGGGTAGGGGGAGGGGCTAAAGGTATGTGTGGGTTAGAGTTAGAGTTAGTGTTAGGTTTGGGGTTGGGTTGGTGTTGGGGTTGGGGTTAGGGTTAGGGGTTGGGGTTAGGATTAGGGTTAGGGGTTAGGGTTAGGTTTAGGGATAGGGTTTGGTTTACGGTTGGGGTTAGGGTTAGCATTACTCGTGGGTTTAGGGTTAGAAGCGGTTTGGGGTTATGGTTAGGGGTTAGGTTTAGGGGTTTTGGTTAGGGTTAGGGGTAGGATTAGGGTTAGCGTTTGCATTACGGTTAGCGTTAGGGTTAGCTTTAGGGTTTAGGGTTAGGGTTGGGGCTTAGAGTTGGGGTTAGGGTTAGGGTTAGGGGTTAGGGTTAGGTTTAGGGTTAGTGTTAGGGTTAGCGTTAGGGTTAGGAGTTAGTGTTAGGGTTAGGAATTAGGGTTAGGGTTGTGGTTGGGGTTGGGGATAGGGTTGGGATTGCGGTTGGGGTTAGTGTTGGAGTTCGGGTTACGGTTGGGTTTGGGGTTAGGGTTGGGGTTAGGGTTAGGGTTTGGGTTGGGGTTGGGGTTAGGTTTGGGATTACGGTTGGGGTTAGGGTTAAGTTTAGGGTTTGGGTTTGGTTTAATTTTAGGGTTTAGTGTTTAGTTTTAGGGTTGGGGTTGGGGTTTAGGGTTAGTGTTGGTGATAGGATTTATGGTTAAGGTCAGAGTCAGGGTCAGAGCCAGGGCCAGGGTTTGGGGTTAAGTTTAAAATTAGAGTTAGCATTCGGGTTAAGGTCCAGGTTTGGGTTAGCGTTGGGGGTTAGGGTTAGGGTTAGCGTTAGGGGTTAGGGTTAGGTTGAGCGTTAGGGTCAGGGGTTAGGTTTGGGGTTAGGGTTAGGGTTAGCGTTAGGGGTTAGAGTTAGGGTTAGGTTTGGGGTTGGGGGTTAGGGTTAGTGTTAGGGTTATGTTAGATTTGGTGTGGGGTGGGGTTAGGGTTGGTGTTGGGTTTAGGGTTGGGGTTAGGGTTAGGGTTGGGGTTGGCATTAAGGTTAGGATTGGGGTTAGGATTAGGGTTAGGTTTGGTGTTAGGGTTAGGTTAAGGGTTAGGTTTGGGGTTGGGGTTTGGTTTAGGGTTAGTGTTAGTGTTTAGGGATACGATTAGGTTTAGGTTTGGTGTTGGGTTTGGGGTTGGGGTTAGGGTTAGTGGTTAGGGTTGGGGTTAGGGGTTAGATTTGGGGTTGGGGTTGGGGTTAGTGTTGGGATTTGGTTTCGGGTCAGGGGTTGGGGTTAGGGTAAGGGTGGGTTTGGCATTGGGGTTAGGTTTAGGGTTAAGGTTAGCGTTACTATTAGTTTTATTGTTATGGGGTGTTAGGTCTAGTGTTAGGGTTAGGAACAGGATTAGGGCTAGGGTTGGGGCTAGGTTTAGGGGTTGTGGTTAGTGTTGGGGTTGGGGTTAGTGTTGGGGTTGGGTTAGGGTTAAGGTAAGGGTTTGGTAAGGGTTTGGGTTAGGACTAAGGTGAGGTTATGGTTTAGGTTTTAAGGATAGGGTTATGGTTAGGGTTAGGGGTAGGGTTGCAGGTAGGTTTAGGGGTTGTGGTTAGGGTTAGGGATAAGGTTACAGTTGGGTTGGGGGTAAGGATAGAGGTAGGGTTAGGGTTAGGGTTAGACGAGTTAGGGTTAGGGTTAGCAGTTAGGGTTAGAAGTTAGGGTTAGGGTTAGGGTTTAGTGTTAGGGTTAGGTTTAGTTTTAGTGTTGGGGCTAGGGTTTGAGTTGGGGTTAGGGGCTAGGGTTGGGTGTGGGGTTTAGGGATTAGGGTTAGGTTTATGGATAGGGGTGGGGTAGGGTGAAAGGTAAGTGTGGGTTGGGGTTGGGGTTAGGGTTGGTTTAGGTTTATGGTTAGGGTTAGGGTTTGGGTTAGCATTACTGTTGGTTTAGGGTAAGAAGAGGTTTATGGTTAGGGTTAGGGTTAGGATTTGGGGTTATTGTGGGGTTAGGGTTGGGGTTAGGGTTAGTGTTGGGTTTTGGGATTTAGGATTAGTGTTGGTGTTGGGGTTTGGGCTAGCGATAGGGTTGGGTTTGGGGTTAGGGTTATTATTGGGGTTAGGGTTGGGTTTAGGTTAGTGTTGGGGTTAGGGTTAGTGTTACTCTTAGGGTTTGTTTTGGGGTTGGGTTGGGGTTGGGGTTAGGGGTTGGGTTGGGGTTGGGATTAGGTTTGGTGTTAGGGTTAATTGGGGTGAGGGCTGGGGCTAGGGTTGGGGTTGGGGTTGGGGTTAGGGCTGGGTTGGGGTCAGGTGTGAGTCTGGGGGTTGGTTTGGGGTTAGGGTTGAGGTTGGGGTTGGGGCTGGGGCTGGGGTTAGAGTTGGGGTTGGGTTGGGGTTGGGTGTAAGTGTGGGGGTAGGTTTAGAGTTAGGGTTACAGTTGGGGCTTGGGGTTAGTATTGGGGTTAGGGGTAGTGGTATGTGGATGGGTTGGGGTCAGGGTTAAGGTTAGGGCTATGGTTGGGTTGGGATTGCTGTTAGGGTTAGGGTTGGGGTCAGTGTTGGTGTTGGGGTTGGGGCTAGTGATACGGTTGGGACTAGGGCTATTGCTGGGGCTATGGTTGGGGCTTAGACTATGGTTGGGGTTGGGGTTAGAATTTTGGATTAGGGTATGTTTTAGGTGTTATGGTTAGTGTTAGGGGTTGGGGTTAGGGTTAGGGTTATCGGTTGGGGGTAGGGGTACGGGTAGGGAAATAGGTTGAAGTTAGTGTTGGCATTAGAGTTTGTTTACGGTTAGGGATAGGGTTAGGGTTTATGGTTCAGGGTTAGAGTTAGGTTTGGGTTTAGGGTTGAGGATGGAGATAGGGTTAGGGTTCAGAGTTAAGGTTAGGGGTTAGGTTTGGGGTTAGGGATTAGGGATAGGGGTAGGGGTTAGGGTTAGGGTTAGGGTTGAGTTTGCGTAAGGGTTAGGGTTAGATGAGTGTGGGGTTACGGTTGGGGTTAGGGGTTTTGGTTAGGATTAGGGTTTGTGTTAGTGTTTATGTTAGGGATTGTGGTTAGTGTTAGGGCTAGGGTTAGTGTTAGGGTTGGGTTAGGGTTAAGGAAAGGGTTAGTGTTTAGTGTTAGGGTGAGGTTTAGGGTTATGGTTTAGGGTTTAGGGATAAGGTTATGGTTAGGAGTAGGGGTATGGGTGCAGGTAGGTTTAGGGGTGGTGGTTAGGGTTAGGGTAAGGTTACGGTTGGGTTGGGTGTGGGGGTAGAGGTAGGGTTAGGGTTAGGTTTAGACGACTTAGGGTTCGGGTTAGTTTAGCGGTTAGGGTTAGAAGTTAGGGTTAGGGTTGGGGTTTAGTGTTATGGTTAGGGTTAGGTTTAGTGTTGGGGCTAGGGTTTGAGTAAGGGTAAGGGTTAGGGTTAGGTGTGGGTTTAGGGGTTAGTGTTGGGGTTAGGGATAGGGGTAGGAGTAGGGTTAAAGGTATGTGTGGGTTAGGGTCAGGGTTAGGGTTAGGATTGAGTTAGCGTTAGGGTTAGGGTTAGGGGTTAGGATTAGGGTTAGGGATAGGGTTTGGTTTAGGGTTAGGGTTAGGATTAGCGTTACTCTTAGGTTTAGGGTTAGAAAGGGTTCAGGGTTAGGGTTAGGGTTAGGGTTGGGGTTAGGTGATTTGGTTGGGGTTTGGGATAGGGTTAGGGTTAGGGGATAGCGATACGGGTTT
This sequence comes from Nanger dama, assembly GCA_917880005.1. NCBI lineage: Eukaryota > Metazoa > Chordata > Mammalia > Artiodactyla > Bovidae > Nanger > Nanger dama. The sequence goes on along the minus strand of CAKJTW010000215.1, from coordinate 185,828 downwards.
TGGTTATGGTTAGGGTTAGGGTTAGGGGTTAGGGTTAGGTATAGGGGTAGGTGTAGGGCTAAAGATATGTGTGGGTTAGAGTTAGAGTTAGTGTTAGGTTTAGGGGTTGGGTTAGGGGTTAGGGTTGGGGTTGGGGTTAGGGGTTGGGGTTAGGATTAGGGTTAGGGGTTAGGATTAGGGTTAGGGATAGGGTTTGGTTTATGGTTGGGGTTAGGGTTAGCGTTACTCGTAGGTTTAGGGTTAGAAGCGGTTTGGGGTTATGGTTAGGGGTTAGGGTAAGGGGATTTTGTTAGGGTTAGGATTAGGATTAGGGTTAGCTTTTGCATTATGGTTAGCGTTGGGGTTAGAGTTAGGGTTAGGGTTAGGGTTGGGGCTTAGAGTTAGGGGTTAGGTTTGGGATTAGGGGTTGGGGTTAGGTTTAGGGTTAGTGTTAGGGTTAGTGTTAGGGTTAGGAGTTAGTGTTGGGGTTAGTATTAGGGTTAGAGTTGTGGTTGTGGTTGGGGTTAGGGTTGGGATTGCGGTTGGGGTTAGTGTTGGGGTTCGGGTTACGGTTGGGTTTGGGGTTGGGGTTGGGGTTAGGGTTGGGGTTATGGTTAGGATTGGGGTTGGGTTTGGGATTGTGGTTGGGGTTAGGGTTAAGCTTAGGGTTAGGGTTTGGTTTAGTTTTAGGGTTAGTGTTTGGGTTTAGGTTTGGGGTTAGGGTTGGGTTTGGGGTTTGGGGTTAGGGTTAGTGATGGGATTTGGGGTTAAGGTCAGAGTCAGGGTCAGAGTCAGGGCCAGGGTTCAGGGTTAAGTTTAAAATTAGAGTTAGCATTCGGGTTAAGGTCCGGGTTTGGGTTAGCATTAGGGGTTAGGGTTAGGGTTAGGTTTGGGGTTAAGTGTTGGGGTTAGTGTTAGGGTTATGTTAGGGTTAGGGTTGGGGTGGGGTTAGGGTTGGGGTTGGGTTTGGGGTTGGGGTTGTCTTTGGGTTGAGAGTTGGGGTTAGGTTTAGGGTTAGGGTTAGGGTTAGGGTTTAGGGGTAACGTTTGGGGTTATGGTTGGGTTTGGGGTTGGGGTTTAGTGTTGGCGTTAGGGTTGGGGTTAGTGTCAGGGTCAGGGTCAGGGTCAGGGGTCAGAGTCAGGGTCAGGGATTAGGGTTGGGTTGAGCGTTAGGGTCAGGGGTTAGGGTTAGGGTTGGGGTTTAGGGTTAGCGTTAGGGGTTAGAGTTAGGGTTAGGTTTGGGGTTAGTGGTTAGGGTTACTGTTAGGGTTATGTTAGGGTTAGTGTGGGGTGGGGTTAGGGTTGGGGATGGGTTTAGGGTTGGGTTAGGGTTGGGGTTGGGGTTGGAATTAAGGTTAGGATTGGGGTTAGGATTAGGGTTAGGTTTGGTGTTGGGGTTAAGTTTAAGGGTTAGGTTTAGGGTTAGGGTTTGGTTTAGGGTTAGTGTTAGTGTTTAGGGATACGGTTGGCTTTAGGTTTAGTGTTAGGTTTGGGGTTGGGGTTAAAGTTTGGGGTTAAGGTTAGTGTTAGGATTAAGTTTGGGGTTTAGTGTTGGTGTTGGGGGTTGGGGTTAGGGTTAGGGTCAGGGGTTGGGTTAAGGTTGGGGTTAGGGATAGGGTTTAGTGTTAGGGTTGGGTTTGGGTTTAGTGTTGGGGCTGGGGTTGAGTTGGGGTTTGGGGTTAGGGTTGGGTGTAAGTGTAGGGGTAGGTTTAGAGTTAGGGTTACTGTTGGGGCTTGGGGTTAGTATTAGGGTTAGAGGTAGTGGTATGTGGATGGGTTGGGGTCAGGTTTAAGGTTAGTGCTATGGTTGGGTTAGGTTTGCTGTTAGGGTTAGGGTTGGGGTCAGTGTTGGTGTTGGGGTTAGGGCTAGTGATACGGTTGGGACTAGGGCTATTGCTAGGGCTATGGCTAGGTCTTAGACTACTGTTGGGTTTAGGGTTAGAATTTTGGGTTGGGGTATGGTTTGGGGTTATGGTTGGTGTTGGGGGTTAGGGTTGGGGCTTAGTGTTGGGGTTGGGGTTTGACTTTGGGTTGGGGGTTGGGGTTGGGTGTGGGTTTAGGGGTTAGGGTTAGGGATAGAGGTAGGGGGGTACGGTTAAAGGTATGTGTGGGTTAGGGATAGGGTTAGGGTTATGGTTAGTTTTGGGTTAGGGTTAGGATTAGTTTTGGGTTGGGGTTAGGGTTAGGGTTACGGTTGGGGATAGAGTTAGGAATAGGGTTAGGGGTTAGGGTTAGGTTTTGTATTAGTGTTAGGATTTGGTTTAGGGTTAGGGTTAGGGTTAGCGTTATTCTTAGGTTTAGGGTTAGATGAGTGTAAGTTTAGGCTTAGGGTTAGGGGTTTTGGTTAGGATTAGGGTTAGTCTTAGTGTTTATGTTAGGGATTGTGGTTAGTGTTAGGGCCAGGGTTAGTGTTAGGGTTGGGTTAGGGTTAAGGAAAGGGTTAGTGTTTAGTGTTAGGGTAAGGGTTAGGGTTATGGTTTAGGGTTTAGGGATAAGGTTATGGTTAGGGGTAGGGGTATGGGTGCAGGTAGGTTTAGGGGTGGTGGTTAGGGTTAGGGTAAGGTTACGGTTGGGTTGGGTGTGGGGTAGAGGTAGGGTTAGGGTTAGGTTTAGACGACTTAGGGTTCGGGTTAGTTTTAGCGGTTAGGGTTAAAAGTTAGGGTTAGGGTTGGGGTTTAGTGTTATGGTTAGGGTTAGGTTTAGTGTTAGGTCTAGGGTTTGAGTAAGGCTAAGGTTTAGGGTTAGGTGTGGGTTTAGGGGTTAGTGTTAGGGTTAGGGATAGGGGTAGGAGTAGGGTAAAAGTTATGTGTGGGTTAGGGTTAGGGGTTAGGTTTAGGGTTGAGTTAGCGTTAGGGTTAGGGTTAGGGGTTAGGATTAGGGTTAGGGATAGGGTTTGGTTTAGGGTTAGGGTTAGGATTAGCGTTACTCTTGGGTTTGGGGTTAGAAGGGTTGGGGTTGGGGTTAGGGTTAGGGTTAGGGTTAGGTGATTTGGTTAGGGTTAGGGATAGGGTTAGGGTTAGGGGATAGCGATACGGGTTTTGGTTAGGGTTAGGGTTGGCGTTAGGGGTTAGGGTTAGGTATAGGGGTAGGGGTAGGACTAAAGGTATGTGTGCGTTAGAGTTAGAGTCAGTGTTAGGTTTAGGGTTGGGTTGGGGTTAGGGTTAGGGTTAGGGTTAGACGTTAGGATTGGGATTAGGGTTGGGGGTTTAGGGTTAGGTTTAGGGACAGGGTTTGGTTTTCTGTTAGGGTTAGGGTTAGCGTTACTCATGGGTTTAGGGTTAGAAGCGCTTTGGGGTTATGGTTGGGGGTTGAGGGTTAGGGGTTTTGGTTGGGGTTAGGTTTAGGATTAGGGTTAGCGTTTGCATTACGGTTAGCCTTAGGGTTAGCGTTAGGGTTTAGGGTTAGGGTTGGGGCTTAGAGTTAGGGTTAGGGTTAGTGTTAGGGTTAGGAGTTATTGTTAGGGTTAGGGTTGGGGTTTGAGTTGTGGTTGGGGTTGGGGTTAGGGTTGGGATTGCGGTTGGGGTTAGTGTGGGGGTTCGGGTTACGGTTGGGTTTGGGGTTAGGGTTGGAGTTAGGGTTAGGGTTAGGGTTAGGGTTGGGATTGTGGTTGGGGTTAGGGTTAAGTTTAGGGTTAGGGTTTGGTTTAGTTTTCGGGTTAGTGTTCAGTTTTAGGGTTAGGATGAGGGTTAGGTTTGGGGTTTAGGGTTAGGGTTAGTGATAGGATTTGGGGTTAAGGTCAGAGTCAGGGTCAGAGTCAAGGCCAGGGTTCAGGGTTAAGTTTAAAATTAGAGTTAGCATTCGGGTTAAGGTCCGGGTTTGGGTTAGCGTTAGGGGTTAGGGTTAGGGTTAGCGTTAGGTGTTAGGGTTAGGGTTGGGTTTAGGGTTAAGGGTTAGGGTTACGGTTAGTGTTAGGGTTATGTTAAGGTTAGGGTTGGGGTGGGGTTAGGGTTGGGGTTGGGTTTGGGGTTGGGGTTGTGTTTGGGTTGAGGGTTAAGGTTAGGTTTAGGGTTAGGGTTAGGGTTTAGGGTAACAGTTAGGGTTATGGTTAGGTTTAGGGTTAGGGTTTAGTGTTGGCGTTAGGGTTAGGGTTAGTGTCAGGGTCAGGGTCAGGGTCAGGGTCAGAGTCAGGGTCAGGGATTAGTGTTAGGTTGAGCCTTAGGGTCAGGGATTTAGGGTTAGGGATAGGTTTAGGGTTAGCGTTAGGGGATAGGGTTAGGGTTAGGTTTAGGGTTAGGGGTTAGGGTTACTGTTGGGGTTATGTTGGGGTTCGTGTGGGGTGGGGTTAGGGTTGGGGATGGGTTTAGGGTTGGGGTTAGGGTTAGGGTTGGGGTTGGCATTGATTAGGGTTAGGTTGGGTTTGGGTTAGGGTTAGGGGTTAGGTTTGGTGTTAGGGTTAAGTTTAGGGTTAGGTTTAGTGTTAGGGTTTGATTTGGGGTTTAGTGTTAGTGTTGGGGGTTGGGGTTAGGGTTAGGGTCAGGGTTGGGTTCAGGTTAGGGTTAGGGATAGAGTTTAGTGTTAGGGTTAGGTTTAGGTTTAGTGTTGGGGCTGGGGTTTGAGTTAGGGTTAGGGGTAAGGGTTAGGTGTAAGTGTGGGTGTGGGTTTAGAGTTAGGGTTACGGTTGGGGCTTAGGGTTAGTATTAGAGTAAGAGGTAGTGGTATGTGGATGGGTTGGTGTCAGGGTTAAGGTTAGTGCTATGGTTGGGTTAGGTTTGCTGTTAGGGTTAGGGTTGGGGTCAGTGTTAGTGTTGGGTTTGGGGCTAGTGATACGGTTGGGACTAGGGCTATGGCTGGGGCTATGGCTGGGGCTTAGACTACGGTTGGGGTTAGGGTTAGAATTTTGGGTTGGGGTATGGTTTGGGGTTATGGTTGGTGTTGGGGGTTGGGGTTGGGGTTAGAGTTATCGGTTAGGGGTAGGGGTACGGGTAGGGAAATGGGTTGAAGTTAGTGTGGGATTAGAGTTTGTTTACGGTTGGGGTTAGGGTTACGGTTTATGGTTCAGGGTTAGAGTTAGGTTTGGGTTTAGGGTTGGGGATGGAGATAGGGTTAGGGTTCAGAGTTAAGGTTAGGGTTAGATTTAGGGTTAGGGATTAGGGATAGGGGTAGGGGTATGGGTTGGGGTTGGCTTTAGGGTTAGCATTGTGTTGGGGTTGGGGCTAGGGCTAGCATTAGGTTCAGAAATAGTGCCCGAGCTGGGACTACGGCTGGGTGTGGGCTTAGGGTTTAGGGTTAGTGTTAGGTTTAGTGTTTAATTTTGGGGTTAGGGTTAGGGTTTAGGGTGTAGGGTTTTGGTTAGGGTCAGGGGTTTAGGTTTCAGGGTGGTTTAGTGGTTGTGTTGGGGTTAGTTTTAGGATTAGGGGTTAGGGTTAAGGTTAGGGGTAGGTTTGGGGGTTGTGGTTAGGGTTAGGGTTAGTGTTGGTGTTGTTTTACGGTTGGGTTTAATGTTTGGGGTTAGGGTTAGAGTTGGGGTTTAGGGTTTCGGGATAGGGTTAGGTTTGGGTTAAGGTTAGAGCTATAGCTTACGTTTGGGGTTAGTGTTAGAGTTCAGGGTTTAGGTTTAGGATTAGGGTTAAAGTTAGGGTTAGGTTTAGGGGTTGGGTTAGCATTATGTTTGGGGTTATGGCTAGGGCTGGGGATATGGTTGGGGCTAAGGCTAAGGCTTGGGCTGGGGCTAGGGTTACGGTTAGGGTTAGGGATAGAGTTGGGGTGGGGGTTAGGGTTTGATTAGGATTAGGGTTAGTGTTTGGGTTTGGGGTTAGGGTTGGTGTTTGGATTTGGGTTTAGGTATAGGTTTAGGGTTGGGGTTAGAGGTAAGGTTAGGGGTTTTGATTAGTGTTGGGTTAAGGGATCGGGATAGGTTTGTGTTAGTGTTAGGGTTAGGGTTAGAGTTTAGTGTTAAGTTTGGGGTTAGGGTTGGGGTTTGGGGTTTAGGGTTAGGGTTATTATTAGGGGTAGTGTTGGGGCTAGGGAGAGGGTTAGGGGCTGGGGCTGGGGCTGGGGTTGGGGTTATGGTTGGGGCTTGGGGTTGGGGTTGGGGTTGGGGTTTGGGGTTAGTGTTGGGGTATGGGGTTGGGGTTAGGGTCAGGGTTGGGTTAATGTTGGGGTTAGCGTTACGGTTAGCGGTTGGGGTTAGAGTTAGGGTTAGGGTTGGGGCTTAGTGTTGGGGTTAGGGTTTGACTTTGGGTTGGGGGTTAGGGTTAGGTGTGGGTTTAGGGGTTAGGGTTAGGGATAGAGTTAGGGGTGCGGTTAAGGTATGTGTGGGGTAGGGATAGGGTTAGGGTTAGGGTTAGTTTTGGGTTAGGGTTGGGATTAGGTTTGGGTTAGGGTTAGGGTTACGTTAGGGGTTAGAGTTTAGGAATAGGGTTAGGGGTTGGGGTAGGGTTAGGTTTAGGGATAGGGTTAGGGTTTGGTTTGGGGTTAGGTTTAGGTTTAGGGATAGGGGTAGGGGTAGGGTTAAATGTATGTGTGGGATAGAGTTAGAGTTAGGTTTAGGTTTAGGGTTGGGTTAGGTTTGGGGTTGGGGTTAGGGGTTAGGGTTAGGATTAGGGTTAAGGGTTAGGGTTAGGTTTAGGGATAGGGTTTGGTTTATGGTTGGGGTTAGGGTTAGCTTTACTCTTAGGTTTAGGGTTAGGATTAGGGGTTTTAGGGGTTTGGTTAGGGTTAGGGGTTACGGTTAGGGGTTTTGGTTCGGGTTAGGGTTTAGGGTTAGGGTTAGGGTTGGGGTAGGTTTTTAGGGTTAAGGTTAGGTTAGGGTTAGGGTTAGGCTTAGGGGTTTAGGATTAGGGTTAGGGTTGGGGTTAGGGTTAGGGGTAAGTTTGTGTTTAGGGTTAGGGTTAGTGATAGGGTTGGGATTACGGTTAGGGTTGGGGTTAGTGTTGGGTTTGTGGTTGGGGTAGGGTTGTAGTTAGGGTTGGTGTTAGGGTTAAGTTTAGGGATAGGGTTAGGTTTAGGGTTTGGTTTAGGTTTAGGGTTAGGATTAGGGTTTGGTTTAGGGTTAGGGTTTAGGGTTAGGTTTCGGGTTAGGGTTTGGTTTAGGGTTAGGTTTAGGGTTAGTGGTTTTGGTTAGGGTTATGGATAGGGTTAGCGGTTAGGGTTAGGGTTAGGGTTTAGGGTTAGGGTTAGGGTTTGGGTTTGGTTGTTAGGGTTAGGGTTAGGGGTAGGGGTTAGGGATAGGGTTAGTGTTTGGGGTTAGGGTTAGTGTTAGTGTTATGGTCAGGGTCACTGTCAGGGTCAGAGTCAGGGTAAGAGTTTAGTGTTAGGTTTAGCGTTAGGGTTAGGTTTAGGGTTAGGGTTAGCGTTAGGGGTTGGGGTTAGGGTTAGTGTTAGGGTTAGGGGTTGAGGCTTAGTGTTAGGTTTAGGTTAAGTTTAGTGTTGGGGTTAGGGTTAGGGATGTGGTTAAGGTTAGTGATGGGGTTAGGTTTACGATTAGGGTTAGTATTTAGTGTTATTTTAGGTTTAGGTTATGGTTAGGGATAGTGTTGGGTTTTTGGTTGAGGGTTAGGGTTGGGTTTAGGGTTTTGGTTAGGGTTAGGTTTATGGGTAGGGTTTACGGTTGGGGGTTAGTGTTAGGGTTAGGGTTAGGGGTTAGGATTATTGTTAGGTTAGGGTTATGGTTGGGATTTAGGGTTGGCCTTAGGGTTACGGTTAGTGTTAGGGTTAGGGTTAGGGTTAGGATTAGGGTCAGGGTCAGGATCAGGGTTTAGTGTTAGGGTTAGCATTAGGGTTTAGGGTTAGCGTTAGGTTTAGCGTTAGGGTTAGGGTTAGGCTTAGGGTTAGGGGTTAGGGTTAGTTTTAGGGTTTAGGGTTTTAGGGTTAGGGTTAGGGTTAGGGTTAGGGATTTGGGTGAGGTTGGGGTTAGGGTTGGTGTTGGGGTTAGAGTTGGGATTGGGGTTGGTTTGTGGTTGGGATTGTGGTTCTGGTTAGGGTTGTGGTTGGTGTTCGGGTTAGGGTTAGGGTTAGGGTTTGGATTATGTTTAGGGTTGGGCTTATGGTTAGGCTTAGGGTTAGGATATCGGGTTATTTTAGGCTTAGGGTTATGGTTAGGGATAGTGTTAGGTTTTAGGGTTTAGGGTTAGGGTTTGGGTTAGGGTTAGTGTTAGGGTCACGGTCAGGGTCAGGGGTCAGAATCAGGGTCAGGATATGGGGTAGGTTTAGCGTTAGGGTTAGTGTTAGAGTTAGGGTTAGGTTTATCTTAAGGGTTAGTGTTGGGGTTAGGGTTAGGTTGAGGGTTAGGTTTGGGGGTTAGTGTTAGGGTTAAGGTTTAGGGATAGGGTTAGGTTTAGGTTTTGGGTTATGGTTAGTGTTAGGTTTACGGTTTAGGGTTGGGGTTTGTGTTAGGGTTAGGGTTGGTGTTAGGGTCAGGGTCAGGGTCAGGGTCAGAATCAGGGTCAGGGTTTGGGGTAGGTTTAACGTTAGGGTTAGAGTTAGGGTTAGGATTAGGGTTATCTTAGGGGTTAGTGTTAGGGTTAGGGTTGGGTGTTGGGGTTAGGGTTAGGTTCAGGGTTAGGGTTATGGTTAGGGTGTGTGTTGGGGTTAGGGTCAGGGTTAGGGTCAGTGTCTGGGTCAGGGTCAGGGTTTGGGGTTGGGTTTAGTGTTAGGGTTAGCGTTGGGTTTGGGTTTAGGTTTAGGGTTAGCGTTAGGGTTTAGTGTTAATTTAGGATTAGGGTTATGGTTGGGGTTGGTGGTTGGGGTTACTCTTATGCTTAGTTTGGGGTTAGGGTTGCAGTTAGGTTTGGGGTTAGGATTTAGGGTTATTGTAGGCTTAGGGTTATGGTTAGGGATAGTGTTAGGTTTTAGGGTTTAGGGTTTGGGTTAGTGTTAGGGTTAGGGGTTTTGGTTAGGGTGATGGATAGGGTTAGGGGTTAGGGTTAGGGGTTAGGGTTACGGTTAGGTTAGTGTTAGGGGTTAGGATTAGGGTTAGGGTTAGGGTTGGGGGTTTGGGTTTGCCTTAGGATTAGTGTTAGGGTTAGGGATAGGGTTAGGGTTTGGGGTTAGGGTCAGGGTCAGGGTCAGGGTTTAGGGTTAGGGTTAGCATTAGAGTTAGCGTTAGCATTCGGGTTGGCGTTAGGTTTAGGGTTAGGTTTAGCGTTGGGGGTTGGGTTTAGGGTTAGGGTTAGGGTTAGGGATTAGGGTTAGGTTTAGGGTTAGTTTTGGGGTTGGTGTTAGCGTAGGGTTGGGATTAGGGTTGGGATTGCTGTTGGGTTTATGGTTGGGATTGTGGTTCTGGTTAGGGTTGGGGTTGGGGTTAGGGTTAGGGTTGGTGTTAGGGTTAGGTTTAGGATTTGGATTAGGGTTAGGGTTAGGGTTTGGTTTAGGGTTAGGGTTAGGGTTAAGTTTAGGTTTAGGATTTGGTTTAGGGTTAGGATTAGAGTTAGTGGTTTTGGTTAGGGTTAGGGATAGGGTTAGTGGTTAGGGTTACAGTTAGGGTTAGGGTTTAGGGTTAGCATAGTGTTAGGGTTAGTGTTGGGGTTTAGGGATAGGGGTTAAGCATAGGGTTAGGTTTAGGGTTAGGGTTGAGGTTGGGGTTTGGGTAGGATTTGGGGTTATTGTTGGGATTAGGTTTGTGGTTAAGGTTGGGATTGTTGTTTGAGTAGGGTTAGGGTTAGGGTTGCTGTTAGGGTTAGGGTTGGGGTTAGGGTTAGGAGTTAGGGTTAGGTTTGGGGTTTAGAGTTGGGGTTGGGGTTAATGTTTGGGTTGGGGTTAAGTGTTAGCGATAGGGTTAGGGGTTTGATTACAGTTAGGATTAGGGTTGGGGTTTGGTTTAGGGTTAGGTTTGGGGTTAGGGTTAGTGTTAGGTTTATGGTTCAGGCTAGGAATAGGTTTAGGTTTGGGCCTCGTGCTGGGGTTAGGGATAGGGCTGGGGCTGGGGTTACAGTTAGTGATTAGTGTTATGGTTGGGGTTAGAGTTAAGGTTAGGGATAGCGTTGGGGTTTAGGGTTAGGGTTAGGGGTTAGTGTTGGGGTTAAGGTTAGGGTTAGGGATTTGGGTTGGGGGTTAGGGTTGGGGTTTAGGGTTAGGGTTAGGGTTATGGTTATTGATTTGGGTGAGGTTTGGGGTTAGGGTTGTTGTTGGGGTTAGGGTTGGGATTGGGGTTGGTTTGTGGTTGGGATTGTGGTTCTGGTTGGGGTTGGGGTTGGTGTTCGGGTTAGAGTTAGGGTTATGGTTTGGATTACGTTTAGGATTTGGGTTGGGGGTTAGGTTTAGGATATCGGGTTATTTTCGCTTAGGGTTATGGTTAGGGTTAGTGTTAGGTTTTAGGGTTAGGTTGGGGTTTGTGTTAGGGTTAGGGTTAGTGTTAGGGTCGGGGTCAGGGTCAGGGTTTAGTGTTAGGGTTAGCGTTAGGGTTAGTGTTAGTTAGGGTTTAGGGTTAGGGTTATCTTGGGGTTAGTGTTAGGGTTAGTGGTGCAGGCAGGTTTAGGGGTTGGGGTTAGGGTTAGGGTTAAGGTTTATGTTTGGGTTGGGGTTAGGTTTAGGGTTATGTTTGGGGTTAGGTTTAGCAGTTTGGGGTTAGGGTTTGTGTTAGGGTTAGGGTTAGGGTTTAGTCAGGGTCAGGGGTCAGATCAGGGTCAGGGTTTGGGGTTAGGGGTTTAGCGTTAGGGTTAGGATTAGGTGTTAGGTTTGGGGTTAGGTTTAGGGTTAGGGTTAGGGTTAGGGTTATTGTTGGGGTTTAGGGTTAGGGTTAGTGTTGGGGTTAGGGTTAGGGTTGGGGTTAGGGTCAGGGTTAGGGGTCAGTGTCTGGGTCAGGGTCAGGGTTTAGGGTTAGGTTTAGTGTTAGGGTTAGCATTAAGGTTAGGGTTAGGGTTAGCGTTAGGGTTAGTGTTGGTTAGGGTTAGGGTTAGGATTAGGGTTAGTGGTTAGGGTTAGTCTTAGGGTTAGGTTTGGGGTTAGGGTTAGGGTTGGGGTTGGGTTGGCGTTAGGGTTAGGGTTAGGGTTAGGATTTAGGATTATTTTAGGGTTGGGGTTAGGGTTAGGGTTAGTGTTAGGTTTTGGGGTTTAGGGTTAGGGTTAGGGTTAGGGTTAGGGGTTGGGGTTGGGGTTGGGGTTTAGGGTTTGAGGTTGGGGTTAGCGTTGGGGTTGGGGTTAGGTTTAGGGTTGGGGTTGGGCTTCGGTTTAGGGTTGAGGTTGGGTTTAGGGTTTGGGTTGTTGTTAGGGTTAGGGTTAGGGTTAGGGTTAGGGTTGGGGTTAGGGTTAGGGTTGGGGTTAGGGTTTGGGTTTGGGGGTTAGAGTTAGGGTTAGCGTTAGGGTTAGGGTTTAGGGTTAGGGTTTGGTTTAGGGTTAGGGTTTGGTTTAGGGTTAGGGTTAGGGTTAGGGTTGGTTTTGGGTTAGGGTTTAGGGATAGGGTTGGGGTTAGGGTTGGGGTTGGGGTTTAGGGTTAGCGTTGGGATTTAGGGTTTAGGGTTAGGGTTAGGGTTAGGGGTTAGGTTTAGGGTTAGGTTAGGGTTAGGGTTAGCGTTAGGGTTTGGTTTAGGGTTAGGGTTAGGTTTAGGGGTTAGGGATAGGTTTAGGGTTAGGGTTAGGGTTGGGGTCGGGGTTAGGGTTTGGGGTTGGGTTTAGGGTTGGGATTGAGGTTGGTTTTTGGTTGGGGTTGGGTTAGGGTTAGGGTTAGGGTTAGGGTTTGGGGTTAGGGTTAGGGTTAGGTTTGCGGTTACGGTTGGGGTTATGTTTGGGGTTAGTGTTGGGTTCACGGTTTAGGGTGAGGTTAGGGTTGGGATTTGGTGTTAGGGTTAGGGTTAGTGTTAGGGGTTTGGTTAGTTTTAGGTTTAGGGTTTAGGGTTAGGGTTAGGGTTAGGGCTTAGGTTTCGGGTTAGGTTAAGGTTATGGTTAGGGTTAGGGGTTTAGGATTAGGGTTAGGGTTAGTGTTAGGGTTTAGGGTTAGGGTTAGGGTTAGTGTTGGGGTTTAGGGTTAGCGCTAGGATAGTTGGTTAGGTTAGTGTTAGGGTTAGGAACAGGGTCAGGGTTAGGGTTTAGGGTTAGGGTTAGGGTTGCAGTTAGGGTTAGGGATGGGGTTGGGGTTAGGGTTAGGGTTGGTGTTAGGGTTAGGGTTAGGGTTGGTGTTAGGGTTGGGGTTGGGGTTTAGGGTTAGGGTGAGGTTAGGGTTTGGCTTAGGGTTAGGGTTAGGGTTAGTGGTAGTGTTAGGTTTCGAGCTATGTTGGGGTTAGGGTTAGGGTTGGGCCCTGGGCTGGGTTTAGGGTTAGGTTTAGGGTAGGGTTGGCGTGGGGGTTAGGTTTGGGGTTAAGTTTAGCGTTACTATTGGGTTTATGGTTATAGGGGTTGGGGTTAGTGTCAGGGTCAGTGTCAGGGTTTAGGGTTAGGGTTAGCTTTAGTGTTAGTGTTAGCGTTAGGGTTAGCGTTAGGGTTAGGGTTGGGCTTAGGGTTAAGTGTTAGGGTTAGTGTTTAGTGTTAGGGTTAGGGTTAGGTTTAGGGTTAGGGCTGGGGTTGGGGTTAGGGTTAGGTTTGAGGATAGGGTTAGTTTTAGGGTTGGGTTGTGTTAGGGTTAGGGATAAGGTTAGGTTTGGGTTTAGGGTTAGGGTTACAGTTTAGGGTTAGTGTTAGGGTTAGGGTTAGTGTTAGGCTTTGGGTTAGGGGTTAGGGTTAGGGTTAGGGGTTTGGTTAGGGTTAGGGTTAGGGTTTGGTTTAGGGTTAGGTTTAGGGTTAAGGTTAGGGTTAGTGTTAGGGTTATGGTTCAGGCTAGGGATAGGTTTAGGGTTAGGTCTAGTGCTAGGGTTAGGGGTAGGGTTAGGTTTAGGGTTAGGGTGTAGGTTTAGGTTTAGGTGTGGGTTAAGGGTTACGGGTTAGGGTTAGGGTTAGGGATAGGGGTTAGGGTTAAATGTTTGGGTTAGGGTTAGGGTTAGGGTTGGATTAGGGTTAGGTTTGGGTTAGGTTTAGGGTTAGGGGTTAGGTTTAGGGTTAGGGTTAGGGGTTAGGGTTAGGGTTAGGGTTTAGGGTTAGGGTTAGGTTTAGTGGTTTAGGGTTAGGTTTAGGTTTAGGGTTGGAATAGGGGTTAGGGGTAGGGTTATGGGTTTGGTTTAGGGTTGGGTTAGGGGTTGGGGTTAGGGTTAGGGTTGGGGTTGGGGTTAGGGTTAGGGTTAGGGTTAGGGTTGGGGTTACTCTTGGGTTTAGGGTTAGAGTTTTAGTGTTAGGGTTAGTGTTAGGGTTAGGGTTAGGGGTTGGGGTTAGGGTTAGGGTTAGGGTTGGGTTTAGGGTTGGGGTTGGGGTTACGGTTGGGATTGGGGTTGGGGTTAGGGTTGGGATTGTGGTTGGGGTTAGTGTTGGGGTTGGGTTTGGGTTTGGGTTGGGTTAGGGTTAGGTTTCGGGTTATGGTTGGGGTTAGTGTTAGCGTTGGGTTTGAGGTTAGGGTTAGGGTTGGGGTTGGGGTTAGGTTTAGGGTTGGTGTTAGGGTTAGGGTTAGGGTTAGGCTTAGGTTTAGGGTTTGGGTTAGACTTAGGGTTAGGGTTAGGGTTAGAGTTTGGTTTAGGGTTAGGGTTAGGGGTACGTTTAGGGTTAGGGTTTGGTTTAGAGTTAGGGTTAGGGTTTGGGTTAGGGGTTTTGGTTAGGGTTAGGTTTAGGGGTTAGAGTTAGGGGTTAGGGTTAGGGCTTAGGGTTAGGGTTAGTGTTAGGGATTAGGGTTAGCGTTACGGTTAGGGTTAGTGTTAGGGTTAGGATTAGGGTTAGGTTCACAGTCAGGGTCAGGGTTTAGGGTTAGGATTAGCGTTAGGATTAGCGTTAGCATTAGGGTTAGCTTTAGGTTTAGGGATAGGGTTAGGGTTAGGGTTGGGGTTAGGGTTAGTGTTGGGGTGGGGGTTAGGGTTAGGGTTGGGGTTAGGGTTGCGGTTAGGGTTAGGATTAGGTTTAGGTGTTAGGGTTAGGGTTTAGGGTTAGGGTTAGGTTTAGTGTTAGGGTTAGGCTTAGGGGTTAGGGTTAGGGCTAGGGTTAGGGGTTTTGGTTACGGTTAGCGTTAGGCTTATGGTTGGTTTAGGGTTAGGGTTAGGGTTACAGTTTAGGGTTAGGGTTAGGGTTAAGGTTAGTGTTAGTGTTAGGGTTAGGGTTTAGGGGTTTGGTTAGGGTTAAGGTTGGGGTTTGGTTTAGGGTTAGGGGTTAGGGTTAATGTTAGGGTTAGGGTTAGGTTTAGGGTTAGGGATAGTGTTAGGTTTAAAGTTAGGGTTAGGGTTAGAGTTAGGCCTAGGGCTAGTTTTAGGGTAGGTGTAGGGTAGGGTTGGCGTTGGGGATATGTTTAGGGTTAAATTAGCGTTACTATTATGTTTATTGTTATAGAGGGTAGGTTTAGGTTTAGGGTTAGAATAGGGTTAGGGCTAGTGTTAGGGGTTGGTTTAGAGTTGTGGTGAGTGTTAGGGTTAGGGTTAGCTTTACGGTTCAGTTAGGGTTAAGGTAAGGGTTAGTATTTTGTGTTAGGGTTAGGGTAAGTTATGGTTTAGGGTTTAGGGCTAGGGTTAGGGTTTGGGTAGGGGTAATGGTGCAGGTAGGATTAGGGGTTTGTGGTTCGGGTTAGGGTTAGGGTTACGGTTGGGTTAGGGGTAGGGGTAGAGGTAGGGTTAGGGTTAGGTTTAGATGAGTTAGGGTTAGGGTTAGGGTTAGCAATTAGGGTTAGAAGTTAGGGTTAGGGTTAGGGTTTAGTGTTAGGTTTAGGGTTAGGTTTTAGGGTTAGGGCTAGTATTTGAGTTAGGGTTAAGTGTTGGGGTTAGGTGTTAGCTTTAGGGGTTAGGGTTAGGGTTAGGGATAGGGCTAGAAGTAGGGTTAAAGGTAAGTGTGGGGTAGGGTTAGGGTTAGGGTTAGGGTTGGTTTAGGGTTAGAGTTAGGGTTAGGGTTAGGGATTAGGGTTAGGGTTAGTGTTAGGGTTTAGGGTTAGCGTTACGGTTAGGGTAAGTGTTAGGGTTAGGATTAGGGTTAGGTTCAGTGTCAGGGTCAGGGTTTAGGTTTAGGGTTAGCGTTAGCGTTAGGGTTAGTTTTAGGCTTAGGGGTTAGGGTTAGGGTTAGGGTTGGGGTTAGGGTTAGGGTTGGGGTTGGGGTTAGGGTTGGGGTTGGGGTTAGGGTTACGGTTAGGGTTAGGATTAGGTTTAGGTTGTTAGGGTTAGGGTTTAGGGTTAGGGGTTAGGTTTAGTGTTAGGGTTAGGCTTAGGGGTTAGGGTTAGGGTTAGGGGTTTTGGTTACGGTTGAGGTTAGTGTTATGGTTTGGTTTAGGGTTAGTTTTAGGGTTAGTGTTAATGTTATGTTTGGGCTAGGGATAGGTTTAGGATTGGGGCTAGAGCTACGGGTAGGGATAGGGCTAGGGCTGGGTCACGGTTTACAGTTAGTGTTTAGTGTTATTGTTAGTGTTAGAGTTAAGGTTAGGGATAGTGTTAGGGGTTTGGGGTTAGGGTTAGGGATAGTGTTAGGGTTAAGGTTAGGGTTAGGGATTATGGTTAGTGTTAGGGTTAGTGTTTAGGGTTAGGGTCAGAAAAAGACTCTAGGTTTAGGATATGTGTTAGGGTTAAAGTTAGGGTTATGGTTAGAGTTAGGCCTAGGGCTAAGTTTAGTATAGGTTTAGGGTAGGGTTGGCGTTGGGGTTAGGATTAGGGTTAAGGTTAGCCTTACTATTAGGTTTATTGTTATAGAGGGTTAGGATTAGGGTTAGGGTTAGAATAGAGTTAGGGCTAGGATTAGGGGTAGGATTAAGGGTTGTGGTTAGTGGTAGGGTTAGGGTTAGTTTTAGGGTTGGGTTAGGGTTAAGGTAAGGGTTAGTGTTTAGTGTTAGGGTTAGGGTTAGAGTTATGGTTTAGGATTTAGGGATAGAGTTATGGTTATGGGTAGGGGTCGTGGTGAAGTAGGTTTATGGGTTGTGGTTAGGGTTAGGGATAAGGTTATGGTTGGATTAGAGGTACTGGTAGAGGTAGGGTTAGGGTTAAGTTTAGACGAGTTAGGGTTAATGTTATGATTAGGGTTAGGGTTAGGGGTTTTTGTTAGGGGTAAGGGTTAGGTTAGGGTTAGGGTTAGGGTTAGGATTAGTGTTAGGTTTAGGGTTAGGGTTAGGGTCATGGTCAGGGTCAGGATCAGGGTCAGAGTCTGGTTCAGGGTTTAGTGTTAGGATTAGCTATAGGGTTAGGGTTAGGGTTAGGGTTAGTGGTTAGGGTTAGTGTTAGGGTTAGGGTTAGGGTTAGGGTTAGGGGTTAGGGTTAGGGTTAGGGGTTAGGGTTAAGGTAAGTGTTAGGATTACACTTAGGGTTTAGGGTTATGGTTAGGTTTAGAGTTAGGGTTAGATTTTGGGGTTAGGGTTAGGGTTATGGTTAGGGGTTAATTTAGGGTTAGGGTTAGTGATATTGTTTAGGGTTGGGGTTAGTGTTATTGTTTAGGGTTAGGGTTAGATATTACAGGTTAGAGATAGGGTTTTGGAAAGAGTTAGGGTTAGGGTTATGGTTGGGTTAGGGTTAAGGTTTGGGTTAGTGCTAGGGCTATGGCTGGGCCTGCGGTTAGTGTTAGTGTTAGGGTTAGGGGTAGGGTTAAGGTTTTTGGTTAGGGTTGGGTTAGGGTTAGGGTTTTAGTGTTTAGGGTTATGGTTAAGTTGAGGGTTAGGGTTAGGACTAGTGCTAGGGTTGGGTCTGGGGCTAGGGCTAGGGGTTATGGTTAGAGTTGGGAGAGGGTTAGGGTTAGGGTTAGGGGAGGGTGAGGTGTAGGGTTGGGTTAGAGTTAGGGGTAGGGGTAGGGGGTAGTGGTAGGGTTGGGTTATGTTTAGGGTTAGACGAGTTAGTGTTAGGGTTAGGGTTAGGGTTATGCTTACGGTTAGGGTTAGGGGTTAGGGTTAGGTTTAGGGGTTAAGGGTTAGGGATAGGGTCATGGTTAGTGTTAGTGTTAGGGTTAGTATTAAGGTTAGGGTTACAGTTTAGGGTCATATTTATGGTTAGGGTTCAGGGTTTTGGGAAAGGTTTAAGGTTAAGGGTAGGGTTAGGGATTGTGGTTAGCATTAGGGTTAGGATTGGGTTAAGGTTAGGGTTAGGGTAAGGGAAAGGGTAGAGTTAGGGGTTTCGCTTAGTGCTAGGGTTAGGGTTAGAGTTGGGTTAGGGTTAGGGTTAGGGTTTAGGTTTAGGGTTAGTGTTAGGGCTAGGGTTTAGGGTGTGGATTAGGGTTAGGGTTAGGGTTAAGGTTAGGGTAAGGGCTGGGGCTAGGTTTAGGGCTAGGGCTACCGCTAGGGTTAGGTTTAGGGTTAGGTTTAAGGTTAAGGGTTAAGGTTAGGGTTAGGATTTACAGTTGGGGTTTAGAGTTTATGGTTATGGTTAGGGTTAGGGTTAGTTTTGGGGTTAGGGTTAGGGTTATGGTTATGGTTAGTTTAGGGTTAGGGTTAGTGTTAGTGTTTAGGGTTAGGGTTAGAGTTTACATTTTAGGGATAGGGTTTCAGAAAGAGTTTGTGTTATGCTTATGGTTGGCTTAGAGTTAGGGTTTGGGTGAGTGCTAGGGCTACGGCTGGGCCTACGGTTGGGGTTAGTGTTAGGGTTAGGGATAGGGTTAGGGGTTGTGGTTAGGGTTGGTTAGGGTTAGGGTTAGGGTTAGGGTTTAGTGTTTAGGGTTAGGGTTGGGGTTAGGTCTAGTGCTAGGGTTAGGTCTAGGTCTGGGGCTGGGGTTAGGAGCTGAGGCTAGGGCTAGGGTTAGGGTTAGGGTTATGTGAGGGTTAGGATTAGGGTTAGGTGTAGGGGAGGGGAGGGTGTAGTGTTGGGTTAGGTTAAGGGTTAGACGAGTTAGTGTTAGGGTTAGGGTTAGGGTTAGTGTTAGGGTTAAGGTTAGAGTTAGGATTAGGGTTAGGCATTAGGGTTAGGTTTAGGGTAAGGGTTAGGGTCTGAGTTAGGGTTAGTAGCTGAGTTAGGGTCATGGTTAGTGTTAGTGTTAAGGATAGTGTTAGGGTTAGGGTTAGTGTTTAGGGTCAGATTTAGTGTTAGGTTTCATGGTTTGGGAAAGGGTTAGGGTTAGGGTTAAGGGTAGTGTTAGGGATTGTGGTTAGGTTTAGGGTTAGGATTAGGATTGGGTTAAGGTTAGGGATAGAGTTAGGGTTAGTGGTTGGGTCAGAGATTTCGGTTAGTGTTAGGGATAGGCTTAGATTTGGGGTTAGGATTGGGTTAGGGTTAGGGTTAGGGTTAGGGGTTAGGGTTAGAGTTAGGGTTAGGGTTTAGGGTTAGGGTTAGGATTAGGGTTAGGGTTAAGATTAGGGTAAGGGCTAGGGCTAGTTTTAGGGCTAGGGCTATTGCTACGGCTAGGTTTAGGGTTACGGTTGGGGTTTAGGGTTAAGGTTAGGGTTAGGATTAGGGTTAGTGTTCGGGTTTAAGGTTAGTGTTAGTTGTTGGGGTTAGGGTTAGGATTAGGGCTGACTTAAGGTTAGGGTTAGGGTTTGTGTTCAGTGTTAGGGTTATGGTTAGAGTTTAGGGTTTAGGTATAGGGTCAGGGTTATAGTTAGGGTTAGGGTTATGGTTAGGGGAAGGTTTAGAGTTTGTGGTTAGGGTTAGGGTTTGGTGAGGTTAGGTTTCGAGGTTGGCTTAGTTTTACGGTTAGAAGAGTTTCTGTTAGAGTTAGGGTTAGGTTAGGGTTATGGTTAGGTTTAGGGGTTAGGGTTAGGGTTAGGGGTATGGTTAAGGTTAGTGTTATTGTTAGGGTTAGGGTTGGGGTCTGAGTTAGGGTTAGGTGTTGGGGTTAGAGTCATGGTTAGTGTTAGCATTATGGTTAGTGTTTGGGGTCATATATAGTGTTAGGGTTAGGGTTAGGGTAAGGGTTAGGGTTAAGGTTTAGGGATAGGGTTAGGGTCTGAGTTAGGGTTAGGGGTTAGGGTTAGGTTTATGGTTAGTGTTAGTGTTAGGGCTATTGTTAGTGTTAGGGTTAGTGTTTAGGGGTCAGATTTAGGGTTAGGGTTCACGGTTTTGGGAAAGGGTTAGGGTTAGGGTTAGAGGGTTGGGTTAGGGTTAGGATTAGGGTTCGGGGTAGGGTTAGGGTTTCGGTTACTGTTAGGGTTCGGTTTGGGGTTAGGGTTAGTGTTCGGTTAGGGTTAGGGTTAGGGTTAGGGTTAGGGTTTTGTTAGGGTTAGGGCTAGGGCTAGGTTTAGGTCCACAAATAGTGCTAGGGCTAGGGCTATGTGTAGGGTTAGGGTTTAGGGTAAGTGTTAGGTTTAGGGTTTAATGTTGGGGTTAGGGTTAGGTTAGAGTTAGGGTAGGGTTAAGGATAGGGTTTAGGGTTAGGGTTAGGGTTAGGTTTAGGGTTTAGGGTTATGGTCAGGATTAGCTTTAGTGGTTGAGTGTTGGGGTTAGTGTTAAGATTAGGGGTTACTGTTAGGGTTAGGGGTAGGCTTAGGGGTTGTGGTTAGGGTTAGGGTTAGGGTTGTTTTTGGTTTAGGGTTAGGTTTAGTGTTTAGAATTAGGGTTAGGGTAAGGATTTAGGGTTTTGGGATAGGGTTAGGGTTGGGTTAGGGTTAGGGTTAGTGTTAGAGTTCAGCGTTTAGGGTTAGGATTAGGGTTAAAGTTAGGGTTAGGTTTAGGGTTGGGTTAGCGCTAGGTTTAGGGTTAGGTCTAGAGTTAGGGATATGGTTAGGGCTAGGACTAGGGCTTGGGCTAGGGTTAGGGTTATGGTTAGGGTTATGGATAGAGTTAGTGTAAGGGTTAGGGTTGGATTAGGTTTAGAGTTAGGGTTAAGGTTAGTGTTAGGATTTAGGGTTAGGATTAGGGTTAGGATTGGATGTAAGGTAGGGGTAGGGGTTAGGGGTTGTGGTTATTGTTAGGATTAGGGATCGGGTTCGGTTTCGGTTAGTGTTAGGTTTAGGATTAGTGTTCAGTGTTAGGGTTAGGGTTAGGGTTTAGGGTTTAGGGATAGGGTTAGGTTTAGTGTTAGGGTTAGTGTTAGGGGTAGGGGTAGGGATGGGGTGGTGGTTAGGGTTAGGATTAGTGTTAAAGTTAGTGTTTTGTTAGGGTTAGGGGTAGGTGTAGGTGGAGGGGTAGTATTAGGTTTAGGGTTAGGGTTAGACGAGTTAGGGTTAAGATTAGGGTTAGTGTTACAGTTAAGGTTAGGGTTAGCGGTAAGGTATCGGTTTAGGGTTAGGTTTAGGTTTAGGGTTAGTGTTATGGTTTGAGGATAGGGTTAGCGTTTGAGTTACGGTTTGTGGTTAGGTTTATGGTTAGGTGTTAGGGTTAGGGATATGGGTACAGATAGGGGTAGGGGTATTGGTTGGGGTTAGGGATAGGGTTAGGGTTGTGTTAGGGTTAGCATTTAGGGTTTAGGGTTAGAGTTAGTGTTAGTGTTAGAGTTAGTGTTAGGGCTAGGGATAGGGAAGGGCTAGGGCTAAGGCTAGGGTTAGGGTTATGGTTAGAGTTTGTGTTACGGTTAGAGTTAGTGTTAGGGTTAGGGTTAGGTTTAGTGTTTAGGGTTAGGGTTAGGGTCAGTGTTTATGGTTTAGGGATAGGGTTAGGGTTAGGGTTAAGGTTAGGGGTAGGGTTAGGGGTTGTGGTTAGGGTTAGGGTTAGGGTTAGGGATAGGGTTGGGTTAGGGTTAGGATTAGGATTATAGTTTAGGGTTAGGGTTAGTGTTAGGGTTAGGGTTCAGTATTTAGTGTTAGGGTTAGGGTTGGGTTAGGAGTTAGGATTAGTGTTTAGTGTTAGGGTTAGGGTTAGGGTTTACGGTTTAGGAATAGGGTTAGGGTTAGGGTTAAGTTAGGGATAGCAGTAAGGTTAGGGGTTTAGTTTAGGTTTAGGGTTAGGGTTGGGTGAGGTTTAGGGTTATGGGTAGGTGTAGGTGTAGGGGTTGGTGTTAGCGTTAGGGATAGGGTTAGGGTTAGGGTTGGATTAGGGTTATGGTTAGGGCTTAGGGTTTAGGGTTAGGGATAGGGTTAGGGTTAGGGTTAGGATTAGGGGTTAGGGTCAACGTTAGGGTTAGGGTTAGGGTTAGGGGTTCGGTTTAGTGTTAGACTTAGGGTTAGGGTTAAGTTTAGTGTTAGGGTTGGTGTTGGGTTAGGGGTAAGGGTTACGGTTAGGGGTTGGGTTAGGGGTAGATGTAGGGGTATGGGTTAGGGATTGGGTTAGGGTTAGGGTAGGGTTAGAGTTAGCAGTAGGGATAGGTGTACGGGTAGCAATAGGGTTAGGATTAGGGTTAGGGTTAGTGTTAAACGAGTTACTGCTAGGGTTAGGGTTAGGGTTAGGGCTAGGGTTAGTGTTATGGTTAGCGGTTAAGGTTAGGGTTTAGGGTTAGGGTTAGGGTTAGGTTTAGTGTTACGGTTAGGGGTTGTGTTAGGGGTAGAGGTAGGGGTATGGGTTAGGGTTAGGGGTTAGGGTTGGGTTAGAGTTAGCAGTAGGGTAGGTGTACGGGTAGCAGTTGGGTTAGGTTTAGGGTTAGGGTTAGTGATAGACGAGTTACTGTTAGGGTTAGGGTTAGGGTTAGGGATAGGTTTAGGGTTAGGGTTAGGGTTATGGGTTAGGGTCAATGTTAAGGTTAGGGTTAGGGTTAGGGTTAGGGCTAGGGTTAGTGTTATGGGTATGATTAGGAGTTAAGGTTAGGGTTTAGGGTTAGGGGTTGGGTTTAGGGCTTATGGATAGGTTTAGGGTTAGTGTTAGGTTTAGGGTTAAAGGTAGGGGTAGGGTGAGGGGTTAGGGTTAAGGGTTAGGGTTAGGGTTAGGGATAGGGTGAGGGTGAGGGTGAGGGTGAGGGTTAGGGTTTAGGGTTAGGGTTAGGGTTAGGTTTAGGGCTACGGCTAGGGCTAGGACTAGGGTTAGGGTTAGGTGTAGGTTTAGGGGTTGTGGTTAGTGTTAAGGTTAGAGTTAGGGTTAGGGTTGAGTTAGGGTTAGAACTAGTGTTAGTGTTTAGTGTTTGGGTTAGGGTTAGGGTTAGGGTTAGAGTTTAGGATTTAGGGATAGGGTTAGGGTTAGGATAGGGTTAGGGCTAGGGTTCGGGGTAGGTTTAGGGGTTGTGGTTAGTGTTAGGATTAGGGTTAGTGTTAGGGTTGGGTTAGGGTTAGAGTAAGGGTTAGTGTTTAGTGTTAGGGTTATGGTTATGGTTATGATTTAGGGTTTAGGGATAGGGTTAAGGTTAGGATTAGGGATAGGGAGGGGGTAGCATTAGGGGTTGTGGTTAGGGTTATGGTTAGGTTGGTTTAGGGGTAGGGGTAGTGTTAAGGTTATGGGTAGATAAGTTAGGGTTAGGGGTTAGGGTTAGGGGTTAGTGCTAGGGTTAGGGTTTAGGGTTAGGGTTAGGTGTAGGTTTAGGGGTTAGGGTTAGGTTTTAGGATAGGGGTAGGTGTGCAGTTAAAGATATGTGTTGGTAAGGGTTAGGGTTAGGGTTATGTTAGGCTTAGGGTTAGGGTTAGGGTTTAGGGTCAGGTGTAGGGTTAGGGTTAGGGCTAGGAATAGGTTTAGGTCTAGGGCTGGTGTTTTGTCTAGGTCTAGGGCTAGGTCTAGGGCTAGAGTTAGTCTTAGGGTTAGGATAGGGTTAGGGTTAGGGTTGGGGTTAGGGGTTAGGGTTAGGGTTTAGGGTTTAGGAAAGTGTTAAGGTTAGTGATAGGTTTAGGGTTAGGGGTAGTGGTTAGGTTTAGGGTTAGGGTTAGGGTTAGGGGTTGTGTTAGGGGTAAGGTTAGGTGTAGGGGTAGCGGTAGGGTTAGCGTTAGGGTTAGATGAGTTAGTGTTAGGGTTAGTGTTATGATTACCATTAGGGTTAGGGTTAGGGTTAGGGTTAGAAGAGTTAGGGGTTAGGGTTAGGTTTAGGGGTTAGGGTTAGGCTTAAACGTTACGGTTAGGGTTAGGGTTAGGCGACTTAGGGTTAGGGTTAGGTTTAGTGTTAGGGTTAGGTTTAGGGGTTAGGGTTAGGGATAGGGTTGGGTTAGGGTTAGGGTTAGGATTATAGTTTAGGGTTAGGGTTAGTGTTAGGGTTAGGGTTCAGTATTTAGTGTTAGGGTTAGGGTTGTAGTTAGAGTTAGGATTAGTGTTTAGTGTTAGGGTTAGGGTTAGGGTTTACGGTTTAGGGATAGGGTTAGGGTTAGGGTTAGGTTAGGGATAGCAGTTAGGGTTAGGGGTTTAGTTTAGGGTTAGGGTTAGGGTTGGGTGAGGTTTAGGGTTATGGGTAGGTGTTAGGCGTTAGGGGTTGGTGTTAGCATTAGGGATAGGGTTAGGGTTAGGGTTGGGTTAGGGTTATGGTTAGGGCTTAGGGTTTAGGGTTAGGGTTAGGGTTAGGGTTAGGTTTAGGATTAGGTGTTAGGGTCAATGTTAGGGTTAGGTTTAGGGTTAGGGGTTCGGTTTAGTGTTAGAGTTAGGGTTAGGGTTAAGTTTAGTGTTAGGGTTGGTGTTGGGTTAGGGGTAAGGGTTACAGTTAGGGGTTGGGTTAGGGTTAAATATGAGGGTATGGGTTAGGGTTTGGGTTAGGGTTAGGTAGGGTTAGAGTTAGCAGTAGGGATAGGTTAGGGGTAGCAATAGGGTTAGGATTAGGGTTAGGGTTAGGGTTAAACGAGTTACTGCTAGGGTTAGGGTTAGGGCTAGGGTTAGTGTTATGGTTAGCGGTTAAGGTTAGGGTTTAGGGTTAGGGTTAGGGTTAGGTTTAGTGTTACGGTTAGGGGTTGTGTTAGGGGTAGAGGTAGGGGGTATGGGTTAGGGTTAGGGTTAGGGTTGGGTTAGAGTTAGCAGTTAGGGGTAGGTGTACGGTAGCAGTTGGGTTAGGTTTAGGGTTAGGGTTAGAGATAGACGAGTTACTGTTAGGGTTAGGGTTAGGGTTAGGGATAGGTTTAGGGTTAGGGTTAGGGTTATGGGTTAGGGTCAATGTTAGGGTTAGGGTTAGGGTTAGGGCTAGGGTTATTGTTATGGGTATGATTAGGAGTTAGGGTTAGGGTTTAGGGTTAGGTTTAGGGTTTAGGGGGCTTATGGATAGGTTTAGGGTTAGTGTTAGGTTTAGCGTTAAGGTAGGGGTAGGGTTAGGGGTTAGGGTTAGGGTTAGGGTTAGGGATAGGGTGAGGGTGAGGGTGAGGGTGAGGGTTAGGGTTAGGGTTTTAGGGTTAGGGTTAGGGTTAGGTTTAGGGCTACGGCTGGGGCTAGGACTAGGGTTAGGGTTAGGTGTAGGTTTAGGGGTTGTGGTTAGTGTTAAGGTTAGAGTTAGGGTTAGGGTTTGAGTTAGGGTTAGAACTAGTGTTAGTGTTTAGTGTTAGGGTTAGGGTTAGGGTTAGGGTTTAGAGTTTAGGATTTAGGGATAGGGTTAGGGTTAGAATAGGGTTAGGGCTAGGGTTCGGGGTAGGTTTAGGGGTTGTGGTTAGTGTTAGAATTAGGGTTAGTGTTAGGGTTGGGTTAGGGTTAGGGTTAGGGTTAGTGTTTAGTGTTAGGTTTATGGTTATGGTTATGGTTTAGGGTTTAGGGATAGGGTTAAGGTTAGGATTAGGGATAGGGGAGGGGGTTAGCGTTAGGGGTTGTGGTTAGGGTTATGGTTAGGTTGGTTTAGGGGTAGGGGTAGGGTTAAGGTTAGGGGTAAATAAGTTAGGGTTAGGGGTTAGTGTTAGGGTTAGGGTTTAGGGTTAGGGTTATGGTTAGGTGTAGGTTTAGGGTTAGGGTTAGGTTTTAGGATAGGGGTAGGGGTACGGTTAAAGATATATGTTGGTAATGTTTAGGGTTAGGGTTATGTTAGGCTTAGGGTTAGGGTTAGGGTTTAGGGTCAGGTGTAGGGTTAGGGTTAGGGCTAGGGATAGGTTTAGGGTCTAGGGCTGGTGTTTTGTCTAGGTCTAGGGCTAGGTCTAGGGCTAGAGTTAGTCTTAAGGTTAGGGTTAGGTTTAGGGTTAGGGTTGGGGTTGAGGAGTTAGGGTTAGTGTTTAGGGTTTAGGATAGTGTTAAGGTTACTGATAGGTTTAGGGTTAGGGGTAGTGGTAGGGTTAGGGGTAGTGGTTAGGTTTAGGGTTTGGGTTAGGTTAAGGGTTGTGTTAGGGGTTAGGTTAGGTGTAGGGGTAGCGTTAGGGTTAGTGTTAGGGTTAGATGAGTTAGTGTTAGGGTTAGTGTTATGATTACCATTAGGGTTAGAGTTAGGGTTAGGGTTAGAAGAGTTAGGGTTAGGGTTAGGTTTAGGGGGTTAGGGTTTAGGCTTAAAGGTTATGGTGAGGGTTAGGGTTTAGGCGACTTAAGGTTAGGGTTAGGTTTACTGTTAGGGTTAGGTTTAAGGGTTAGGGTTTGGGATAAGGTTGGGTTAGGGGTTAGGATTAGGATTATAGTTTAGGGTTAGGGTTAGTGTTAGGGTTAGGGTTCAGTATTTAGTGTTAGGGTTAGGGTTGGGTTAGTGTTAGGATTAGTGTTTAGTGTTAGGGTTAGGGTTAGGGTTTACGGTTTAGGGATAGGGTTAGGGTTAGGGTTAAGTTAGGGATAGCAGTAGGGTTAGGGGTTTAGTTTAGGGTTAGGGTTAGGGTTGGGTGAGGTTTAGGGTTATGGGTAGGTGTAGGCGTAGGGGTTGGTGTTAGCATTAGGGATAGGGTTAGGGTTAGGGTTGGATTAGGGTTATGGTTAGGGCTTAGGGTTTAGGGTTAGGGATAGGGTTAGGGTTAGGGTTAGGATTAGGTGTTAGGGTCAACGTTAGGGTTAGGGATAGGGTTAGGGGTTCGGTTTAGTGTTAGAGTTAGGGTTAGGGTTAAGTTTAGTGTTAGGGTTGGTGTTGGGTTAGGGGTAAGGGTTACGGTTAGGGGTTGGGTTAGGGTTAGATGTAGGGGTATGGGTTAGGGTTTGGGTTAGGGTTAGGGTAGGGTTAGAGTTAGCAGTAGGGATAGGTGTACGGGTAGCAATAGGGTTAGGATTAGGGTTAGGGTTAGTGTTAAACGAGTTACTGCTAGGGTTAGGGTTAGGGTTAGGGCCAGGGTTAGTGTTATGGTTAGCGGTTAAGGTTAGGGTTTAGGGTTAGGGTTAGGGTTAGGTTTAGTGTTATGGTTAGGGGTTGTGTTAGGGGTAGAGGTAGGGGTATGGGTTAGGGTTAGGGTTAGGGTTGGGTTAGAGTTAGCAGTAGGAGTAGGTGTACGGGTAGCAGTTGGGTTAGGTTTAGGGTTAGGGTTAGTGATAGACGAGTTACTGTTAGGGTTAGGGTTAGGGTTATGGATAGGTTTATGGTTAGGGTTAGGGTTATGGGTTAGGGTCAATGTTAAGGTTAGGGTTAGGGTTAGGGCTAGGGTTAGTGTTATGGGTATGATTAGGAGTTAAGGTTAGGGTTTAGGGTTAGGGTAAGGGTTTAGGGCTTATGGATAGGTTTAGGGTTAGTGTTAGGTTTAGCATTAAAGGTAGGGGTAGGGTTAGGGGTTAGGTTTAGGGTTAGGGTTAGGGATAGGGTGAGGGTGAGGGTGAGGGTTAGGGTTAGGGTTTAGGGTTAGGGTTAGGGTTAGGTTTAGGGCTACGGCTGGGGCTAGGACTAGGGTTAGGGTTAGGTGTAGGTTTAGGGGTTGTGGTTAGTGTTAAGGTTAGAATTAGGGTTAGGGTTGAGTTAGGGTTAGAACTAGTGTTAGTGTTTAGTGTTAGGGTTAGGGTTAGGGTTAGGGTTAGAGTTTAGGGTTTAGGGATAAGGTTAGGGTTAGAATAGGGTTAGGGCTAGGGTTCAGGGGTAGGTTTAGGGGTTGTGGTTAGTGTTAGAATTAGGGTTAGTGTTAGGGTTGGGTTAGGGTTAGGGTAAGGGTTAGTGTTTAGTGTTAGGGTTATGGTTATGGTTATGGTTTAGGGTTTAGGGATAGGGTTAAGGTTAGGATTAGGGATGGGGGAGGGGTAGCATTAGGGGTTTTGGTTAGGGTTATGGTTAGGTTGGTTTAGGGGTAGGGGTAGGGTTAAGGTTAGGGGTAAATAAGTTAGGGTTAGGGGTTAGGGTTAGGGGTTAGTGTTAGGGTTAAGGTTTAGGGTTAGGGTTAGGGTTAGGTGTAGGTTTAAGGGTTAGGGTTAGGTTTTAGGATAGGGGTAGGGGTACGGTTAAAGATATGTGTTGGTAAGGGTTAGGGTTAGGGTTATGTTAGGCTTAGGGTTAGGGTTAGGGTTTAGGGTCAGGTGTAGGGTTAGGGTTATGGCTAGGGATAGGTTTAGGTCTAGGGCTGGTGTTTTGTCTAGGTCTAGGGCTAGGTCTAGGGGCTACAGTTAGTCTTAGGGTTAGGGTAGGGTTAGGGTTAGGGTTGGGGTTAGGGGTTAGGGTTAGGCTTTAGGGTTTAGGATAGTGTTAAGGTTAGTGATAGGTTTAGGGTTAGGGGTAGTGGTAGGGTTAGGGGTAGTGGTTAGGTTTAGGGTTAGGGTTAGGTTAAGGGTTGTGTTACGGGTAAGGTTAGGTGTAGGGGTAGCGGTAGGGTTAGTGTTAGGGTTAGATGAGTTAGTGTTAGGGTTAGTGTTATGATTACCGTTAGGGTTAGGGTTAGGGTTAGGGTTAGGGTTAGAAGAGTTAGGGTTAGGGTTAGGGTTAGGTTTAGGGGTTAGGGTTAGGCTTAATGGTTACGGTTAGGGTTAGAGTTAGGGTTAGGGTTTAGGTTTACTGTTAGGGTTAGGTTTAGGGGTTAGGGTAGGGTAGGGGTTGGGTTTAGGGTTACGGTTAAGGTTAGGGTTAGGGTTAAGGTTAGGTTTAGGGCTAGGGATAGTTTTAGAGCTAGGGCTAGAGCTAGGGCTAGGTTAGGGCTCAGGCTAGGGGTTAGGGTTAGGTTTAGGGTTAAGGTTAGGGATAGGGTTAGGTTTAGGGCTAGGATAATTTTAGGGCTAGGGCTAGTGCTAGGGTTAGGGTTAGGGTTTAAAGTTAGAGTTAGGGTTAGGGTAGGATTAGGGTTAGGTTTGGGGTTGGGGTTAGGTTTAGTTTTAGGTTTAGCATTACTGTTAGGTTTAGGGTTATAAGAGATTTAGGTTTAGGGTTAGGGTTAGAATAAGGTTAGGGTTAGGGTTAGGTTTAGGGTACTAGGGTTAATGTTAGTGTTTAGGATTTAGGGTTAGTGTTAGGTTAGTGTTAGGTTTAGGGTTATGTTTAGGGTTAGAGTTAAGGTTGTGTTAGGATTAGGGTTTAGGGTTTAGCGATAGGGTTAGTGTTTGGTTTAGGGTTACTAAGGTTAGAGGTAGGGTTAGGGGTTGTGATTAGGTTTAGGTTTAGGGTTAGGGTTAGGGTTTGTGTTGGGTTGGGATTTGTGTTAGGGTTAGAGTTTACAGTTAGGGTAAGTGTTACATTTAGCGTTCAGGGTTTAGTGTTAGGGTTAGTGTTAGAGTTAGGGTTTGAGTTAGGGTTGGGTTAGGGTTAGGGTTAGTGCTAGGGCTAGGTTTAAGGCTACAGCTAGGGATATTGTTAGGACTAGGGCTATGCTAGGGCTAGGGTAAGGGTTAGGGGTATAGTTAGGGGTAGGGTTAGGGGTTGTGGTTAGTGTCAGGGTTATGGTTAGGGGTTTGTTTAGGGTTTAGATTAGGGTTAGTGTTTAGTGTTAGGGTTAGGGTTTAGGATTTAGGGATATGGTTAGGGTTAGGGTTAGGGTTAAGGGGAGGGATAGGGTTAGGCGTTGTGTTTAGGGTTAGGGGTTGGTTTAGGGTTGGGTTAGGGTTAGGGTTATCATTAGGGTTCAGGGTTTAGGGTTAGAGTTAGGGTTAGGGTTAAGTTATAGGGTAGGGTTAGAGTTATAGTTAAGGGTTAGGGTTAGGGTTAGGGTTAGGGGTTAGGGTTAGTATTAGGGTTAGGGTTAGGGCTATGGATAGGGTTATGACAAGGGCTAGTGCTAGGGCTAGGGATAGGGCTAGGGCAAGTGATAGGGTTAGGGTTAGTGTTTAGTGTAATGGTTAGGGTTAGGGTTAGTGTTAAGGGTAGGGAAAGGGTTAGGGGTTAGGGTTCATGTTAGGGATAGGGTTAGTGTTAGGTTTAGGGTTAGGGATTAGAGTTAGGGTTAAGGTTTTGGGTTAGGGTTATGGTTAGAAAAAGGGTTTAGGCTTAGGATAGGTGTTAGGGTTAAAGTTAGGGTTATGGTTAGAGTTAGGACTAGGACTATGGTTAGGGTTAGGATTAGGGTAGGGATAAGGTTAGGGTTAGGGTTAGGGTTTAGGGTTTAGAGATAGGATTAGGGTTAGGGTTGGGGTTGGGGTTAGGATTAGGGTTAAGGGGAGGGACAGGGTTAGGGGTTTTGTTTAGGGTTAGGGTTAGGGTAGGGTTAGAGTTAGGTTTGGGCTTGGGTTTAGGTTTAGTTTTAGGGTTAGCATTATTGTTAGGTTTAGGGTTATAAGAGGTTTAGGGTTATGATTAGGGTTAGAATAGGGTTAGGGTTAGGTTTAAGGTATAAGGGTTAGTGTAAGTTTTTAGGATGTAGGGTTAGTGTTAAGTTAGTGTTAGGGTTAGGGTTTTGAGTTAGGTTTAGGGTTAGTGTTAGGGTTGTGTTAGGGTTAGGTTAGGGTCAGGGGTTGGGGTAGGGGTAGGATTAGAGGTAGGGTTATGGTTTTGGGTTAGCTTTAGGGTTGAGTTAGGGATAGGGTTAGGGTTAGGGTTTAAGGAAGAGAGTTTGGGTTAGGGTTAGGGTTAAGGTAGGGCTAGGGCTGGGGCTACACTCCCGAAACCCTAACACTAACCCTAACCCTAAACATTAAGCCTAACCCTAAAACAACACCAACACTAACTCTAACCCTAACCCTAACCACAACCCCTAAACATACCCCTAACCTTAACCCTAACCCCTAATCCTAACACTAACCCAAACACTAACCACTAAACCTAACCTTGACCTTAACACTAAACCTAACCCTAACCCTAACCCTAAACCCTAATCCTAACCCAACCCTAACTCTATCCCTAACCCTATCCCTAACATTAAACACTAAATCTAACACTAACCCTAAAACCTAACCATACACCTAGCTGTAGCCCTAGCTCTGGCACTATTTCTGAAACAAATCCTAGCCCTAGCCCTAACCATAACACAATGCTAACCTTAAACCTAACCCCAACTCATACCACTACCCCTATCCCTAATCCCTAACCCTAAAACTAACCCTAACCTTAACTCTGAACCCTAACCCTAACTCCATCCCCAACCCTAAACCCAACCCTAACTCTAACCCTAAACCATAAACCGTGACCCTAACTCTAACCATAACCAAACCCTAACCCTAACCCTAAAACTAATCCTAAACCCTAAAACATAACACTAACCCTAACCATAACACTAACCCTACAATAACCCTAAATCCTAACCCTAACCCTAACCTTAAACCTAACCCTAACCCTAACCCCAACCCTAACCCTAACCTCAACCCCTAACCCTAACCCCTAACCCCAACCCCAACCCCAACCCCAAACCTAACCCCAACTACAACACTAACCCTAACCCTAATCCCTAACCCTAACCCTAATCCTAACCCTAACCCTAAACCTAACCCTAACCACTAACCCTAACCCTAACTCTAACATTAACCCTAACGATAAATCTAACCCTAAACCCTGACACTGACTCTGACCCAGACCCTGACCCTGATCCTGACCCTAACCCTAACCCTAATCCCTAACCCTAACCCTAACCCTAAACCCTTACCCTAACCCCTAACCCTAACCCTAATCCTAACCCTAAACCTAACACTACCCCTAACCCCTAACCCTAACCCTAACACTAACCCCAACAATAAACCTGACCCTAAACCCTGACACTGACTCTGACCCAGACCCTGACCTTGATCCTGACCCTAACCCTAATCCTAACCCTAACCCTAAACCCTAACCCTAACTCTAACCATAAACAAAACCCCTAACCCTAACCCTAACCTCTTCTAACACTAAACCTAAGTGTAAAGCTAACCCTAACCCCTAACCAAACCCTATACCTAACCCCTAACCCTAACCCTAAACCCTAACCCTTACCCCTAAACCTAACCCTAACACTAACCCTAACTCTAACCAAAACACCTAACCCTAACCCTAAACCTAAACCTCTTCTAACCCTAAACCTAAGAGTAAAGCTAACCCTAACCCTAAACCTAACCCTAAACCTAACCCTAACCCAAACCCTATCCCTAACCCTAACCCTAAACCCTAACCCTAACCCAACTCCCTAACCCTAACCGTAACCCTAACCCCAAGCCATACCCCTTCCCCTAACCCTACCCGTAACCCTAATCCCTAGCCCTAACCCTAACCCAATACTAACCCTAACCCTAAACCTAAACCTAACCCTAAAACTAAACTAATCCTAACCCTAAATCATAAATGCTAACCGTAACCCTAATTCCCTAATCATAACTTTAACTCTATTCTAACCATAACCCTAGACCTAAACCTCTTCTAACCCTAACCCTAAGAATAAATCTAACCATGACCCTAACCCTAACTCTACCTTAACCCTAAAGCCTAAACCCTAAACCTAACCCTAACCATACTCTAACCCTAACCATAACCATAACCCCAAGCCATACCCCTTCCCCCTATCCCTACCTTTAACCCTATCCCCAAACCCAAAACCTAACCGTAGACCTAACCCTATCCCTAGCCCTAACCCTTCCCCAATACTAACGCTAACCCTAACCCAACCATAACTCTAACCCCAACCTTAGCCCTAACCCTATCCTAACCCTAACCCTAACCCTAACCCTAACCTATCCCTAACCCTAAATCCTAATCACTAACCGTAACCTTAATACCCTAAACGTAACCCTAACCCTATTCTAACCCTAACCCTAAACCTAAACTGTTTCTAACCCTAACCCTAAAAGTAAAGCTAACCATAAACCTAACCCTAACCCAAACCCCAACTCTAACACTAACACTACCCTAACCTTAACCCTAACCCTATTTTAACCCTAACCCTTAATCTAAACTTCTTCTAACCCTAACCCTAACAGTAACAGTAACCCTAATCCTAACCATAACCCCAACCCCAACCCTAACCCTAAACATACCCTAACCCTAATCCTAACCCCAACCCCAACCCTAGCCCTAAACATACCCTAACCCTAAACCTAACCCCTAACCCTAAGCCTAACCCTAACCCTAACCTAAACCTAAACCTAAATCCTAAACCTAAACCTAACCCTAACCCTAAACCCTAACCCTAACACTAACCTTACCCTAAACTCTACACCCTATCCCTAAACTTACCCCTAATCCAACCATAACCTTAACCCTAAACCCAACCACAAGTCCTGCCCCTACCCCTAACCGTAACCCTAAACTTAAC
Source organism: Nanger dama (assembly GCA_917880005.1). Classification (NCBI taxonomy): domain Eukaryota; kingdom Metazoa; phylum Chordata; class Mammalia; order Artiodactyla; family Bovidae; genus Nanger; species Nanger dama. The sequence goes on along the minus strand of CAKJTW010000215.1, from coordinate 153,769 downwards.
CCTTACCCTGACCCTAACCCTAGCCCTAGCACTATCCCTAGCTCTAACCCTATCCGTAGCCCTAACCCTAACCCAACCCTAACCCTAACCCCTAGCCATACTCCTTCCCCTACTGCTACCCCTACGTCTGCACATAACCCTAACCCTAACCCTAGCCCTAAACCTATCCCTAACCCTAACCCTAAGCCTAAATCCTAAAACCCAACACTAGAGCTAACCTTAACCCTAACCATAACTCTAACCCTAAATCCTAAATGTAAACCTAACCCTAACCCTAAACACTAACCCTAACCCTAACCTTAGCCCTAGCCATAGCCCTAGCCCTAGCACTAGCCCTTGACCTAACACTAGCCTTGGCCCTAACCCTAATCCTAACCATAACCATAACCCTAAAGCCAGAACCCTAACCCTAACCCTAAACCCTGTACCCTAACAACCCTAACACAAACGTTAACCAAACCCTCTCCCTAACACTAACCCTACACCCAAACCGTACCCTTACCCCTTACCCTACCCGTAACCCTAACCCTAACACAACCCTAACCATAACCATATCCCTAACCCTATCCCTAAACCCTAAACCCTAACCATAACCCTAACTCCAAACACTTACCCTAACCCTAATGCTAACACAACCCTAACCCTAATGCTAACCCTAACTGTAACCACCAATACTAACACTAACCCTAATCCTAACTCTAAACCCCAACCTTAACTGTAACCTTATTTTAAACCTAACCCTAAACCTAAACCTCTTCTAACCCTTACCCTAACAGTAATGCTAACCCTAAACTTAACATTAACCCCAACCACAACCCTAAACCTAACCCAAACCTAACCATAACCCTAACACTAACCCTAACCCTAAACTCTATTCCTCACCCTAATCCTAACCCCTAACCCTAACCCTAACCGTAACACTAACTGTAACCTTAACTCCTAACCCTAAGAGTAACCTTAACCCTAACCCCAACCTAACCCTAACCCTAAACCCTAACCCTAAAGCTAACCCTGCCCTATCCCTAACCCTAACCCTAACATTAACCCTTACCCGAAACCTAGCCCCTAGCCATAGCCTTAGCCCTAGCACTAGCCCTAGCCCTAACCCTAGCCATAGCCCCAACCCTAAGCCTAACCCTAACCCTAACCATAACACTACCCTAAACCTAAACTTAACCCCAACACTAACCCTAACCCTAGCCCTAGCCCCAAACCTTGCCCTAACCCTATCCCTAGCCCTAAACCTAAAACCTAACCATAACCATAAACCCTAAACCCTAACCTTAATGCTAACCCTAACACTAACCCAACCCTAACACTAACCCTAACCCCAACCCATACCCCTTCCCCTACACCTACCCCTACCCCTACCAGTAACCTTAACCCCTAACCCTAAACCAAACCCCTAATGTTAAACCTAACCCTAAATTTAAACCTCTTCTTAACCTAACCTAACAGTAATGCTAACCCTAACCCTAACACTACCCTAACCCCAAACCCAACCCTAACACTCAACCTAACTCTATCCCTAGCCCTAGCTCTAGCTCTAATCCCAACCTTAACCCTAACCCTAAACCCTAATCCTAACCTTTACCCTAGCCCCAGCCCTAGCCCCAACCCGAGCACTAGCCCTAGCCCTAACCCCAGCCATAGCCCTAACCCCAACCCTAAGCCTAAGCCTAACCCCAACCCTTACCCTAACCCTAGCCCTAGCTGTAGCCCCAGCCCCAGCACTAGCCCTAGCCCTAACCCCAGCCATAGCCCCAACCCTAAGCCTAACCCCTAACCCTAACCATAACACTACCCTAAACCTAAATTTAACCCTAACACTAACCCTAACCCTAGCCCCAGCCCCAAACCTTGCCCTAACCCTATCCCTAGCCCTAAACCTAAACCTAACCATAACCATAAACCCTAAACCCTAACCTTAATGCTAACCCTAACACTACCCCAACCCTAACACTAACCCTAACCCCAACCCATACCCCTTCCCCTACACCTACCCATACCCCTACCAGTAACCTTAACCCCTAACCCTAAACCAAACCCCTAATGTTAAACCTAACCCTAAATTCAAACCTCTTCTTAACCTAACCTAACAGTAAAGCTAACCCTAACCCTAACCCTACCCTAACCCCAAACCAAACCCTAACACTCAACCTAACTCTATCCCTAGCCCTAGCTCTAGCTCTAATCCTAACCCTAACCCTAACCCTAAACCCTAATCCTAACCTTTACCCTAGCCCCAGCCCTAGACCTAACCCGAGCACTAGCCCTATCCCTAACCCTAGCCCTAGACCTAATCCTAACCCTAACCCTAAACCCTAAACCAAAACCCTAACCCTATCCCAACCATAAAGATAACACTAACCCAAACCCAAACCCCTACCACTATCGCTGCCTGTAACCCCTAACCCTAACCCTAACCCTAACCCTATTCTAACCCTAACCCTAAATCTAAACCTCTTCTAACCCTAACCCTAACAGTAACGCTAACACGAACCCTTACCCTAGCCCCAAACCAAACCCTAACCATGAACCTACCCTAACCCTAAACCTAACCCTATCCCTAACACTAAACCCAACCCTAACCCTAAACCTAACACTAACCCTAAACCTAAACCTAAATCTAAACTAACAATCTTAACCCTAACCCCAACCAATAACACTAACCCTTACCCTAAAGCCTAACCCTAATTCCTAACCCTAAACACTAACGCTAACCCACTCTAAAACCTTGCCCTAGACTTAGCCCCCTAGCCCAACCCTCCAGCACTAGCCCTGTCCCTAAACCTAGCACTATCCTTAACCCTAACCCTACCCCTAACCCTACCCCTAACCCAACTCTAACCCTAACCCTAACCCTAGCAACAACACTAACTGTACCCCTACCCTCTACCCCTAACCTTAACCCTAAACACTAACCCTAACCCTAACTCAACCCTAACCCTAACCCTAACACTAACCTCAACACCTAACCCTACCCTTATCTCTAACCCTAACCCCTAAACCTAGCCCTAGTGCTAGCCCTAAACCTAGCCCTACCCTTACCCCCCTAACCCTAACCCTAACCAAACCCTAACCATAACCCTAACCCTACTATCCCTAACCTGACACCCACCCCCCCCCCCCCCCCCTCCCCTCCCCTCCCTCCAACCCTAACCCTAACCCTAACCCTACCCAAATCCTAAATCCCTAACCCTAAACCTAACCCTAACCTTAACCCTAAACCATATCACTAACATTAACCTTAACCCTAAACTCTACACCCTAACCCTAACCCTAACCCTAATCCAACCATAAACCTAACCCTAACCCTAACAAGAAGACCTAACTCTACCTGTACCCCAAACCCTAACCCTAAACTTAACCCTAACCTTAGCCCTAGCACTATCTCTAGCTCTAACCCTATCCCTAGCCCTAACCCAAATCCTAACCCTAACCCTAAACCCTAAACCATAACCTTAACTCTAACCCTAACCCACCCCTAACCCTATCCCTAACCCTAAACCCTAAACCCTAACCTTAACCTTAACACTAACCCTATCCCTAGACCTAACCCTAACCCCTAACCCCAAACCTAACCCAACCTTAATCCTAATAACAAAACTAACCCTACCCCTACCCCTAACCCTAACCCTAAATACTAACCCTATCCCTAACCCCACCCTAACCCGAACCCGACCCTAACACTAATCTCACCCTCTCACCCTTACCCTACCCCTAAACATAACCCTAGTCTTAGCCCTAGCCCTAGCCTTATCCTTAGCCTTAACACTAGCCCCAGCACTAGCCCTAAACCTAGCCCTACTCCTAACCCTAACCCTAACCCAACCCTAACCATAACCCTAGCTCTATCCCTAACCCTAACCCTAAACACTCAGCCCTAACCCTAATACTAACCACAACCCCTAAACCTACCCCTTCCTCAACCCTAACCCTAACCCTAAAAATGAACCTAACCCTAACCCTAACCCTAAACCTAAACCTCTTCTACGCTAACCCTAACAGTAACACTAACCTCAACTTAAACCCTACCCCTACCCCTAACTCTAAACTAACCCTAGACCTAGCCCTAGCCCTAAACTTAACCCTAACCCTAACCCAACCCTAACCCTAACCCTAACTCTATGCCTCACCACATCCCTAAACCATAAACCCTAACCATAACAATAAACACTAATCCTATACCTAACACTAACCCTAACCCCAAGACCCGAACCCTAACTCTAACCCTATCCCTAAGCTTAACCCTAACCCTAACACTAAGCTTAACCCTAACCCTAGCCCTAGCACTAGCCCTAGTCCTAACTGTATCCCTAGCCCTAGCCGTACCCATAACCCTAAACCATAAACCATAACCCTAACCCAACCCAAACCCTAACCCTAACCCTAACCCCAAGCCATACCCCTTGCACTAACCCTACCTGTAACCCTAATCCCTAACCCTAACCCTAGCCCTAACCATACCCCTAGCCCAAACACTAACACAATACTAACCCTAACCCTAATCCTAACCCATCCCTAACCCTAACCCTAACCCTACCCTAGCACTAACCCTAACCCTAACATAATCCTAACACTAAATCATAAACTCTAACGGTAACCCTGATTCCCTAAACTTAACCCTAACCTTATTCTAACCCTAACCCTAAACCTAAACCTCTTCTAATCATAACACTAACAGTAAAGCTAACCATAACTGTAACACTAGCCCTAACTCCAATCTAACCCTAACCCTACCCTAACCTTAATCCTAACCCTATTCTAATCCTAACCCTAATCTAAACCTCTTCTAACCCTAACCCTAACAGTAATGCTAACCCTAATCCTAACTGTAACTCTAACCCTAAACACTAAACCAAAACCCTAACATAACCCTAATCCTAACCCTAAACCAACCCTAACCCTAAGCCTAACCCCAAGCCATACCCTTTCCCCTAACCATAACCATGACCCTAATCCCTAGCCCTAACCATAACCCTAGCCCTAGTGCTAACCCAATACTAACCCTAACCCTAACCATAACCCATCCCTAACCCTAAACCTACCCCTAACCCTAACTCTAAACCTAACCCTAACCCTAAACTAACCCTAACCCTAAATCATAAATGCTAACTGTAACCCTAATTCCCTAATCATAAGTTTAACCCTATTCTAACCATAATCCTAAACCTAAACCTCTTCTAACCCTAACCCCAAGAGTAAAGCTAACCATAACCCTAACCCTATCCCTAACTCTACCTTAACCTTAAACCTAACCCTAACACTAAACTAGCCCTAACCCTAAATCATAAATGCTAACCATAAACCTAATTCCCTAAACTTAACCCTAACCCTATTCTAACCCTAATCCTAAACCTAAATCTCTTCTAACCCTAACCCTAAGAGTAAATCTAACCCTAACAATAACCCTAACCCTAACCCAACCCTAACCCTAACCCTAACCCCAACTATAACCCTAACCCTAACCCTGACCCTACCCCCTACCCCCTACCCCTAACCCTAGCCCTGCTACCCCTAGCCCTACCCCTACCCCTAACCCTAACCCAACCCTAACCATAACCTTACCTCTATCTCTAACCCTAAACATTGAACCTTAACCCTAAACAAACCCCTAACATACCCCCTACCCTCAACCCTAAACCTAACCCTAAGCAATGAACATAACCTTAACCCTAAACTCTAACTCTAACCATAAAAACCTTAAGCCTAAATCCTAAACCCTAACTCTAACCCGATTCTAACCATAACCCTAAACCTAAACCTCTTCTACCCTAACCCTAACAGTAACACTAACCACAACCCCAACCCTTCACCTATGCCTAAGCCTAAACCTCTTCATAGCCCGAGCCCTAGCCATAGCCCCAAACTTAACCCTAACCCTAACCCAACCTTATTCCTAACCCTAACTGTATTCCTCAACCTATCCCTAAACCATCAACCCTAACCCTAACCTTAAACACTAACACTAAACCTAATGCTAACGCTAATCCCAACGCCAACCCGAACCCAAACCCTACCCTAACCCTAAACTTAACCCTAACCCTAACACTAACCATAAACCTAACCCTAAACCTAGTCCTATCACCAGCCCTAGCCCTAATTCCTATCCCTAACCCTAACCCTAACCCAACATCTAACCCTAACCCTAACCATAACCCCAAGTCATACCCCTTCCCCTATCCCTACCGGTAACCCTAACCCGAATCCCTAAACCTAACCCTAGACCTAACTCTATCCCTAGCCCTAACCCTACCCCAATACTAATCCTAATCCTAACCCAACCATAACTCTAACCCCAACCTTAGCCCTAAACCTATCCTAAACCTAACCCTAAATCCTAAATGCTAACTGTAACCCTAATACCCTAAACGTAACCCTAACCCTATTCTAGCCCAAACCCTAAACCTAAACCTTTTAACCCTAATCATAACAGCAAAGCTAACCCTAACCCTAACCCAAAACCCAACTCTAACCCTAACCCTACCCTAACCTAAACCCTAACCCTATTCTAACCCTAACCCTAAATCTAAACTTCTTCTAACCCTAACCCTAACAGTAACACTAATCCTAACCCTAACCCTTACCCCAACCCCAAGCCTAACCCTAAACATACCCTAACCCTAAACCTAACCCTAACCCTAACACTAAGCCCATCCCTAACCCAAACACTAACACCAACCCTAACCCTAACCCTAAATCTAAAACTAACCTTAATCCTAACACTAACCTTAACCCCTAACGCTAACCCTAATCATAAAGCCTAACCCTAACACTAATCTTAACACTAAACTCTACATGTTAACCTTAACCCTCACCCTGACCCTAACCTAACCCTAAATTCTAAAAATAAACCTAACCCTACCCTAATCCTTAACCCTAACACTAATCTTAACCCTAAACTCTACACCCTAACCCTAACCCTAACCCTAATCCAACGATAACTGTAAACCTAACCCCAACCACAAGTCCTAAGCCTACCCCCACCCTACCAATAACCCTAAACTTAACCCTAACCCTGACCCTAACTCTAGCCCTAGCACAATCCTTAGCTCTAAACCTATCCCTAGCCTTAACCCTAACCCTAACCTTAACCCTAAACCTAAACCCTAAACCTAATCCTAACCCTAACCCTAAAACTAACCCCAACCCATACCCCAATCTTACCCATACCCCTACCCCTAAACGTAACCCAATCATAACCCTAACCCTAACCCCTAAACCTAACCCCTAACACTAACCCTAATTAAACCCTAAACCCTAAACCCTAATACCCCTAACCCTAACCCTAACCCTAACCCATACCCCAACCCCAAACCTAACCCTAACCCTAAACCCTAACCCTAACCCCTAACACTGAACACTAACGCTTACCTTAACCCTAACACGACCCTAACACTAACCCTAAGCATAACACTAATCACAATCCCTAAACCTACCCCTAACCCTAGCCCTAACCCTATTCTAACACTAACCCTAACCCTAACCCTAAACCTAACACTAAACCCCAACCCTAACCCTAACAATAACCCTAAACCAACCCTAAACCTAACCCCAACACCAACCCTAAACTTAAACCCAACCCTAAACCTAACCCTAACCCCAACCCTAACCCTAACCCATATCCCAACCCTAACCCTAAAACTAATCCTAACCACTAACCCTAAACCTAATCCTAAACCCTAACAGTAACCCTAACCCTAACCCTAACCAAAACCCTAACTCTAACCCTAATCCTAACCCTAAACCAAACCTTAACCCTAACCCTAACCCCAACCCTAACCCTAAACCTAACCCCTAACCCCTAACCCTAACACTAACTCCAGCCTCTAACCCTAAACCTAAACCTAACCCTAACGCTAACCCTAACACTATTGCTAACCCTAACGCTAAACCTAACTGTAAACCCTGACAGTGACCCTGACACTAAACTTAAACCTAACCCTAACCCTAACCCTAAACCCTAACCCCTAACCCTAACCCTAACACTAATCCTGAACCCTAACCCTAACCCTAACCAACCCTAATGCTAAACCTAACCCCAACCCTAACCCTAACCCAAACCCCAACCCTAAACCTAACCACAACCCTAACCCTAACCATAACCCCAACCCTAACCACAACACTAACCCTAACCTCTACCCCAACCCTAACCCTAAAACTAATCCTAACCGATAACCCTAACCCTAATCCTAAACCCTAACACTAACCCTAACTCTAACCCTAACCAAAACCCCTAACTTTAACCCATACCCTATATCTAAACCAAACCCTAACCGTATCCCGTGCTCTAACTCTAGCCCTAAACCAAACCCTAAACGTAAAACTAACAATAACCCTAACCCTAACCCTTACCCTAACACTAATCCTAAACCCTAAACCTAACCCTAACCCCTAAACCCTAAAACTAACCCTAACTCTAACCCTAACCCTAACCCTAACGCTAAACAAAACACTTAACCTAACCCCTAACCCTAACCCTAAACGTCTTCTAATCCTAAAACTAAGAGTAATGCTAACCTTAACCCTAACACTAACCCTAACACTAACCCTAACCCCTAACCCTAACCCTAACGATACCTAATTCTAACTCTAACCTTAGCCCTGACTTTAACCCTAAAACATATCCTGAGCCTGAACTTTCCTTAACCTTAACCCTGAAACCTAACCCTAACCCTAACATTAATCCCTAACCCTAACTTTAACACTAACACTATCCGTATTCCTAACACTAACACCTAAACCTGTCCCTACCCGTAACTCTAACCCTAACCATAACACTAAACACGAACCCTAACCCTAGCCCTAGCCGTAGCCCTATCCCTAGACCTAGCACCAGCCCTAGTCCTAAACCTATCCCTAGCCCGAACCATAACCTTTACACTAACACTAAACATAACCCTCATCCTAAACCAAACCCTAACCCTAACCCTGACTCTAAGCAAAACCCCTAACGCTAACCCTAACCCTAATCCCAAACCTAAAGCTAACCCCAATCCCAAACCTTAACCCAACAGCAGTACCAAACCCAATCTCAACCCTAAACCCAACCTCAACCCTAAACCCAACCCTAACCCTAACCCCCCTAACCATAACCCTAATCCAAACCCTAACCCTAACCCAACCCTAAACCTAACCCCAACCCCAACCCTAACCATAACCAACCCTAATCCTAACCCTAAACCGAAACCAAACCCTAAGCCTAACCCCAACCCTAACCCCAACCCCCAACCCTAAATCTAACACTAAACCTAACTCTAACCCTACCCTAACCCTAAACCAAACCCTAAACCTAACCCCAAACCTCTTCTAAACCTAAACCTCTTCTAAACCTAAACCCAAGTGTAACGCTAATCCCAACCCCAACCCCAAACCTAACCGTAACCCTAACAAAAACCCCAAACCTAAACCTAACACTAACCCTAAACAAACCCTATCGCTAAAGCTAACCCTAACCCTAACCTCTAACCTTAATCATAACCATAAAACTCTTCTAACTCTAAACCCAAGAATAGCGCTAAACCTAACCCCAACCCTAACGCTAAGCTAAACCAAACCCTAACCCTAACCCTAATCCTAACACCTAACCCTAACCCTAACCCTAACTGTAGCCCGAGCCCTATCCCTATCCCTAGCCCTAGCACTAGCCCTAGTCCTAAAGCTATCCCTAGCCCGGAACCATAACCCTAACCCCTAACCCTACAGCTAACCCTAAACCTAACCCTAAATCCTAACCCTAAACCTAACCCTAACACCAAACCTATCCCTAAACCTAACCCCAACCCTAACCCTCAACCCAACCCCAACCCTAACCCTAATCCCGATCCTAACCCTAACCCTAACCCTAACCATAACCCCCAACCCTAACCCTAACCCCAACTCCAACCCTAACCTTAACCCTAACCATAACCCTAACCCTAACCCTAACCCTAACCAACTCTAACCCTAACCCCAAACCTAACCCTAATTCCAACACCAACACTAACGCTAACCCTAACCCTAATCCTAACCTTAATCCTCAACCTAACCCTAACCCTAACCCTAACCCCAACCCTAAACCTAACCCTAACCCTAACCCTTAACAGTAACCCTAACCCTGATCCCAAACCGTAACCCTACCTTAACCGTAACCCTAACCCTAACCAAAACCCCTAACTCTAACCCTAACCCTCTTCTAACCCTAAACCTGAGAGTAACGCTAACCCTAACCCTAACCCTAACCCTAATCCTAACCCTGAAACCCAACACTAACCCTAACCCTAACCTCTAACCCTACCCCTACCCCTAACCCTAGCCCCATCTCTAGCCCTAGTCCTAAACCTATCCCTAGCCCGAACCATAACCCTAACCCTAACTCTAACGCTAACACTAACCCTAGCCCTAAACCTAACACTAAACCTAACCTCAACCCTAAACCTAACCCTAATCCTAACCCCAAACCTAACCCTAACCCGAAACCCAACCCTAAACCAAACCACAATCACAACTCTAACCCCAACCCCAATCCCAACCCTAACTCCAACCTCAACCATAATCCCAACCTCAACCCTAACCCAACCCTAACACTAACCCTAATCCCTGACCCTAACCCTAACCCTAACACTATCCCTAAACACTAACCCTAACCCTAACCCTAACTGTAACCCTAACCCTAACCATAAGCCCTAACCCTAAACTTAACCCTAACCTTAAACCTCTTCTAACCCTAAACCTAAGAGTAACGCTAACCCCAACCCTAACCCTAACCCTAACCAGAACACCTAATCTTAACCCTAACCCTAACCCTAATCCCTAACCCTAACCCAACCATAACCCTAACACTAATCCTAACCCCAAACCTAACCCTACCCCAAACCCAACCCTAAACCAAACCACAATTCCAACCCTAACCCCAATTTCAACACTAACTGTAACCCTAACCATAACCCCAACCCTAACCCTAACCATAACCCCAACCCTAACCCTAATCCTAACCATAACCTTTACCCTAACCCTAACCAAATCTGACCCTAACCCCAAATTAACCCTAAACACAACACCAACAATAACGCTAAACCTAACCCTAATTCTAACCGTAATCTTAACCCTAACACTAACCCTAACCTTAACACCAACCCTAAACCTAACCCTAACCCTAACCCTTAACAGTAACAATAACCCTAACCCCTAACCTAACTGTAACCCTAACCCTAACCAAAACCCCAAACCTCTTCCAACCCTAAACCTGAGAGTAACGCTAACCCTAACCATAACCCTAACCCTAATCCTAACCCTAAAACCTAACACTAACCCTAACCCTAACCCCTAACCCTAACACTAACCCAGCCCAAGCCCTAGCCCTAGGCCTAGTACTAAACCTATCCCTAGCCCGAACCATAACCCCACACTAACTCTAACCCTAACCCTAACCCTAACCCAAACCCTAAACCCTAACCCTAAACCTATCCCTAACACGAAACCTAAACCTAAAACTAACCCCAACCCTAACCCTAACCCCAACCTCAACCCTAAACCTAACACCAACCCTAAATCTAACCCTAATCCTAACCCCAAACCTAACCCTAACCCGAAACCCAACCCTAAACCAAACCACAATCACAAACCTAACCCCAACTCCAATCCCAACCCTAACTCCAACGTCAACCATAACACCAACCCCAACCCTAACATTAACCCTAATCCCTAACCATAACCATAACCCTACCCCTAACCCTAACACTATCCCTAGCCCCTAACTCTAACTCTAACCTTAACTGTAACTCTAACCCTAACCGAAAGCCCTAACCCTAATCCTAACCCTAAAGCTAAGCCTAATGCTAATGCTAACATTAACCCTAACCCTAACCCTAACCCTAACCCTAACCCTAAACCCAGACTCTGACCCTGACCCTAACCGTAACCTTAAACTAACACTACCTCTTACCCTAACGCTAACCTTAAACCCTAACCCTAACCCTAACCCTAAACCCTAACACTAAACCTAACCCTAAACACTAACCCTAACACTAACCCTAAACCTAAACCTAACCCTAAACCAAACCCTAACCTAAACCCTAACCCTAACCCCAAACCTCTTCTAACCCTAAACCTAAGAGTAATGCTAACCCTAACCCCTAACCCCAACCACTAAACCTAATCCTAACACTAACTCTAACCCTAACCCTAACCCTAAACCTAACCCTAACCCCTAAACCTCTGATAACCCTAAACTTAAGAGTAACGCTAATCCTAAGCCTAAACCTAACCCTAAACCTAAACCCTAACCTTAACCCCTAACCCTAAATCCTAACGTAACCCTAACCCTAACCCTAAATCCAAACACAAAGCCTAAACCTAACCCCTAGACCAAACTCTAACCCTAACAGCAACCCTAACCATAACCCTAACCCTAACCCCAAACCCTAACCCTAACCCCTAGCCCTAAGTCCAACTCTAACCCTAACCCTAACTTTAACCGTAACACTTATCCTAAGCCTAAACTCTTTCCCTAACCCTAATTGTAAACCCTAACCCTAACCCTAATATTAATCCCTAACCCTAACCTTAAACCTAACACTGTCCCTAACATTAACCCTAACCCCTAACCCTATCCCTACCGTTAACTCTAACCCTGACCATAACACTAAACACTAACCCTAACCCTGGCCCTAGCAGTAGCCCTATCCCTAGACCTAGCACTAGCCCTAGTCCTAAACCTATCTCTAGCCCGGAACCATAACCCTTATAATAACCCTAACCCTAAACCTAACCCTAAACCAAACCCCAACCCTAAGCCTGACCCTAAATAAAACCCCTAACCCTAACCCTAACCCTAACCCCAAACCCTAACCCTAAAACTAGGTCTAACACTAACCCTAAACCTAAACCCCTAACCCTAACCCAAAACCTAACCCTAACACCAAACCTATCCCTAACCCTAAACCCTAAACCTAACCCCCAACCTTAATCTAACCCCAACCCACCCCAACCCTAACCCTAACCTAACCCCAAACCCAACCAAACTGAACCACAATCCCAACCCTAATCCCAAACCCAACCCCAACCCTAACCCCAACTTCAACCCTAACCCCAACCCCAATAATAACCCTAACCATAACCCTAACCCTAATCCCTAACCCTAACCCCCTAACCCTTACCCCTAACCCTAACCCCTAACCCTTACCCTAGCCCTAACCATAACCCTAACCCTAACCAAAACCCTAACCCTAACCCTAACCGTAACCCCAACCCTAACCCTAACCCTAAACCTAAGAGTAATGCTAAACCTAACCATAACCATAACCCCAACCACAACCCCTAACCCTCACCCTAACCCTTAATCTAAACTTCCCGTACCCTAAACCTAAGAGTAATGCTAACCCTAACTTTAGCCCTAACCCTAACACTTAACAGTAACCCTAACCTAAACCTAACTTTATCCCTAACCCTAAAACCTAACACTAACCCAAACCTTAACCCCTAAACCTAATCCTAACCCTAACCCTAACCTTAACACCAACCCTAAACCTAACACTAACCCCAACCCTAACCATAAACCCAACCCCAAACCTAACCGTAACCCCAACCCTAACCCCAACCCTAACCTTAACCCCCACCCTAACCCTAACCCCACACCAACCCTAAAACTAATCCTAATCCTAACACCTAACCCTAACCCTAACCCCTAAACCTAACTCTAACCCTAACCCTAACCTAACTAACCGTAAACCTAACCCCAACGCCAACCCTACCCTAACCCTACACTAAACCTAACCCTAGCCCTAGGCCTAACTCTAACCCCAACCCTAACTTCAAACCTAACACATATCATAAGCCCAACGTTCTTTCCCAACTCTAAGCCTAAACCATAAACCTAACCCTAAACCTAATCCCTAACCCTAACCTTATCCCTAACACTATCCCTAACCCTAAGCCTAACCCTAACCCCTAACCCTAAAGCTAACCCGAAACCTAACACTAAACCCTAACCCTAAACCGAACCCTAACACCAACCCTAACCCAAGCCCTAACCCCAACCCTAACCCTAACCCCAACCCCATTCCTAACCCTAACCCCAAACCTAACCCTAACCCTAATCCTAACCCCAACCCCAACTCTAAACCCAACCACAATCCCAACCCTAACACCGAACCAAAACCCAACCCTAACCCTAACCTCAACCCTAACCCTAAACCCAACACTAAACAAACGGTAACCCTAACCCTAACCCTAACCCCTAACCCTAAACCTAACCCCTAACCCTAACACTAAACCTAATCCCTAACCCCAACCCTCACCCTAACTGTAACCTAAACCCAACCAAAAGCCCTAACCCTAACCCTGACCCTAACCCTAATCCTAACCCTAAATTTCTTCTAAACCTAAATCTAAGTGTAACACTAACCCTAACCCTAACTCTAAGCCTAAACAAAACCCCTAACCCTAACCCAAACCCTAACCCTAAACCTCTTCTAACCCTAAACCTAAGAGTAACGCTAACACTAACCCTAACCATAAACCTAACACCTAACCCTAACCCTAACCTAAACCTAACCCAAAACCCAAACACTAACCCTAACCCTAACCCTAACCCTAACAATAAACCTAATAGTAACGCTAACCTTAACCCGAAACCTAACCCCAACACCAACCCCTACCCTAATCCTACCCTAACACTGACCCTAACCCTAGGCCTAACTCTAACCCTAACCATAACTTTAACCCCAACACATAATCTAAGCCTAAACTTTTTCCCTAACCCTAACCGTAAACCATAACCCTAACCCTAATCCCTAACCATATCCTTAAACCTAACCCTAACCCCCAAACCCTATCCCTACTCTTAACTCTAACTCTAACCATAATACTAAACACTAACCCTAACCATAGCCCTAGCTCCAGCCCTATCCCTAGCCCTAGCACTAGCCCTAGTCCTAAACCTATACCTACCCCAAACCATAACCCTAACCCTAACCCTAAATCAAACCCTAAACCTTAACCTAACCCTAACCAAAATCCCTAACCCTAACCATAACACTAACCCCAAGTCCTAACCCCTAACCCTAACACTAACTAACCCGAAACATAACCCTAATCCTAAGCCTAAATCCTAACCCCTAACCCTAACCTCTAACCCTAAACCTAGCCCTAAACTTAACCCTAACACCAACCCTAACCATAACCATAACCCCAGCCCCAAACCTAACACCAAACCCAACCCTAAACCCAACTGCAATCCCAACCCTAACCCCAACCCCAATCACAACCCTAAACCTAACTTCAAACCTAACCCAAACCCCAACCCTAACAAAAACCTTAACCCTAAACCTAATCCTTAACCCTAACCCTAACCCTATCCGTATCACTATCTCTATCCCTACCCCTACCCCTAACCCTAAACCCTAACACTAACCCTAACTGCTAACCCTACCCATAAACCTAAACCTAACCCTAACACCAAGCCTAAACATAACCATAACCCCTGCCCTAAACCTAACATCAACCCGAACCCTAACTCTAACACCCAACAATAACCCTGAACCCTAACCCCATAACCCCAACCTTAACCCTAACCCCAAACACAAACCTAAATCAAATCACAATTCCAAACCTAACCCCCAACCCCAACCCTAACCCTAACCCTAACCCCAACCCTAACCCCAACCCCAACCCCAAAGCTAACCCCAAACCCTCACCCTAACCCTAACCCTAACCCCTAACCCTAAACCGAGAGTAATGCTAACCCCAACCCTTAACCCTAAACTGGGACACTAACCCTAACCCTAAAACCTAACCCTAACCCTAACCTAAACCTAACCCTAACCCTAACCCTAAAAATAAACCCTGACCGTAACACTAACCCTAACCCTAAACCCAACCCCAAGAACCCCAACCCTAAACCTAACTCCTAACCTTAACCCAAACCCTAGCCCTAACCCTAACCCTAACCCTAACCACTAACCCTAACAGATAACCTAAGCTCTAACCCTAACCAAACCCTAACCCTAACCCCAACCCTAACCCTAACCCCTAACCCCTAACCCCTAACCCAAACCCTCCCTAAGTAAACCCTAACCCTAACCCCCCTAAACCCCCAACCGTAACCCTAACCCTAACCTAACCCTAACCATAATAATAAACCCTAACCCTAACCCAGCCCTAGCCCCAGCCCTAACCCTAACCCTAGCACTAGCCCTAGCCCTAAACATGTACCTAGCCCGAACCAAATACCCCTAACCCTAACCCTAAACCAAACCCTAAACCCTAACCCTAACCAAAATCCCTAAC
>CAKJTW010000215.1:0-132500 GCA_917880005.1 Nanger dama | reverse complement strand
CCTAAAATCCTAACCCCAACCCTAACCCTAAACACTAAACCTAACCCTAAAACAACACCAACACTAACATTAAACCTAACCCTAACCACAACCCCTAAACCTACCCCAACCCTAACCCTAATCCCTAATCCTAACACTAACCCTAACAATAACCACTAAACATAACCCTGACCCTAACCCTAAACCCTAAACCTAACGCTAAACCCAACCCCTAACCTTAACCCTAACACTAACCCTAACCCCTAATCCTAACCCTACCTCTACCCAAAACGATAACCCTAACGCTAACGCAAACCATAGCGCTAACGCTATCCCTAAACCCTGACCTTGACCCTGACCGTAACACTAACCTTAACCCTAACATTAACCCCAACACTAATGCTAACCCTAAACCCTATCCCTAACCCAACCCCAACCCCAACCCCTAAACCCTAACCCTAACCCTAACCATAACAGTAACCCTAACCCTAAACCCTAACCCTAACCCTAACCCTAACCAAAACCCTAACACTGACTGGAATCCTAACCCTAACCCTAACCCTAAACCGAACCCCTAACCCTAAACGTAACCCTAAACTTAACCCTAACGCCTAACCCTAACCCTAACCCCTAATCCTAACCCTAACCCTATTCTCTAACCCTAACCCTAACCCTAAACCTCTTCTAACACTAAAACTAAGAGTAACACTAACCCTACCATAACCATAACCCCAACCCTTAACCAAACAATAACCCTACCTCCCTAACCCTAACCCTAATCCTAAACCAAAGCCTCAACCCTAAACCTAACACTAACCCCAACCCTAACCCTAACCCTAAACCAAACACTAAACCCAACCCCAACCCTACCCGAACCCCAACACTAACCCTAAACCAAACCCCTGATCCTAAACCTAACCCCTAACACTAACCCTAACCCCAGCAAAAACACCTAACCCTAACACCAAACCTAACCCTAACCCTAACCCCTAACCCTAACCGTAACCCTAACCAAAACTCCTACCCCCAACCCCTAACCCTAAACCAAACCCTAACACTAAACCTAACACTAACCCCAACCCTAACCCTAAACCTAAACCTCTTCTAACCCTAAAACTAAGAGTAACGCTAAACCTAACCCCAACCCTAAACCTAACCCTAAACCAAACCCCAACCCCAACCCTAAACCTAACCCCAAACCCTAAACCTAACCCCAGCCCTAGCCCTAGCCCCCATTCCTAGCCCTAGCATTAGCCCTAGTCCTAAACCTATACTTAGCCCGAACCATAAACCTAACCCTAACCCTAATCCTACCATAAACCCTAACACTAAACCTAATCCTAACACCAACCCTAACCCTAACCATAACCCCAACCTTAACCCCTAAACCCAAGCCCAACCCCAACCCTAACCCCAACTCTCAACCCTAACTCTAACCCTAAAACTAAGCCTCTGCTTAAACCTAAACCTAAGAGTAACGCTAACCCTAACCCTAACCCTAACCCTAACCCCTAAACTTAAACCTAAACCTCAACCCTAAACCAAACTCTAACCGCTAAACCTAACCCTAACTCTAAAAGTAACCCTAACATTAACCAATACCCCTAACCCTAACTCTAACCCTAACCCTAAAACTCTTCCTACCCTAAACCCAAGAGTAACGCTAACCCTAAATCTAAACCTAACGCGAAACCTAAACCCAAACCCCAACCTTAAAACTAACCCTAACCCCTAACGCTAACCGTAAACCTCTTCTAACCCTAAACCTAAGAGTAACTCTAACCCCTAAACCTAAACCTCCAACCCTAAGCGTAACCCTAACCCTAACCAAAACGCCTAACCCTAACCCTAACACTAACCCTATCCCTAAAACTCTTCTAACCCTAAACCTAAGAGTAACACTAACCCTATCCCTAACCCTCACCCTAAACCCTAACCTTAACCCTAACCCTAACACTAACTTAAAATAATCCTAACCCTCACCC
The DNA here is from genome assembly GCA_917880005.1 of Nanger dama. Taxonomy (NCBI): domain Eukaryota; kingdom Metazoa; phylum Chordata; class Mammalia; order Artiodactyla; family Bovidae; genus Nanger; species Nanger dama. The sequence goes on along the minus strand of CAKJTW010000215.1, from coordinate 130,536 downwards.
TAACACTAACAGTAAACCCTAAACCTAACCTCCTAAACCTAACACCAACCCTAACCCCAACCCCTAACCCCAATCCTGATCCTAACCCCAACCCCAACACTAACCCTATTATCAACCATAACCCCAAACCTAACCACAACCCTAACCCTAACCCCTTCCCCCAACCTAACCCTAACGCTAATCCCAACCCCTAACCCTAAAACCTATTCCTAACAATAACCCTAACAATAAACCTAATTGTAATGCTAACCTTAACCCTAAACCTAACCCCAATGCCAACCCAACCCTAACCCTACCCTAACCCTAAACAGAGCCCTAGGGCCTAACTCTAACCCTAACACTAACTTTAATCCTAACACATATCCTAAGCCGACACTCTTTCCCTAACCCTATCCATAAACCCTAACCCTAACACTAACCCTAATCCCTAACCCTAACCTTAACCCTGACACTCTCCCTAACCCTAATCCTAACCCCTAACCCTATCCCTACCCTTAACTCTAACCCCAACCATAGCACTAAACACTAACCCCAACCCCAGCCCTAGTTCTACCCCCTAACACTAACCCTAACCCCCAACCCCAACCCTAACACTAAACCCCAGCCCTAACCCCCTAACCCTAACCCCAACCCTAACCCTAACACCAACCCTAACCCCAACCCCAACCCCAACACTCAACACTAACCCCCAACCCCAGCCCTAACCCTAATCCCAAACCTAACCCGAACACTAACCCTAACCATAACACTAACCCTAACCCCAACCCCAACCCGAAACGAAACCACAAACCCAACTCCAACCCCAAGCCCAATCCCAACTCTAACCCAAACCTCAACCCTAACCCCAACCCCAAACCTAACGCTAACCCTAACCCCTAACCCCAACCATAACCCCAACTCTAATTCTAACACTAACCTTAACTTTTAAACCTAACCCCTAACCCTAACACTAACCCTAACGCTAATGCTAACCCTAACGCTAACTCTTATCCTAAACCCTGACCCTGACCTGACCCTAACCCCAACCCTAACCCCTAAAACTAACCCTAACCCTAATACTAACTCTAAACCCCAAAACTAAACCTCCAACCCTAATGCTAATCCTAAACCAAACCATAACCCCAAACCTAACCCCAACCGTAACCCTAATCCTAACACCCAACCCCAACCCTAACCCCAAACCTAAGAGTAATGCTAACCCTAAACCTAACCCAAACCAAACCCCAACGCTAACCCTAAAACAAACCCTAACACCAAGCCTAAGCCTATCCCTAACCCCAACCGTAACTACTAACCTTAACCCTAACTGTCTTTAACCCTAAAACCCAAGAGTAACGCTAACCGTAACCCTAACCCTAAACCAAACCTTAAACCCAACCCTAACCCTAACCTTAACCCTAAACCAAATCCTAACACTAACCCCAACCCTATCGTAACCCCAACTAAAACCCCCAACACTAACGCTAACCCTAAACCTCTTTCTAACACTAAAACTAATAGTAACGCTAACCCTAAAGCTAACCCTAACCTTAACCCTAACCCTAACCCTAAACCAAACCCTAACCCTAAACCTAACTCCTAACCCTAACCCCAACCGCTAACCCTAACCGCTAACCCTAACCCTAACACTAACTCCTAACCCCAACCCGAACCCCAAACCAAACCCTAACCCTAACCCCAACCCCAAACCTAACCCTAACCCCAACCCCCAACCCCAAACCTAACCCTAACCCTAACCCCTAACTCCCCCCCAACCCCAACCCCTGAACCCAACCAAAATCCCAACCCTAACCCCAACTTCAACCCTAACCCCAACCCCACCCTAACCGTAAACCTAACCCCAACCCCCTAACCGTAACCCTAACCCCAACACTAACCCTAACCCCTAAGCTTAACCCTAACCTAACCCCCAACGCTAACCCTAACCCCAAACCCTGACCCTGACCCTGACCCCAAACGTAACCCCTAACCCTAACACTAACTCTAACCCTAATGCTAACCCTAAACCCTAGCCCCTAACCCTATCCATAACCCTAAACCCTAACCCTAACCCCAACCCCTAACCCCAACCCTAACCCCAAACAAAACCCCTAACCCTAACCCCTAACCTTAAACCAAACCCCAAACCCAACCCTAGCCCCAGGCCCAACTCCAACACTAACACAAACTTTAACCCCAACACATAGCCTAAGCCCATGCTCTTTCCCTAACCCTAATCCTAAAACCCTACCCTAAAAATAACCCTAATCCCTAACTCTAACCTTAACCCTAACACTATCTCTAACCCTGTCCCTAACTCCTCAGCATATCCCTACCCTTAAAACTAACCCTAACCATAACACTAAACACTAACACTAACCCTGATCTATCCCTAGCCAGAACTATAACCCGCAACCTACGCTATCTCTAACCCTAAACCAATCCCTAACCCTAAACCTAACCCCTAACCAAAACCCCTATCCCTAACCTATCCTTAACCCTAACCCTAACCCTCAACCATAACACTAACCCCCAACCCCCAATCCCTAGCCCTCACCCTAACCTTAACCCAACCCTAATGCTAATCCTAACCCTAACCCTAACACTAATCCTAAACCCACACCCCAACCCCAACCCCAAACCTAACCCCAACCCCAAGAGTAACCCCTAACCCTAACCCTAACACAACCCTAACCCCAACCCTCAACCCGAACCCCAACCCCAACTCTAACCATAAACCCAACACTAACCCCTAACCGCTAACCCTAACCCTAACCCTAACACTAACCCCAACCCCTAAGCTTAACCCCAACCTTAACCCTAACGCTAGCCCTAATGCTAATGCTAACCCTAACGCTAAACCTAACCCCAAACCCTGACCCTGACCCCACCCTAACCGTAACCCCAACCCTAACACTAACTCTATCCCTAACGCTAACCCCAAACCCCAACCCTAACCCTATCCCTAACCCTAAACCGTAACCCTAACCCCTAAACCCTAACCCTAAACCTAACCCTAAATAAAACCCCCAACCCCAACCCCAACCTTAAACCAAACCCCAAACCTAACCCTAGCCCCAGGCCCAACTCCAACCCTAAAACAAACTTTAACCCTAACACACATCCCAAGCCTTAGCTCTTTCCCTAACCCTAATCCTAAAAACTAACGCTAACAATAATCCTAATCCCTAACCCTAACATTAACCCAAACACTATCCCTAACCCTATCCCTAACCCCCTCACCCTATCCCTACCTTAACACTAACGCTAACCATAACACTAAGCACTAACCCTACCCTAGCCATAGTCCCAGTCCCATCCCTAGACCCAGCCCTGCCCTAGTCCTAAACCTATCCCTAGCTCGAACCATAACCCTAAACCTAACCCTCACCTTGAACCTAAACAAACACTAAACCTAACCATAATCCTAACCAAAACCCCAAACCCTAACCTATCCCTAACCCTAATCCTAAACCCTAACACTAACCCCTAACCACAATCCCTAGCCCTAACCCGAACCCGAACCTAACCCTAACCCTAACCCTAATCTAACCCTAACCCTAACCCTAACACTAACCCTAATCCCAACCCTAGCCCTAACCCCTAACACTAACCCCAACCCCAACCCCAAATCTAACCCCTAACCCCAACCCTAACCCCCAACCCTAACCCTAACCCCAACCCCCAATCATAACCCCAAGGCCAAACCTAACCCTAACCCTAACCCTAAACTTATTCCAAACCTGACCCTACCCCTAACCCCCAACTCCTAACACTAACCCTAAACCCTAACCCTAATCCTAACCCTAACCTTAACCCAAAACCCTAACCATAACACTAACCCTAGCCCAACCCCTAGCCCTAATCCTATCCCTAGCCCTAACACTAACCCTAACCCTAAATTCTAAACCCTAACCCTAACACAACCCCTAACCCTTTCCCTAAACCCAACCAATGCCCCTACCCCTACCTTTACCCCTATCCCTAACCCTAACACCTAAACATAAACCTAACACCTAACCCTAACTCAAATGCTGACCCTAACCTTAAACCCTAACACTAACCTTTACCCTAACCCAAAATCTTACCATTAACCCCAACCCCTAACCGTAACCCTAAACCTAATCTTAACCCTAACTCGTCTAACCCTAACTCTAAACCTACGACTACCCATCTACTTTCTTTTACACCTAACCCTAACACAACCCAATCCTTAACACTAATCCTAACCTTAACCACCACACCTATCCCTATCCCTACTCCTAACACTAACCCTAACATTAAACTTAACCCAATTCCTAAACCCTAAACACTAACCCTAACCCTAAGCCTAACACTAAACTCTAACCCCAACCCTAACACTAACCCAATCCTAAATCCTAACTCTAACCCCAACCCTAAATCTAAACACTAACCCTAAACCTAATCCAACCCTAACCCTTACCCCAACTCTTCCCTAATTCTCACCATAACTCTAGCCCCAGCCCAAGCCCTAGTCCCAGCGCTAACCATATACCTAGCCCCAGCCTTAACCCTAAACCTAACGCCAACCCAACCCCAAAATAACCCTAATTTTAACCCCAACCTAAACCTAAACCCTGAACTCTAACACTAACCCTAAAAGTAAGCTATAACCCTAAACCCAACCCAACCTTAACCCTATCCTGAAACCCCTAAACCCTAACCCCAACCCTAACCTTAAACATTAAACCTAACCCCAAAACAATACCAACACTAAACTTAACCCTAACTCTAACCAAAACCCCTAAACTTACCCCAACCTTAACCCCAACCCCTAACCTTAATCCTAACACTAACCCTACCCCTAATCCAAACCCTAACCCTACCCCTAACGCTAACCCTAACGCTACGCAAACCCTAATGCTAACCCTAACCCTAAACCCTGACCCTGACCCTGACCCTAACGCTAACCTTCAACCCCTAACACTAACCCTAACCTTAATGCTAACCCTAACCCCTACCCTAATGCTAACCCTTAACGCTAACGCAAACCCTAATGCTAACCCTAACCTTAAACCCTGACCCTGACCCTGACCGTAACGCTAACCTTAACCTAACACTAACCCTAACCCTAATGCTAACCCTAAACCTTATCCCTAACCCTAACCCTAACCCCTAACCCTAACCCCAACCCTAACCGTAACCCCAAACCTAAACTCTAACCCCAACCCCTAACCCCAAACCTAACCCCTAACCAAAACCCCTAACCCCACACGGAACCCTAATCCTAACCCCAACCCTAAACCAAATCCTAAACCCAAACGTAACCCTAACCCAAACCCCTAACCATAACCCCCAACCCTAACCCCAAACCAAACCCTAACCTTAAACCAAACCCCAACCCTAAACCTAACACTAACTCTAACCCCTAATCTAACCCCAACCATAATACCTAAACCCAACCTAACGCTGAACCTCTTCTAACCCTAAATCTAAGAGTAACGCTAACCCTAAACCTAACCCCTAACCCTAACCCAAAACCAAACCCCAACCCTACCCCGAACCATAAACCCAACCCTAAACCAAACCCCAACCCCAACCCTAACACTAACCCCAACCCTAACCCTAACCCCCAACTCTAAACCTAAACCACCTCTCACCCTAAACCCAAGAGTAACGCTATCCCTAACACTAACCCTAACCCTAACCCTAAACCAAACCCCAAACCTAACCATAACCCTAACCCTAACCCTAAAACAAACCCTAACCCCAAATCTAACCACAACATTAACCCTAACCATAACAAAACCCCCTAACCTTAACCCTAAATCTAACCCTATCCCCAACCCCTAACACTAACCATAACCCCAACCAAAACTCCAAACCCTAACCCTAACCCTAAACCAAACCCTAACCGTAAACCAAACCCCAACCCTTAATTTAACACTAATCCTAAACCTAACCCCTATCCCTAACCCTAACCCCTAATCCCAACCCCAACCCAAACCCCAAATCTAATCCCCAACTCCAACCCTGACCCCAAACCTCTTCTAACCCCAAATCTACGAGTAACCCCAACCCTAACACTAAACCCAATGCTAACCCCAACCCTCACCCCTAACCATAACCCCAAACCCAAATCTCTTCTAACAGTAAACCTAAGAGAAACGCCAAACCTAACCCTAATCCTAATCATAACCCTAAACCAAACCCCAACCCAAACCCCAAACCCAACCCCTAACCCTAACCCCAACACTAACCCCAGCCCCAGCCCCAGCCCTATCCCCAGCCCCAGCATTAGCCCTAGTCCTAAACCTAACCTTAGCCAGAACCATAAAACTAACCCTAACCCTAACCCTAACTCTAAACATAAAGCTAAACCTAACACTAAACCCTAACACTAAACCTAACTCTAACCCTAACCCCAAGACTAACTCTAACACCAACCCCAATACTAAACCCAACCACAGTCCCAATCCTAAGGCCAAACCCAATACCAACCATAACACCAACCTCAATACTAACCCCAACCACAACCCTAACCCTAAGCCTAAGCCTAACATTAATCCCTAACCCTAACCCTAACCCTAACCCCTAACCTTAACACTAACCAAAAGACTAACCCGAAACCTCTTTAACCCTAAACCTAAGAGTAACACAAACCTAACGCAAAACCCTAACCCCAACCAAAACCCCTAAACCTAACCCTAACCCTAACACTAAACCTCTTCTAACCCTAAATCTAAGAGTATCGCTAACCCTAACCCTAACCATAAACCAAACCCCAACCCCAAACCTAACCCCCAACCACAACCCCAAACCCCAAACCTAATCCTTACCCTAAACATAAGAGTAACGCTAACCCTAACCCTAATCCTAAACCAAACCCAAACACTAACCCAAAACAAACCCTAACCCTAAGCCTAAGCCTAAGCCTAACCCTAACCATAACCATTAACCCTAACCCTAAATGTCGTTAACCCTAAACCCAAGAGTAATGCTATCCCTAACCCTAACCCTAAACAAAACCTTAAACCTAACCCAACCCTAAACTTAAACCTAAACCAAAACCCAACCCTAAACCTAACCCTATTTCTAACCCCAACCAAAACCCCTAACCCTAACCCCAACCCTAAACCTCTTCTAACCCTAAACCTAATAGTAACGCTAAACATAACACTAACCCTAACCCTAACCCCTAAACCAAACCCTAACCCTAACCCTTACTCCTAACCCTAACCCTAACCGCTAACCCTAACCCTAACCCTAACACTAACCCTAAACCTCTTCTAACCCTAAAGCCAAGAGTAATGATAACCCAGCCCTAAACCTAACCCAACCCTAACCCCTAACCTTAACCCTAACCCTAACACTAAGCATAACATAATACTAACCCTAACCCTAACCCTAACCGTAAACCCCTAAACCTAGCCCTAAACCTAACACCAAACCAAACCCCAAACCGTAACCCCCAACCCCTGACCCTAACCCCAACCCCAACCCTAACCCTATCCTCCACCCTAACCCTATCCTCCACCCTAACCCTAACCCTAACCGCAACCCTAAACCCAACCCGCTCCCCAAACCCAACCCCTAACCCTAGTCCCAACCCCTAACCCTAACCTTAACCCTAAAACCCAACCCTAACCCTAACCCCAACAATAAACCCAATAATAATGCTAACCGTAACCCCAAACCTAACCCCAACGCCAACCCAACCGTAACCCTACCCAACCCTAAACACAGCCCTAGGCCCAACTCTAACCCTAACACTAACTTTAACCCTAACACATATCCCAAGCTTACACTCTTCCCTAACCCTATCCATAAAACCCAACCCCAACCCTAACCTAATCCCTAACCCTAACCTCAAACTTGACACTATCCCTAACCCTAACCCTAACCCCCAACCCTATCCCTACCCTTAACTCTAACCCTAACCTTAACACTAAACACCAACCCTATCCCTAGCCCCAGTTCCCACACCCAACACTAACTCTACCCCTAACCCTAACCCTATACCCTAACCCTAACCCCTAACCGTAACCGCTATCCCTAACCCTAAACCTAACCCCTAACCCAACCCTAACCCTAACCCTAACACGAAACCCAACCCTAACCCACACATAACTTTAACCCTACCCCTTCCTCTACCCCTAACCCTAAACCTAACCTAACCCTACCCCCACCACTAAAGCCAACCCAAAACTCAACCAACCCTAAACCTAACCCCAGCCCTAACCCAGCCCCAACCCTAGCCCCAGCCCCAGACCTAACCCCCAGCACTAACTCTAACCATAACCTTACCTCTATACTCTAAACCCTAACCCCAACCCTAACCCTAAACTTATTCCAAACCTGACCCCAACCCCTAACCCCCAACTCCTAACACTAACCCTAAACCCCAACCCTAATCCTAACCCTAACCTTAACCCAAACCCCTAACCATAACACTAACCCCAGCCCAACCCCTAGCCCTAATCCTATCCCTAGCCCTAACACTAACCCTAACCCTAAATTCTAAACACTAACCCTAACACAACCCTAACCCTATCCCTAACCCAACCAATGCCCCTACCCCTAGCTCTACCCCTATTCCTAACCCTAACACCTAACCATAAACCCAACACCTAACCCTAACTCAAATGCTGACCCTAACCTTAAACCCTAACACTAACCTTACCCCAACCCAAAATCTTACAATTAACCCTAACCCTAACCGTAACCCCAAACCTAATCTTAACCCTAACTCGTCTAACCCTAACCCTAAACCCACAACTACCCATCTACCTACTTTTACACCTAACCCTAACACAACCCAATCCCTAACACTAATCCTAACCTAACCACCACACCTATCCCTATCCCTACTCCTAACACTAACCCTAACATTAAACTTAACCCTATTCCTAAACCCCAAACACTAACCCTAACCCCTAAGTCTAACACTAAACCCCAACCCTAAACCTAACACTAACCCAAACCTAAGCCTATCCCTAAACCTAACACTAACCACAACCCTCTAACCTTACCTCTAACCCTAACCCCAACCTTAAACCCAAATCCTAACTCTAACCCCAACCCCAAATCTAACACGAACCTTAAACCTAATCCAACCCTAACCCTTACCCCAACTCCTATCCCTAATCCTCACCATAACCCCAGCCCCAGCCCAAGCCCCAGCCCCTAGCGCTAACCATGTCCCTAGCCCCAGCCTTAACCCCTAAACCTAACGCTAACCCAACCCTAAACCTAACCCCAATTTTAACCCTAATCCCAAACCTAAACTCTGAACTCTAACACTAACCCTAGATGTAAGCTATAACCTAACCCTAAACCAACCCCAACACTATCCTGAAACCCCAAATCCCAACCCCAACCCTAACCCTAAACATTAAACCTAACCCTAAAACAACACCAACACTAAACTTAACCCTAATCCTAAACAAAACCCCTAAACCTACCCCCAACCCTAAATCTAACCCCTAATCCTAACACTAACCCTAACAATAACCATTAAACCTAACCCTGACACTAACCCTAAACACTAAACCTAACGCTAACCCTAACCCCTAACCTTAACCCTAACACTAACCCTACCCCTAATCCTAACCCTAACCCTACCCCTAACGCTAACCCTAATGCTAACGCAAACCCTAATGCTAACCCCAACACTAAACCCTGACCCTGACCCCTGACCCCTAACGCTAACCTTAATCCTAACACTAACCCTAACCGTAATGCTAACCCTAAAACTTATCCCTAACCCTAACCCTAACCCTAAACCCTAACCCTAACCCTAACAGTAACCCTAAACCTAAACCCTAACCCCAACCCTAACCATAACCCCTAACCCTAAACCTAACCCCAACCAAAACCCCTAACCCCACACGGAACCCCTAACCCTAACCCCAACCCTAAACCAAACCCTTACCCCAAACGTAACCCTAACCAAAACCCCAACCCTAACCCCCCAACCCTAACCCTAAACCAAACCCTAACCCCAAACCAAACCCTAACCCTAAACCTAACCCCAACCCTAACACCCCTAACCCATAACCCTAACCCCCAACTCCTAACCCCTAACCCTAACCCCCAACCCCCAACCTAACACTAACCCTAACCCCTAACCCCAACCCAAAACCAAATCCTAACCCCAAACCCTAACCCTAACCCTAACCATAACAAAAACCCCTAACCCCTAACCCTAAATCAAACCCTATAAATAAGCCCTAACACTAACCAAAACCCTAACCAAACTCCTAACCCTAACCCTAACCCTAAACCAAACCCTAACCCTAAACCAAACCCTAACCCTAAACCTAACACTATCCTAACCCTAACGCCTAACCCTAACCCTAATCCCTAACCCCAACCCTAACCCCTAATCTTAACCCCAACCCCAACCCCAATCCCTAACTCTAACCCTAACCCTAAACCTTTTAACCCTAAACATACAAGTAACGCTAACCCTAACCATAACCCTAACACTAAACTTAACCCTAACCCTAACCCTAACCCCTAACCATAACCCTAAACCTAAACCTCTTCTAACCCTAAACCTAAGAGTAACGCCAAACCTAACCCTAACTCTAATCATAACCCCAAATCAAACCCTCAACCCTAACCCCTAACCCCAACCCTAACCCTAACCCTAACCCGAACAGTAACCCTAATCCTAACCCTAAACCCCAAATCTAACCCTAAGCCAACCCTCACCCTAATACCCCAACCTAACCCTTCCCTATTCTAACGCTAACCATAAACCTAAACGTCTTCTAACCCTAAACTTAAGCGTAACAGTAACCCTAACCCCAACCCGAACCCCCAACCCGAACCCCTAACCCTAACCCCTAAACCCAACTATTACCCTAACCCCTGAACCCTTACCCCACACTAACCCTAGCCCCAGCCCCAGCACTTACTGTAGCCCCAACCCTCTCCCTAGCCCCAAACCTAAACCTATTCCTATTCCTAAACCCTGAACTCAACCCTAACCCTGACACTAACCGAAACCCCAAAACATCCCCTTTTCCTAACCCTAACCCTAATCCTAACCCCTAACCCTCACTCTGACCCAAACCCTAACCATAAACCCTAAACCTAACCCCTAACCCCAAAACTTAACCCCAACCCTAACCCAACTCTAACCCCAACCGTAACCCTAACCCTATTCTAACCGTAACGCTAAACCTAAACCTCTTCTACCCCTAACCCTAACAGTAATGCTAACCCTAATCTTATCCCTAATCCCACCCCCAACACTTAAACCAAACCTACCCTAACCCTAAATCTAACCCCTAACCCTAAACCTAAACCCAACAGTAAACTTAACCCCAACACTAACACTAACGCTAACCCTAAACCCTAAACCCTTACCCTAAACCTAATCCTAACCCCAACCAACCCTAAACCTAAACCTAAACCTAACCCCCAACCCATACCCGTACCCTTACCCCTACCACTACCCTTAACCGTAACCCAACACTAACACTAACCCTAACCCTAACACTAACACTAAGCCTAAACCTAACCCTAACACTATCGCTAATGCTAACCCCAACCCTAACACTAACCCTAAGACTAACTCTAACCCTAACCCTAACACTAACCCTAAACCCCAACCCTAACCCTAACCCTAAAATCTAACCCCAACCCTAACCCAAACCCCTAACCCTAACACTAAACCTAACTCTAACCCTAACCCTAAACCCTAACCCTAAATCCTAACCTTAACCCTAACCACAACCCCTAAACCTAACCCTAACCCTAACACTAACACTATTCCTAACCCTAAAACTAACCTCAACCATAACCCTAAACCGTAAACCCTAACCCTAACCCTAACACAATGCTCACCCTAACCCTAACTCCATCCCATACCCCTACCCCCTACCCCTAACCCCTAAACCTAACTCTAACCCCCTAACCCTAACACCTAACCCTAACCCTAACCCTAAACCCTAACCCTAACCCTAACCTAACCCTCACCCTAATACCCTAACCTAACCCTACCCTATTCTAACGCCAACCATAAACCTAAACCTCTTCTAACCCTAAACTCAAGCGTAACAGTAACCCTAACCCCAAACCTAACCCCCAACCCCAACCCTAACCCTAACCCTAAACCTAACTATTCCCCTAACCCCGAACCTTACCCTTACACTAACCCCAGCCCCAGCCCCAGCACTTACTGTATCCCTAACCCTCTCCCTAGCCCCAAACCTAAACCTATTCCTATTCCTAAACCCTGAACCCAACCCCTAACCCTGACACTAACCGAAACCCCAACACATACTCCTTTTCCTAACCCTAACCCTAATCCTAACCCCCAACCCTCACTCTGACCCAAACCCCAACCATAAACCCTAAACCTAACCCTAACCCTTAAAACTTAACCCTAACCCCAACCCAACTCTTACCCTAACCATAACCCTAACCCTATTCTAACCGTAACGCAAAACCTAAACCTCTTCTACCCCTAACCCTAACAGTAATGCTAACCCTAATCCTATCCCTAATCCCACGCCCAACACTAAAACCAAACCTACCCTAACCCCAAATCTAACCCTAAACCTAAACCTAAACCCAACAGTAAACTTAACCCTAACAATAACGCTAACCCTAAACCCTAAACCCCAAACCTAAACCTAATCCTAACCCTAACCAACCCTAAACCTAAACCTAAACCTAACCCCCAACCCATACCCGTACCCTTACCCCTACCACTACCCTTAACCGTAACCCAACACTAACACTAACCCTAACCCTAAGACTAACACTAAGGCTAATCCTAACCCTAACACTATCGCTAATGCTAACCCCCAACCCTAACACTAACCCTAAGACTACCTCTAACCCTAACCCTAACACTAACCCTAAACCCCAACCCTAACCCTAACCCTAAAATCTAACCCTAACCCTAACCCAAACCCTAACCCCAACAGTAAACCTAACTCTAACCCTAACCCTAAACCCTAACCCCAAATCCTAACCCTAACCCTAACCACAACCCCTAAACCCCTAAACCTACCCCTAAACCTAACACTAACCCTAACACTAACACTATCCCTAACCCTAAAACTAACCTAACCCTAACTCCTAACTCTAAACCGTAAACACTAACCCCAACCCTAACACAATGCTCACCCTAACCCTAACTCCATCCCATACCCCTACCCCTACCCCTAACTCTAACCCTAACTCTAACCCCTAACCCCAACACTAACCCTAACCCTAACCCTAACCCCTAACCCTAACCCCAACCTAACCCTCACCCTAATACCCCAACCCAACCCTCACCCTATTCTAACGCAAACCCTAAACCTAAACCTCTTCTAACCCTAAACTTAAGAGTAATGCTAACCCTAAACCCAACCCTAACTCCAACCCCAACCCTAACCCCAACCCTAACCCAACCCTAAACCCAACTATAATCCCAACCCTGAACCCTAACCCCACACTAAACATAGCCCCAGCCCTAGCCCTAGAACCAACCGCAGACCCAACCCTCTCCCTAGCCCCAAACTTAACCCCTAACCATATTCCTAAACCCTGAACCCAACCCTAACCCTAACACTAACCCAAACCCCAACACATACACCTACCCCTAACCTTAACCCTAACACTAACCCTAACCTCACCCTGACACAAACCCCAACCATAAACCCTAACTCTAACCCTAAACCTTAACTCTTAACCCTAACCCTAACTTAACCCTAACCCTAACCCTAAACCTTACCCTCTCCCTAGCCTTAACACTAACCCTAACCCTATCCCTAAACCCTGAACCCCAACCGTAACCCTATCCCTAACTCGTCTAACTCTAACCCTAACCCTAAACCCTAACTCCAACCCAAACCAATCCCTAGCACTAACAATGACCCTAAAACCTAAACGTAACCCTTACCCTAACCCCAACCCAAGACCAAGACCTACCCCTAGCCCTATCTCTAGCCCTAGCCCTAACCCCTAACCCCTTACCGTAACACTAAACACTAAACCCCAACCCTAACCCTAACCCAACCGTAACCCTAACTGTAACACTATCCCTAAACCCTAAACCCCAACACTAACCCCAACACTAAACCCTATCCCCAATCCTAACCCTAAACCCTAACCCCTAACCCTAGCCCCAGCCCTATCTCTCAGCCCCCAGCCCTAACCCCTAACCCCAACCCCAACCCTAACTCCAACCCCAAACCTAACCCCTAACCCTACCCTAAACCTAAACCCAACTATAACACTAACCCTGAACCCTAACCCTTACACTAAGCCCAGCCCTAGCTCCCAGCCCTATCCCTAGCACTAGCCGTAGCCCCAACCCTCTCCCCAGCCCTAAACCTAACCATAACCATAACCCTATTCCTAAACCCTGAACCCAACCCCAATTCTAACACAACTCTAGCCCTAACACTAAGCATAACCTCAACACATACCCCTACCCCCTAACCCTAACCCCTAACGCTAACCCAGATCCAAACCCTAACCATAAACCTAACACTAACCCTAACCCCAAACCTTAAACCTTAACCCTAACCTCAACCTAACTCCAACCCTAAACCCAAACCTTATCCTCTCCCTAGCCCTAACACTAACCCAAACCCTATCCCTGACCCTGAACCCTTACCCTAACCCTAACCCTAACTCATCTAACCCTAACCCCAACCCTAAACCCTGACCCCAACCCAAACCTATCCCTAACAATAAAAATGACCGCAACACCTAATCGTAACCCCAACCCTAACACTAAACATAACCATAACCCAAACCCCTAGACCAAGACCTAGCACTAGCCCTAGCCCCATCTGTAGCCCTAGCCCCAACCTTAACTCTCAACCCTAACCCTAAACAGTAAACCCTAACCCTAACCCTAACCCAACCCTAACCCTATCTGTAACCCTATCCCTAAACCCCAAACCCTAACCCCAACCCCAAACCCTAAATACTAACCCTGACATTAACCCTATCCCTAAAACCCAAACACTAACCCTAAACCTAACCCTAACCCCAAACACCAACCCCAATCCTAACTCTAACCCCTAACTCTAACCCTAAACACCAACCCCAACCCCTGACCCCAACCCAATCCTAACCCTAACCCTAACCCTAACCCCTAACCCTAACCCCTAAACACTAACCCTAACCCTAACACTAACCCTATCCCTGAACCCCTGAACCCTGCCCTAACCCCAACCCTAATCCAACCCTAACCCTAACCCCTAACCCTACCCCCAAACTTACCCCCAACCATAACCCCTAATCCTAACCCTGACCCAAACTCTAACTATATAACTAACCCTAAATATAACCATAAACCTTAAACCTTATCCCTAACCCTAACCCAAATCTAACCCTAACCCTAAATGCTACTTCTATTCCTAACCCTATTCTAACCCTAACCCTAAACCTAAACCTCTTCTAACCTTAACTCTAACAGTAAGGCTAAACCTAACCCTAACCCCAACCACAACCCTAACTCTACCCTAACAAAAACCCCAACACTAAACCAAACCCTAACCATAACACTAACCCTATTCTAACCCTAACCCTAAACCTTAACCCTTCTAACCCTAAGGCTAACCCTAACCCCTAACGCTAACCCTAATCCTATACACCACTCCTAACCCTAACCCTAACCATGGCCCTAAAGCACAAATGCTAACCCTAACCATAACCATAACCCAAACCCTAACCCTAACCCTAACCGTAAAACTAATACTCTAACCCTAACCCAAACCCTAACCCTAACCCCAACCCTAACCCTAACCTTAACACTAACACTAACACTAACCCTAACCCCAAACTTAAACTCTAACCCTAACCTTAACCCTAACCCTAACACTAACACTAAACCCCAACCCTAACACTAATCCTAAACCTAACCCTAAAACCTAAAAACTAAACCTAACCCCAACCCAAGTCCAAACCTAACCCTAACCACAAGACTTAACCTTAACCCTAAACCTAACTGTAAACCTAACCCCAACCCCCAATCCTAACCCTAGCAATACCCTAACCCCAAACTTAACCCTAACCCTAACCCTAAACCCAAACCTAACCCCTAGAGTTAGCACTAGCCCTAGCACTAACCCTATCCCTAGCCCTAAACCAAACCCCAACCCTAACCGTAACCCCAAACCCCAAGCCCCAACCCTAACCCTAACCCCAACACAACCCTAACCCTAACCCTAACCCCAAGCCATAACCCTTCCCCTACCCCTACCCCTACCTGTAACCCCAACCCCTAAACCCAACCCTAACCCCTAGCCCTAACCCCAATCCCTAACCCTAACCCTAACCCACCCTAACCCTATTCCTAACCCCTAACCCTAATCCAACCCTATCCCTAAGCCTAAACCCAACCCCAACCGTAACCTAACCCCTAACCTAACCCCTAGCCATAACTTCTAACCCCAACTGTAACACTAATACACTAAACCAAACCCTAACCCTATTCTAACCCTAACCCTAAACCTAAACCTCTTCGAACCCTAACCCCAACAGTAACGCTAACCCCAACCCCTAATCCCAACCCCAACTCTAACCCTAACCCTACCCTAAACCTAACCTTAACCATCAACCTAACAGTAATGCTAACCCTAAAATAACCCTAACAATAAATCCTAAAACTAACCCCTAACCCTAAGCTTAACTCTAAACCCTAACTATAACCCTAACACTAACCCCTAAACCTTACGCTAACCCCAACCGTAACCCTCACCCAAACCCTGAACCTAACCCCAGCCATACCCCGAAACATAACCGTAACCCTAATCCTAACTCTACCCTTAACCCTAACACTAACTTGTCCAACCCAAACCCTACCCCTACCCCTACCCGTATCACTACCCCCTACCCCTGACCCAACCCTAACCTTAAACCTAACCCTAACACTAACCATAACCGAAACCCTTAATCCTACCCCTAACCTAAAACTAACCCTAACCATAACTCTATCCCTAAACCCTAAACCCTAATACTAACCCCACACACTAACTATAACCATAATCCTAACACAACCCTTACTCTAACCCTAACCCTAACACGAACCAAAACCCGTAACCCAAACCTTAATCCTAACCCTAAACACTAACCCTAACCGTAAACCTAGCCTAAGCCTCAAGCCCTAGCCCCAGCCCTAACCCTATGCCTAACCCAAAACACTAAACCCTAACCCCAACCGCAATCCTAAATCCAACACAACCCTAATCCTAACCCTAAACCTAACACTAACATCTAACCCTAACCCTAACCCCAAACCTAAAACTAACCCTAACCCCAACCCCCAACCCCTTCCCCTACCCCTAATCCTAACCCTAACTTAACCATAACCTTAATCCTAACCCTAACCCTAATCCTAACCCTAACACAATCCTAACACGAACCCTATCCCTACCCCTACCCCTAACCCAAACCCTAACCCTAACCTTAAACCAAATCTCTTAAGCCTTACCCTAAGCCTAACCCCTAACCACAACCCCAACCCTAACCGTAACCGTACTTTAATCCTAACCCTAACGCTAACCCTATTCTAACCGTACACTAAACCTAAACCTTTCTAACCCTACCCCTAACAGTAACGCTAACCCTAATCCTATCCCTAACCCCAACCCCAACACTAAACCTAAACCTACCCTAACCCTAAATCTAACCCTAAACCTAACCTAACCCCAATCCTAAACCTAACCCCTAACACTAACCCTAACCCTAACCCTAAACCCTAAACCCTAACCCTAAACCTAACCCTAACATGAACCAACCATAACCCTAACCAACCCTAACCCTAACCCTAAACCTAACCCCAACCTATGCCCCTACCCTTACCCCTACCCCCTACCCTAACCGTAACCCAACCCTAACCCTAACACTAACCCTAAACCCAAACCTAACCGTAACTCCAACCCTAACCTCAACCCCTAACCCTACCCGTAAAACCTAACAATAACCCTAAAACTAACATATCCCTATCCCTAATCCTAACCTAACCCTAACCCTACACCTAAACCCTAAACCCTAACCATAACCCCTAACCCTATCCCAATGCTAACCCTAACCCTTACTCCAACCCATACCCCTACCCATAACCCCTAACCCTAACCCAAAACCTAACCCCTAACCCCAACATTAACCCTAACCCTAACCCTAAACCCCAACCCTAACCCTAACCCAACCCTAATACCCTACCTAACCCTAACCCTATTCTAATGCTAACCCTAACCGTAAACCTCTTCTAACCCTAAACCTAGCAGTAACACTAACCCTAACCCTAACCCTAACCGCAACCGCAACCCTAGCCTTCACCATACCCTAACACTAAACCCAACCATAACCCTAATCCTGAAACCTAACCTTACAGTAACACTAGCCCTAGCCCCAGACCTAGCCCTAGTCCTAATCCTCTCCCTAGCCCTAACCCTAACCTAACACTAACCCAACCATAACCCAACCCTAACCCAACCATAACCCTAACCATAACCCAAACCCGAACACATACCCCCAACCCTAACCCTACCCCTAACCCTAACCCTAAACCTTAAACCTCAACCCTAACCCTAACCCAACCCTAACCCTAATCCTAAACCCTAACCCCAACCCAACTCCAACCCTAATCCTAAACCCTAACCCTAACCCTAACCCTATGCTAAACCTAACCCCAAACCTTAACCTCTTCTACACAAACCCCAACAGTAACACTAACCCTAACCCCTAACCCCCAACACTAATTCTAACACTAACCATAACCCCAAACCTAATCCTAAACCCTACACCCCAACCCTAACCCTAACACAACCCTAACCATACCCCGAACACTAACGACAACACCTTACCCTAACCCCTAACCCTAACCCTAATCCTAAACCATACTCCTAACCCTAACCTTAGCCATAGCTAAGCCCCATCCCCAGCACCTAGCCCCAGCATTTGCACTCTGTCCCAACCTTAGCCCTAGCCCCAACCCCAACCGTAAACCCTAAACCCCAACCCTAACCCCAACACTAACCTAATACTAACCCTAACGCTAACTCAAACCCATACACCTATTACTACTTCTAACACTAACCATAACCCTAACTCCTAAGCCTAACCCCAACCGTAACCCTAATCGTAACTCCTAACCCTAAACTAACCCTAGTCCTAAACTAAAACCTAAACCAAACATACCTCTAACCCTAAATCCTAAACCGTAACCGTAACCCTAATACCCAAATATAACCCTAACTCTTTTCTAACCCTAACATTAAACCTAAACCTCTTTAACCCTACCCTAACAGTATCGCTAAATGTAAACCTAACCCTAAAACCAACACCATCCGTAACCCTAACCCTAACCCTACCCCTATCCCTATCCCTAACCCTAACCCCTAACCCCTAAGCCTACTCCTACCACTAACACAAACCTTAACACTAACCCCTAAACCCTAACCCCAAGACTAACCCCTAACACTAACCCTAACCGTAACCCCCATACCTAACTGTAACAATTAACCCTAACCTTAACCCTAAAACTAACCCTAACTCCTAACTCTAACCCTAAACCTAACAGTAAACCTAACAGTATCCCTAAATCTAACCCTAACACTAATCCATCTAAACCTAACCCCAAACCTACCCATACGGCTAACCCTACCCCTACCCCTACCCCCTAACCCTAACCCAACCCTAACCCTAACCCCTAACCACAACACCTAACCCTAACTCCTAATCTTAACCCTAACCCCAAACCTAAACCTCTTCCGAATCCTAACCCTAAAAGTAATTCTAAACCTAATCCTATCCCTAACTCCAACCCCAAACCTAAACCTAAACCTAACCTCAACACTAACTCTAACCCTAACACTAACACTAAATATGACCCTAACCCTAACAGTAAACCCTAACCCTAACCCTAAACCCTAACCCTAACCCTAACACTAACCCCACCACTAATCCTAACCGTAACCCCAACCTAACAATAATCCTAACCCTAAACCCCAACCCTAACACCAACCCTATCCCAATCCTAACCCCAAATCTAACTCCAAACCATACCCCTAACCCAACTCCTAACCCCTAACCCCTAACCCTAACACTAAACCTATCCCTAAACCCCTATCCCCTAACCCTTACTCTAACCCTAAACCCTAACCCCAACCCTAACCCTCAACCCAAACCGTAAACCTGACACTCAAACCCAACCCTAACCCTAACCCTCAACACTAAGCCTCAAACCTAACCTTAACCCTAACCCTAACCCTAACCCCCAACCCTAACCCTAACCCTAAACCCTAACCCTAACCCCAACCCAAACTGTAAACCTAACACCAAACCTAACTCCTAACCCTAACCCTAAACCCAACCCCAACCCCAAATCCTATCCCTAACCCTAACCACAACCACTAAACCTACCCCTAAACCTAACCCTAACCCTACACTAACACTATCCCTAACCCTAAACCTATCCTAACCCTAACCTGACCTGAAACCCTAAACCCTAACCCTAACCCCAACCCTAACACATGCTAACCCTAACCCTAACTCCATCCCATACCCCTACACCTACCCCTACCCCAACCCCTAACCCTAATGCTAACCCTAAACCCTAACCCGAACAGTAACCCTAATCCTAACCCTAAACCCTAACCTAACCCTCACACCCTAATACCCTAACCTAACTCCTACCCTATTCTAACGCTAACCATAAACCTAAATGTCTTCTAACCCTAAACTTAAGCGTAACAGTAACCCTAACCCCAACCCTAACCCCAACCCCTAACCCTAACCCTAACATTTACCCCTAACCCTAACCCTAACCCTAAACACTAACACTAACCCTTACCCCAAACCCTAACCCCAACCTTACCCTAAACTTTACCCTAACCCTTAAATGTAACCGTAGCCCCTACCCCAACCCTACCTCAAAATCTAATCCAAACCACTAACCATTACCCTAACCCTAACACTAAACACTAACCCTAACCCTAACCCCTAAAACTAACCCTAACCCTTACCCCTAACCCTAACCCTAACCCCTAACCCTAACCCTAACCCTTAACCCTAACCCTAACCCTAACCTCAACCACTAACTCTAACCCTAACCCTAACACTATCCCTAACCCGAACACTAACCTTAAATCCTAACACAAACACTAAACCTAACCCCTAAACCTAACCCTAACCCTAACCAAAATCCTAACCCTAACCCCCACCAGAAAACTAACCCCAACCCCGACCCTAAACCTAACCCAAACCCCTAACCCTAACCATAACCCCAACCCTACCCTAACACCAAACACAACCCTAAACCCAACCCCAATCCCAAACCTAACCCCAACCCCAATCCCAACTCTAAACTTAACCCCAACCCTAACCCCAACCCAACCCCTAACCCTAACCCTAAACCTATCACTAACACTAATTCTAACCCTCACCCCTAACCCTAACCCTAACACTAACCCCAACCCCTAAACCCAACCCTAACCTAATGCTAACCCTAACGCTAATGCTAACCCTAACCCTAACCCTAACTCTAAACCCTGACCCTGAACCTGACCCTAAAATTAACCCTAACCCTAACACTAAACCTAATCGTAAAGTTTACCTAAACCCTATCTCTAACTCTAACCCTAATCCTGAACACTAACCCTAACACTAACCCTCACCCTGATCCCTAACCCTAACCCTAACACTTACAACTAACCCTAATCCTAACCATAACCCCTAATCCTAACCCTAACCCTTACACCTAACCCTCACCCTAAACACTAACCCTTACCTTACCCTAACCCAACCCTAACACTAACCTAACCCTAACACTAACCACAACCCCTAAACCTACCCCTAACCCTAGCCCCAAACCTATTCTAACCATAACACTTAACCTAACCCTCTATAACAATAAACATAATAGTAATGCTAACCTTAACCCTATACCTAACCCCCACGCCAAGCTTACACTAAACCTAACCTAAACCTAGCCCTAGGCCTAACTCTAACCCTAACCCTAACTTTAACCCTAACACATATCCTAAGTCTAAACTCTTTCCCCATCCCTAACACTAACCCCATCCCTAACACTAACCCCAACCCAAACCCTAACCCCAACCACAATCTCAACCCTAACCCCTACACCAATCCCAACCCTAACCCCAACCCAAAACCTAACCCTTACCCCAACCCCAACCCTAACCCCAACCCCAACCCTAACCCTAAACCCTAACCCTAACCCTGACCCTGACCCTGACCCCAACCCTAACCCTAAAACTAACACTAACCCTAACCCTAACGCTAACCCTAAAACCTAACCCAAACCCCAAAACCTAACCCCTAACCCTAACCATAACCCTAACAAAAACCCCTAATCCTAACCCTAACCCTAACTAAAACCCTAAACACTAAACCCTAACACTAATCCTAACCATAACCCTAACCACTAAAATTACCATAAACCCTAACCCTAAACCTAAACCTAACCCCAACCCCAACCCTAACCTAACCCTAACACTAACCCTAACCCCTAACCCTAACCCTAACCCCAAACCTAACACTAACCCTACCTAACCCCAACCCTAACCTAATGCTAACCCTAACACTAAAGCTAACCCTAAACCCTGACCCTGACTCTGACCCTGACCCTGACCCTGACCCTGACCCTAACCCTAACCCTAACCCTAAACCCTAACACTAACCGTAACCCTAACCTAACCTAACCCTAACCCTAACATCTAATCCCAACACTAACCCAAACCCCTAACCTAACCCTAACACTTACCCTAACCGAAACCCCTAACCCTAACCCTAACCCTAACGCTAACCCTAACTCATCTAAACCTAACCCTAACCCTACCTCTACCCCTACCCCTATCCCTACCGTAACCTTGTCCATAACCTTAACCACAACCCCTAAACATTCCTGCACAGCTACTCCTACCCATAACCATAACCCTATCCCTAAACCCTAAACCATAACCCAAACCCTAACCCTACCACTAAACACTAACCCTTACCTTAACCCTAACCCAACCCTTGCACTAACCCTACCACTAACACTAACCACAACCCCTAAACCTATCCCTAACCATAGCCCAACACTATTCTAATCATAACCTAAAACTAACCCTCTATAACAGTAAACCTAATAGTAACGCTAACCCTAACTCTAAACCTAACCCCAACGCCAACCCTACCCTAAACCTACCCTAACCCCAACCCTAGGCCTAACTCTAACCCTAACCCTAACTTTAACCTTAACACATGTCCTAAGCCTAAACTATTTCCCTAGACCTAACCCCTAAACCTTAACCCTAACCCTAACCCTAATCACTAACCCTAACCTTAATCCTAAAACTAACTCTAACCCTAATCCCTAATCCTATCCCTAACCTTAATTCTAACCTTAACCATAATACTAAAGACTAACCATAACCATAACCCCAGCCGTAGCCCCAGACCTAGCCCTAGCACTAGCCCTAATTATAAACCTATTCCTAGCCCGAACCATAACCCTAACACTAACCCTAACCTCAACCCCAAACCAAAACCCAACCCTAACCCTAACGGTAACCAAAACCCCCTAACCCTAACCCTAACCCCTAACCCCCTAACCCTAACCTAACCTAACTAACCAACCTAACCCTAACCCTAACCCTAACCCTAAACCTAACCCTACCAACCCTAACCCTAACCCCAACACCAACCCTAAACCTAACCCCAACCCCCCTAACCCTAACCCCAAACCAAACCTAACCCTATGCCAACCCAACCCCAACCCAACCACAATTTCAACCCTAACCCCAACCCCAATCCCAACCTAAACCCAACCCAACCCAACGCTAACCCCAACCTCAACCCTAAACCTAAAACTAACCCTATCCCTAACCACTAATACTAACCCTAACCCATAAACCTAAAACTAACACTAACCCTAATCCCTCACCCTAACCCTAACCCTAATCTTAACGTTAAACCTAACGCTAATGCTAACACAAATGCTAACCCTAACCATAAACCCTGACCTTGACTCTGACCCTGAACCTAACCCTAACCTCAACACTAACTCTAACGGTAATGCTAACCCTAAATCCTAACATTAACCTTAACTCTAACCCTAATCCTAAACCCTAACCCTAACCCTACACGTAAGCCCTAACCCTTAGCCTAACCCTATCCCCTAAATTAACCCTAACTAAAACCCCTAACCCTAACCCTAACACTAAACCAAACCCTAACTCTAACCATAACTGTAACCACAACCCTAACACTACACTAACCCTAACACTTAACCTAACCCCTAAACCTAACCCCAACCCTAGCTCTAACACCAACCCCAACCCTAACCCTAACCCCAACCCTAATGCTAACCCCACACCCAACCCTAACTTCAACCCCAATCCCAACCCTAAACCCAACCCCAACCCTAACCCCAACCACAACACTAACCCTAACCCTAACCCTATCCCGAACTTCTAACCCTACCCCTAAACCTAACCCTTAACCCTAACCCTAACACTAACCCTAACCCCTAAACCTAACCCTAACCCTTATCCTAAAGATAACCATAATGCTAACGCTAACCCTAACGCTAACCCTAACCCTAAACCCTGACCCCTGACCCTGACCTAAACCTAACACTAACCCTAAAAGTAAACCTAACTGTAACGTTTACCATAAACTCTAACCCTAATCCTAAACTCTAACCCTAACACTAAACCTAAACCTGACCCTAAACCCTAAACCTAACCCTAACCTCTAACCTTATCCCTCATCCTAACCAAAACCCCTAACCCCAATCCTAAACCTAACCATAAAGCAAACCCTAACCCTAAACCTAACCCTAACACTAACCCTAACCCTAAACCAAACCCTACCCTAACCCTAAACCTAAACCAAACCATAACCCTAACCCTCATCCTAAACCTAACACGAACCCCTAACACTAACCCCAACCCCAACCCAAACCCTAATCCCAACCCTAACCCTAACACTAATCCCAACCCTAAGCCTAAACCTAACCCAAACCCCAACCCCAACCCAAAACCCAACCCCAAACCTAACCCCAACCACAATCCCAAACCTAACCCCAACCCCAATCCCAACCCCTAACCCCAACCCCAACCCTAACCCCAACCCCAACCCTTACTCTAACACTAACCCTAACTAATAAACCTAACCCTAAACCTAACCCTAAACCTCTTCTAACCCTAAACCTAAGAGTTACACTAACTGCAACCCTATCCCTAACCCTAACCCCTACCCTAACCCTAACCCTAACCCTAATGCCTAACCCTAAATGAAAACCCTACCCCAACCCTAACCCTAAGCCTAATCCTAACCACTAACCCTAACCCTAAATCCTAACCCTAACCCTAAACAGAACCCCTAAACCTTCCTGCACCACCAACCCTACCCATAACCATAACCCTGTCCCTAAACCCTAAACCATAACCCTAACCCTAACCCCTAACCAAACTAAACACTAACCCTTACCTTACATTAACCCAACCCTAAACTTAACCCTAACACTAACACTAACCACAACCCCTAAACCTACCCGTAACCCTAGCCCTAACCCTATTCTAACCATAACCCTAAACCTAACCCCCATGCCAACCCTACCCTAAACCTACCCTAAACTTAGACCTAGGCCTAACTCTAACCCTAACCCTATGTTTAAACCTAACACATATCCTAAGTGTAAACACTTTCCCCAACCCTAACCCTAAACCCTAACCCCTAACCCTAACCCTAACCCCTAACCTAACCCTAACCCTAACCCCCTAACCCTAACCCCTAACCCTATCCCTAACCCTAACCCTAACCCTAATTATAAATCTATCCATAGCCCGAACCATAACCCCAACACTAAAACTCTCCCTAACCATAAACCTAAACCAAACCCTAACCCTAACCCTAACCATAACAAAAACCCCTAACCCTATCCCCTAACTCTAACCCCTAACCCTAACACTAAAACAACCCTAACCTTAAGCCCTAACCCTAACCCTAATCCCTAAACCTAACCCTAACCCTAATCCTAACTCCAACCCTAAACCTAACCATAACCCCAACCCTAACCCTAACCCCAAACCCAACCCTAACCCTAATGCCAACCTTAAACCTAA
Organism: Nanger dama; assembly: GCA_917880005.1. Lineage (NCBI taxonomy): Eukaryota > Metazoa > Chordata > Mammalia > Artiodactyla > Bovidae > Nanger > Nanger dama. The sequence continues at coordinate 104,497 of CAKJTW010000215.1, read as the reverse complement.
CCCTAACCCCAAACCCTGACCCTGACCCTGATCCTAATCCTAACACTAACTCTAACCGTAATGCTAAACCTAAACCATAACACTAACCCTAATCCTAACCCCAATCCTAAACCCTAACCCTAAACCTAACCCTAAGCCCTAACCCTAACCCCTAAACCTAACCCTAACCAAAACCCTAACCCTAACCCTAACACTAAACCAAACCCTAACGCTAAACCTAACCCTAACCCTAACACTAAACCATAACCCTATCCATAACCCTAACCCTAACCCCTAAACCTAACCCTAACACTAACCCTAACACCAACCCTAACGCTAACCCTAGCCCCAACCCTTACCCTATCCCCAACACCAAACCTAACCCCAACCCCAACCATAACCCTAACACTATCCCTAACCCTAACCCTAATTATAAACCTATCCTTAGCCCGAACCATAACCTAACAGGAACCCTAACCTTAACAATAACCCTAAACCAAACCCTAACCTTAACCCCAAACCATAAGCAAAACCCTAAACCTAACCCTAACCACAAAAACTACCCCTAACCCTAAACCTAATCCTTAAACCTAACCCTAACCGTAATCCTAACATCAACCCTAACCCTAACCTTAACCCCAAACCAAACCCTAACCATACCACAACCCCAACCCTAACGCTAAAACCAACACTGACTTTACCCTAACCCTAACCCTAAAACCTGACCCTGATCCTGAACCTAACCCTAACCCTAACACTAATGCTATCCCTCAACCCTAACACTAACACTAACCTAACCCACCCCAACCCTAACCTAACCCTCTAAGCCCTAACTTTAACCCTAACCCTAAACCACCCCTAACCCTAACCCTAACCGTAACCAAAACCCCTAACCCTAACCTTAACACTAAACCCTAACCCTAACCCTAACACTAACACTAACCCTAATCCTAAACCTAACCCTAACCCTAACTCCTAAATTTAACCCCTAACCCCAACCTTAACCCTAACCCCCACCACAATCCCAACACTAATCCCAACCCCAATCCCAACCATAACCCCAACCCCAACCCTAACCCCAACCTCAACCCTAACCCTAACCCTAACCCTATCCAAGCCTAACCCTAACACTAACCCCTAACCCTAACACTACCACTAACCCTAACCCCTAACCCTAACCCTAACTCTAACGCTAATTATAACACTAACGCTAACCCTAACCCTCAACCCTGACCCCTGACCCTAACCCTAACCCCAATGCGTAATGCTAACCCCTAAACCCCAACCCTACCCCTAACCCTAACTCTAATCCTAAACCCTAAACCTAACCTAACCCCAAACCCTAAACCTAACCCTAACCGCTAACCCTATCCCTAACCCAAACCAAAACCCCTAACTCTAACCTAAACCAAACCCTAAACTTAAACCTAACCCTATCCCTAAACCTAAATCAAACCCTAACCCTAACCGTAAACCTAAACCGAACCCTAACCTAAACTTAACCCCAACCCTAACCCCAACCCTAACCCCAACCCTAACACCAAACCTAACCCTAACCCCAACGCCAACCCTAACCCCAATCCCAACCCAACCCTAACCCTAACCCCAACCCTAACAATAACCCCAACCCCAACCCTAACCAGAATCACAGTCCCAACCCTAAACCCAACCAAGCAAACCCAACCCTAATCCCAACCCTAACCCCGACCCCAACCCTAACCCTAACCTAATCCCTAACCCTAACCCTAACCGTAAACCCTAACTCTAACCCTAACACTAACACTAACCCTAACCCTAACCCTAACACTAACACTAACCCCTAATCCTAACCCTAACCCCTAACCCTAACCCTAAGGCTAACGCTAACCCTAATGCTAACCCCAACCCTAAACGCTGACTCTGACCCTGACCCTAACCTAACCCTAACCTAACAGTAACCGTAACCGTAAGGCTACCCCTAAACCCTAACCTAACCCTAACCCTAACCAAAACCCCTAACCAAAACTCCTAACCTAACGCTAACCCAATAGGGGTTAAGGTTAGTGATAGGGCTAGGTTTAGGGACAGGGCTAGTGCTAGGGCTAGGGCTACTGCTAGGGCAAAGTTTGGGGTTGGGGTTAGTGTTTAGGGTTAGGGATAGGGTTAGAATTTGGGGTTAGGGTTAGTGTTATTGGTTAGGGTTAAGGTTAAGATTAGTTTAGATTTAGGTTTAGGGTTAGGGTTAGGGTTAGTGTTTTGGTTAGGGTTGGGGTTAGTGTTAGGGTTAGGGTTAGTTTTAGGGTTGGGGTAGGTTCATGGTTAGGGTTTGGGTTGGGGCTAGGGTAAGGGTTAGGGTTACCGTTACTGTTGGGTTTAGGGTTAGAAGAGATTTAGATTTGGGGTTGGGGTTAGGAATAGGGTTTGGGTTGGGGGTTAGGTTTAGGGTTAGGATTAGAGCTAGGGATAGGATTAGGGATTGGGCTGGTGCTCGGGTTAGGGGCTAGGGATAGGTCTAGGGTAAAGGTTAGGATTAGGGTTTAGGGTTAGGGGTTAGGATTAGAGCTAGGGCTAGGGTTGGGGCTAGAGTTAGGGTTAGGGTTAGGGTTGGGTTTGGAGTTAGGGTACAGTTAGGGTTAGAGGCTGGGGTTGGGGTTGGGGTTAGGGTTAGTGTTACTGTTAGGTTAGGATAAGAAGAGGTTTAGATTTAGGGTTAGGTTTAGTGTTAGAGGTTTGGGTTAGGGTTATGGGTTAAGGTTACAGGTAGGGGTAGGGGAAGAGTTATGGGTTGGGGTTAGGGTTAGGGTTAGTATTAGGATTGGATTAGTGTTAGGTTTAGCATTAAGGTTAGGGTTTAGGGTTTATGGATATGGTTAGGTTTAGGTTTAGGGCTAGGGATAGGGGTAGGGCAAATGGTAAGGCTACGGCTAGAATTAGGGTTAAGGTTAAGTTTTGGTTTAGGGTAGTGTTAGGTTTAGGATTGGGGTTGGGGTTAGGGTTAGGCTTAGGCTGAGGGTTGGGGCTATGGCTAGGGTTAGGGCTAGGGCTAGCGCTAGGGCTTGGGCTATGGCTAGGGCTAGGGTTAGGGTAGGTTTAGGGTTAGGGATAGGCTTTGGGTTGGGGCTATGGCTAGTGCTGGGGCATGGTTACGGCTGGGGCTAGGGTTCAGGTAAGGGATAGCATTAGGGTTAGGGTTAGGGATAGGGCAGGGTTAGCTTTAGGGTTGGGGTTTAGAGTTAGGGTTTAGGATTAGGGTTAGGATTAGGTTTAGGGGTTAGGGTTACTCTTAGGGTTAGGGTTAGGGGTTAGGTTTACGGTTATGGTTAGGGTTATTTTTAGTGTTAGGATTAGGTGTTAGGGTTAGGGTGAGGAATAGACTTTAGGGTTAGGGTTAGTGTTAGGGTTATGGTTAGGGTTGGGTTAGGTTTAGGGTTGTGGTTGGGGTTAGGGTTAAGTTTAGGGTTAGCGTTACTGTTAGGTTAAGGGTTAGAAGAGTTTTAGGTTTAGGGTTAGGTTTTGAAAAAGGTTAGGTTTAGGGTTAGGGTTTAGAGTTAAGATTAGAGTTAGTGTTAGTATTGGTGGTTACAGTTAGTGTTAGCATTAGGGTTAAGGTTGTGTTAGCATTAGGGTAAGGGTAAGTGTTTGGAGTTAGGGGTTAGAGTTAGGGTTTAAGGTTTAAGGATAGGGTTAGGGTTATGGTTATGGTTAGGGTTGTGTTAGAGTTAGGATTATGGGTAGGGTAAGGTGTAAGGGTACGGTTTGGGTGTAGGGTTAGTTTTAGGGATAGGTTTTGGTTAGCGTTTGGGTTAGGGTTAAGGTTATGGTATAGGGTTTAGGGTTAGGGTTAGGGTTTAGGGATTAGGGTTATGATTATGGTTAGGGTTAGGGTTAGGGATAGGGCTAGTATTAGGGCAAGGGCTAGTGCTAGGGCTGGGGCTTCGGCTACAGCTAAGGTTAGGGGTTAGAGTTAGTGTTTGGGGTTAGGGTTAGGTTTACGTTTAGGATTTAGGGTTAGGGTTATGGTTAGGGTTAAGGTTAGCTTTAGTGTTAGGTTTTAGGATTTAGGCTTAGGGTTAGGGTTAGGGTTAGGGATATGTTTAGGGCTAGGGTTAGGGTTAGGGGTTAGGGTTATGTGTAGAAGTAGGGGTAGCGGTAGTGGAAGGGGTATGGCTAGGGTTAGGGTTAGGGTTAGGGTTAGGGTTAGGGCTATGGATAGGGTTAGAGCTAGGGATAGTGCTAGGATTAGGTTTAGGGTCAGGTTTTAGGTTAGGTTTAGGGTTAGGGTATGTTTAGGGTTAGGGTTGTGGTTGGGATTGCAGTTGGGGTTAGGTTTAGGGTTAGTGTTACTGTTAGGGTTAGGGGTTAGAACAAATTTAGATTTAGGGTTAGGGTTAGAACAGGGTTAGGGTTACGGTTAGGGATAGGGTTAGTGTTAGAGTTGGGGTTTCGGTTAGGGTTATGGTTAGGGTTAGAGTTGGGTTAGGGTTAGGGTTAGGCTTAGGGTTAGGGTTAGGGTTAGTGTTATTGGTAGGGTTATGGTTAGGGTTAGGGTTAGATTTAGGGTTAGCCTTCGTGTTTGGGTTAGTGTTAAGTTTAGGTTTAGGGTAGGGTTAGGGTTCGGGTTGGCGTTGGGTTTAGCGTTAGCGTTAGGTTTAGGGTTGGGGTTAGGGTTTATGGTTTAGAGATACGGTGAGGGATAGATTTAGGATTAGGGTTAGGGTTGGGTTAGGGTTTAGGTTAGTTTTAGGGCTAGGGGTAGGGCTAGGCCTACGGTTATGTTTAGGCTTAGGCATAGAGGTTGATCTGGGGTTGTGGCTAACGTTACTGTTAGGGTTAGGGTAGAAGAGGTTTAAGTTTATGGTTATGGTTAGAATAGTGTTAGATTTAAGATTTAGGGTTAAAGTTAGTTTAGGGTTATAGTTAGAATTTAGAGTAAGGGTTAGGTTCATTGTTTAGGGTTAGGGTTGAGGGAAGGGGTATGTTAGGGGTTGTGGTTAGGGTAGGGTTAGGGTTCAGTGTGAAAATTAGGGTTAGGGATAGAGGTACGGTTATGGTTAGGGTTGGGGTAGGGTTAGGGTTAGGGGGTAGTGGAAGGGGCTAGGTTTAGGCTTAGGGTAAGGGATAGGGGTAGTGTTAGGGGTTGAGGTTAGTGTTAGGGTTAGGGTTAGGGTTGGGTTAGGGTTAGGGTTAGTGTTCAGGGTTAGGTTTAGGGGGTACGGGGAAGGGTACAGTTAGTGTTGTTGCTAGGGTTAGGGTTAGGGTTGGGTTAGGGTTAGGGTTAGGGGTAGGGTAGGATTAGGATAGGGCTAGGTTTAGGGACAGGGCTAGTGCTAAGGCTAGGGCAAAGTTTAGGGTTAGGGTTAGTGTTTAGGGTTAGGATTAGGGTTTGGCTTTAGGGTTAGGGTTAGTGTTATTGGTTAGGGTTAGGGTTAAGATTATTTTAGATTTAGGTTTAGGTTTAGGGTTAGTGTCAGTGTTAGGGTTAGGGTTGGGGTTAGTTTTAGGCTTAGGGTTAGGTTTAGGGTTAAGGTAGGTTCATGGTTAGGGTTTGGGTTAGGGTTAGGGTTAGGTATGAGGTTGGGGTTAGGGTTGGGGTTGGGGTTATGGTTGAGATTGGGGTTGGGGTTAGGGTTGGGATTGTGGTTGGGGTTAGGGTTAGGGTTAGGGTTGGTGTTAGGGTTAGGGTTAGTGTTAGGTTTAGGAGTTAGGGTTAGGGTTAGGGTTTAGGGTTAGGGTTAGGTTTACGGTTAGGGTTAGGGTCAGAGTCAGGGTCAGAGTCGGGGTCAGGGTTTAGGGTTAAGTTTATCTTTAGGGTTAGTGTTAGGGTTAGGTTTAGGGTTGGGGGTTAGGGTTAGTGTTAGGGTTATGTTAGGGTTAGGGGTTGCTGTGGGGTTACAGTTGGGGTTAGGTTTAGGGTTGGGGGTTGGGGTTAGGTTTAGGGTTAGGGTTAGCGGTTTAGGATTAGGGTTAGGGTTAGGGTTGTGGTTGGTGTTAGGGTTAGGTTTGGGTTTAGGGTTAGTGTAGGGGTTAGTGTTAGGGTTAGGGTTAAAGTTGGTATTTAGGGTTATTTTGGGGTTAGGGTTATGGTTATGGTTAGTGTTAGGTTTTAGGGTTAAAGATTAGTGTTAGGGTTAGAGCTAGGGATAGGGTATGGGCTAGGGTTAGGTTTAGTGTTAGGGTTAATATTACGGATAGGGTTAGGTTTAGGTTAGTGTTAGGCTTAGGGTTAGTGTTACTCTTAGGATTGTTGTTAGGATTAAGATTAGGGTTAGGGTTTAGGGTTAGGATTAGGTTTAGGTTTAGCGTTAAGCTTAGGATAAGTGCTAGGGCTAGGGTAAGGGTTAGGTTAGGGTTAGGGTTGGGTTAGGTTTAGGTGTAAGTGTAGGGGTAGGGTTAGGGTTACGGTTACGGTTACGGGTTAGGGATAGTATTAGCGTTAGGGGTAGTGGCATGGGGATGGGTTAGGATCAGGGTTAAGGTTAGTGCTATGGTTGGGTTAAGTTTGTTGTTAGGGTTAGAATTATGGTTAGTGTTAGGGTTAGGGTTAGAGATAGGGTTAGGGCTAGGGCTATTGCTATGGATACGGTGAGGGCTTAGACTAGGGGTTGGGTTAGAGTTTTGGGTTAGGGTTTGTTTTAGGGTTATAGTTAGTGTTAGGGGTTAGGGTTAGGGTTAGGGTTACAGTTATCGGTTAGGGGTAGGGGTACAGGTAGGGGAATGGGTTGAAGTTACTGTTAGGGTTAGGGTTTGGTTATGGTTAGGGTTAGGGTTAGGGTTTATGGTTTAGGGTTAGAGTTAGGGTTGGGTTTAGGTTTAGGGATGGAGTTAGGGTTAGGGTTCAGAGTTAAGGTTAGGTTTAGATTTAGGGATAGGGATTAGGGATAGGGGTAGGGGTATGGGTTGGGGCTAGGTTTAGGGTTGGCGTTGTGTTAGGGTTAGGGTTAGGGCTAGGATTAGATTAGGGTTTGGTTTAGGGTTAGGATAATGTTTGGGGTTAGGGTTAGCGTTAATCTTAGGTTTAGGGTTAGAAGAGGTTTAGGGTTAGTGTTAGGGTTAGGGTTAGGTTTAGTGGTTTTGTTTAGGGTTAGGGTTAGGGTTAGGGTTAGGGGTAAGGGTTAGGGTTAGGGTTAGGGTGAGGGTGAGGGTTTAGGGTTAAGGTTAGGGTTTAGGGTTAGAGTTAATGTTAGGGTTAGGGTTAGGGTCAGGGTCAGGGTCAGGGTCAGGGTTTAGGGGTTAGGTTTAGCGTTAGGGTTAGAGTTAGGGTTAGGATTAGCGTTAGTATTAGTGTTAGGGTTAGGGTTAGGGGTTAGGATTAGTGTTAGGGTTAGGTTAGGGTTAGGGTTGGGGTTAGTGTTAGGGTTAGGATTTAGGGTTATTGTGGGGTTAGTTTTATGGTTAGGAATAGTGTTTGGTTTTAGGGTTTAGGGTTAGGGTTAGGGTTAGGGTGAGGGTTTTGGTTAGGGTTAGGGTTAGGATTAGGCGTTAGGGGTTAGGATTAGGATTAGGGTTAGGTTTAGGGTTAGGGTTTACTGTTATCCTTAGGGTTAGGGTTAGTGTTAGGGTTAGGGTTAGGGTTAGGGTCAGGGTCAGGGTCTGGATTTAGGGTTAGGGTTAGCATTAGCGTTAGCGTTAACATTAGGGTTAGCGTTACGGTTAGGGTTAGACTTAGTTTTAGGGGTTAGGGTTAGTGTTAGGGTTACGGTTAGGGGTTAGGGTTAGGGATAGGGTTAGGGTTAGGGTTGGGGTTAGGGTTACGGTTGGGTTTGGGGTTACAGTTGAGGTTCGGGTTAGGGTTGGGATTGCGGTTGGGTTTAGGGTTGGAATTGTGGTTCTGCTTAGGATTGGGGTTGGGGTTAGGGTTAGGGTTAGGGTTGGGGTTAGGGTTAGGGTGGAGGTTGGGGTTAGGGGTTAGGCTTAGGGTTTGGTTTAGGGTTAGGGTTAGCGTTAGGGTTAGGGTTTGGTTAGGGTTAGGGTTAGGGTTAGGGTTTAGGGTTTAGGATTAGGGTTAGGGGTTAGGGTTAGGGTTAGGGTTTACTGTTATCGTTACGGTTAGGGTTAGTGATAGGGTGAGGGTTAGGGTCAGGGTCAGGGTTTAGGATTAGGGTTAGCGGTAGTGTTAGCGTTAGCGTTAGGGTTAGCGTTAGGTTTAGGGTTAGGGTTAGGTTTAGGGGTTAGGGTTAGTGTTAGTGTTAGGGTAGGGTTAAGTTTGGGGTTAGGGATGTGGTTGGGGTTAAGGTTGGGGTTGGGTTTATGGTTGGGATTGGGGTTGGAGTTAGGGTTGGAATTGTGGTTGGGGTTAGGGTTAGGGTTAGAGTTCTTGTTAGGGTTAGGGTTAGTGTTAGGTTTAAGAGTTACGGTTAGGGTTATGGTTAGAATAGTGTTAGGACTAGAGTTAGGGGTAGGAGGTTGTGGTTAGTGTTGGGGTTAGGGTTAGTGTTAGGGTTGGGGTTAGGGTTAGGATTGGGGTTAGGATTAGGTTTGGGTTTAGGGTTAGGGTTGGGGTTAGTTTTAGGGTTAGGGTTAGGGTTAGGGGTTTTTGTTAGTGTTAGAGTTAGGGTTAGGGGTTAGGTTTAGGGTTTAGGGTTAGTGTTAGGGTTTAAGGTTAGAGTTAGAGTTTGGATTAGGGTTAGCTGTTAGGTTTATGGTTAGGTGTTATGGTTAGGGATGGGATAGAGGTAGCGGTAGGGACATGGGTTGAGGTTAGGGATAGGGTTAGGGTTGTGTTAGGATTAGGGTTTAGGGTTTAGGGTTAGGGTTATTGTTAGGGTTAGTGTTAGTGCTAGGGATAGGGTTAGGCCTAAGGCTAAGGCTAGGGTTAGGATTATGGTTAGGATTTCGGGTTAAGGTTAGGGTTAGGATTAGGGTTAGGGTTTAGGGATAGTGTTAGGGGTTGGTGTTTGGGTTAGTGTTAGGGGTTGGGGTTAGGGTTAGGGTCAGGTTTGGGAGAAGGTTAGGGTTAGGGTTAGGGTTAGGGTTTAGACTTTAGGGGCAGGGTTATTGTTAGGGTTAGTGATAGGGTTAGGTCTAGGGGCTAGGGGCTGGGTTTAGGGCTGGTCTAGGGCTAGGGTTAGCATTAGGGTTAGGGTTGGGTGAGTTTTAGGGTTAACCTTAGAAGTAGGGGTAGGGTTGGGTTAAGGTTAATGTTAGGGTTAGGGGTAGGGGTAGGGTTGGGTTAAGGTTAATGTTAGGGTTAGGGGTAGGGGTAGGGTTGGGTTAGGTTTAGGGGTAGGGGTAGGGTAGCAGTAGTGTTAAAAGTATGTGTGGGTTAGGGTTAGGGTTAGGGTTAGGATTAGTGTTGGGTTAGGTTTAGGGTTAGGGTTAGGGTTAGGGTTAGGGCTTAGAGTTAGGGTTAGGGGTTAGGGTTAGGGTTAGGGGTTTGGTTTAGTGTTAGGGTTAAGTTTAGCGTTACTCTTAGGTTTAGGGTTAGAAGAGGATTAGGGTTAGTGTTAATGTTAGGGTTACGGTTAGAGTTAAGGGTAGAGATAGGCTTAGGGGTTAGGTTTAGGTTTAGGGTTAATGTTAGGGTTAGGGTTAGTGGTTAGGGTTAGGGTTAGGGTTTTAGGTTAGGATTGGGATTAGGGTTATTGTTTAGGGTTTAGGGATAGGGTTATGGTTTTGGGTAGGGTGAGAGGTGCAGATAGGTTTAGGGGTTGTGGTTAGGGTTAGGGATAAGGTTACGGTGGGTTAGGGTAAGGGTAGAGGTAGGGATAGGGTTGCGTTTAGACGAGTTAGGGTTAGGGATAGGGTTAGCGGTTAGGGTTATCAGTTAGGGTTGGGTTATGGTTAGGGTTTAGGGTTAGGGCTAGGGTTTGAGTTAGGGTTAGCGGTTAGGGTTAGACGTAGGTTAAGGGGTTACGGTTAGGTTTTGGGATAGGGGTAGGGGTAGGGTTAAAGATATGTGTGGGTTAGGGTTAGGGTTAGGGTTAGGGTTAGGGTTGGGTTAGGTTTAGGTTTAGGGTTAGGGTTAGGGTTAGGGTTAGGGTTAGGGTTAGGGTTAGGGTTGTGTTGTGTTAGGTTTAGGTTTAGGGTTAGGTTTAGGGGTTAGAGGTTAGGGTTAGGGTTAGGGTTAGGGGTTAGGGTTAGGGTTAGGGTTAGGGTTTATGGCTAGTTTTAGGGTTAGTGGTTAGAATTAGGATTAGGGTTAGGGTTGGGGTTAGGGTTGGGGTTAGGCTTAGGGTTAGGGTTAGCTTTACTCTTATGTTTAGGGTTAGAAGAGTTTTAGGGTTAGAAGAGTTTTAGGGTTAGTGTTAGTGTTAGGGTTAGGGTTAGTGGTTAGTGTTAGGGTTAGGTTTGGGGTTGGAGTTAGGTTTGGGGTTGGGTTTATGGTTGGGATTGGGGTTGGGTTTAGGGTTCGGATTGTGGTTGGGGTTAGGGTTGAGTTTGGGTTTAGGGTTGTGTTAGGATTAGGGTTAGGGTTATGGTTAGTGTTAGTGTTATGGTTCAGGCTAGGGATAGGTTTAGAATTAAGACTAGTGCTAGGGCTAGGGCTAGGGCTAGGGCTAGGGCTAGGGTTACGGTTAGTGTTGAGTGTTATGGTTAGGGTTAGAGTTAAGGTTAGGGATAGGGATAGGGGTTAGGGTTAGGGATAGTGTGAGGGTTAAGGTTAGGGTTAGGGATTAGGGTTTGGGTTAGGGTTAGGGTTAAGGGTTAGGGTTATGGAAAGAGTTTAGTCTCAGGATATGTGTTAGGGTTAAAGTTAGGGTTAGGGTTAGAGTTAGGCCTAGGGCTAGGTTTAGGGTAGTTTTAGGGTAGGGTTGGGTTGAGGTTAGGTTTAGGTATAAGGTTAGCGTTACTATTAGGTGTATTGTTATAGAGGGTTAGGTTTAGGGTTATGTTTAGAATAGGGTTAGGGCTAGTGTTAGGGGTTTGTTTAAGGGTTGTGGTTAGTGTTAGGGTTAGGGTTAGTTTTAGGGTTGGGTTAGGGGTAAGGTAAGGGTTAGTGTTTAGTGTTAGGGTTAGGGTTAGGGTTATGGTTTAAGGTTTAGGGATAGGGTTATGGTTATGGGTAAGGGTAGTGGTACAGGTAGGTTTATGGGTTCTGGTTAGGGTTAGTGATAAGATGACGGTTGGGTTAGGGGCAGGGGAAGAGGTAGGGTTAGGGTTAAGTTTAGACGAGTTAGGGTTAGGGTTATGGTTAGGGTTAGGGTTAGGGGTTTGGGTTAGGGGCAAGGGTTAGGGTTTAGGGTTAGGGTTAGGATTAGGTGTTAGGTTTAGGGTTAGGTTTAGGTTTAGGGTTATGGTTATGGTGAGGGTTAGGGTTAGGTTTTAGGGTTAGGGTTAGGTTTAGGGTTAGGGTTAGGACTTGTGGTGAGGGTTAGTGTTAGGGTGGGGTTGGGGATAGTGTTGGAATTGGGGTTGGGGTTCGGGTTGGGATTGTGGTTGGGGCTAGGGTTGGGGTTGGGGTTAGGGTTAGGTTTGGGGTTAGGTTTAGGTTTAGGGTTAGGTTTGGGTTTAGGGTTCGGGTTGGGGTTAGGATTCAGGTTGAGGGTAGGGTTCTGGTTGGGGTTGGGATTAGGGTTATGGTTGGGTTTGGGCTTAGGGTTAGGGTTGGTGTTAGGATTAGGGTTAGGTTTAGGGTTAGGGTTTGGTTTAGGTTTAGGGTTAGGGTTAGAGTTAGGGTTAGGGTTAGATTTTGGTTTAGGGTTAGGGTTAGGGTTAGGGTTAGGATTAGGTGTTAGGTTTAGGTTTAGGGTTATGGTTATGGTGAGGGTTAGGGTTAGGCTTTATGGTTAGGGTTAGGTTTAGTTTTAGGGTTATGGTTAGGTTTAGAGTTAGGGTTTAGTTCAGGGTCAGGGTCAGGGGTCAGAGTCAGGGTTAGGGTTTAGAGTTAGATTTAGCGTTAGGGTTAGCGTTAGGGTTAAGGTTAAGGTTAGGGTTATCTTAGGCATTAGTGTTAGGGTTAGGGTTAGGTTTAGGGTTAGGGGTTAGGGTTAGTGTTAGGATTAGGTTAGGGTTAGGGTTAGGGTTAGGGTTAGGGTTAGAGTTTGTTTTAGGGTTAGGGTTAGGGTTAGGATTAGGTGTTAGGTTTAGGTTTAGGGTTATGTTTATGGTGAGGGTTAGGGTTAGGCTTTAGGGTTAGGGTTAGGTTTAGTTTTAGGGTTATGGTTAGATTTAGAGTTAGGGTTTAGTTCAGGGTCAGGGTCAGGGTCAGAGTCAGGGTCAGGGTTTAGGGTTAGGTTTAGCGTTAGGGTTAAGGTTAAGGTTAGGGTTAGCTTAGGCATTAGTGTTGGGGTTAGAGTTAGGGTTAGCTTAGGCATTAGTGTTAGGGTTAGGGTTAGGTTTAGGGTTAGGGGTTAGGGTTAGTGTTAGGATTAGGTTAGGGTTAGGGTTAGGGTTAGGGTTAGGAGTTAGGTTTAGTGTTAGGATTAGGGTCAGGGTCAGGGTCAGGGTCAGGGTCAGGGTCAGGGTTTATGGTTAGGTTTAGCATTAGGGTTAGCGTTAGGGTTAGGGTTAGGTTTAGGGTTAGCTTAGGTGTTAGTGTTAGGGTTAGGGTTAGGTTTAGGTTTCGGTTTAGGGTTGAGGTTAAGGATAGGGTTAGGGTTAGGATTTAGGGTTATTGTAGGGTTAGGATTATGGTTAGGGTTACTGTTATGTTTTAGGGTTTAGGGTTAAGATTAGGGTTAGGGTTAGGTTTAGGGGTTTGGTTAGGGTTAGGGTTTAGGTTTAGGGTTCGGGTTAGGGTTTAGGGTTAGCATTAGGGTTAGGATTAGTGTTAGGGTTAGGGTCAGGGTCAGGGTCAGGTTATAGGGTTAGGGTTAGCGTTAGGGTTAGGGTTAGGGTTAGACTTAGGGTTAGATGTTAGTGTTAGTGTTCGGGTTATGGTTAGGGGTAAGCATTAAGGTTAGGGTTGGTGATGGGGTTAGGGTTGTTGTTGGGGTTACGGTTTGGATTCGGGTTGGCGCTAGGGTTGGGATTTTGGTTCTGTTTAGGCTTGTGGTTGGAGTTAGGGTTAGGGTTGCGGTTAGGGTTAGGGTTAGGGTTAGTGTTGGGGTTGGGGTTAGGTTTGGGTTTGGGGTTACGGTTAGGGTTGGGGTTAGGGTTAGGGTTGGGGTTAGGGTTAGGGTTAGGGTTGGGGTTGGGGTTAGGGTTGGGGTTGGGGTTACGGTTAGGGTTGGGGTTAGGGTCAGGGTTAGGGTTGGTGTTAGGTTTAGGGTTAGGTTTAGGGTTAGGGTTAGGGTTTGGTTTATGGTTAGGGTTAGGGTTTGGTTTAGGGTTAGGGTTAGGTTTAGGTTTAGAGTTAGGGGTTACGGTTAGGGTTAGGGGTTTTGGTTAGGGTTAGGGATAGGGTTAAGGTTAGGATTTGGGTTGAGTGTTAGTGTTAGGGTTAGGGTTTAGGATTAGGGTTAGGGTTAGGTTTAGTGTTAGGATTTAGGGTTAACGTTATGGTTAGGGTTAGTCTTAGGGTTAGGTTTAGGTTTAGGGTCAGGATCAGGGTTAGAATTAGAGTTAGTGTTAGCATTAGGGTTAGCGTTAGGGTTAGGGTTAGGGTTAGATTTAAGGTTTAGGGTTAGTGTTAGGGTTAGGGTTAGGGTTCTGGTTTGGGTTGGGTTAAGGGCTGGGGTTTTGGTTAGGGTTGGAATTGGAGTTGGTGTTAGGGTTGGGATTGGGGTTGCGGTTAGGGTTGGGGTTGGGGTTAGGGTTAGGGTTGGGATTAGGGATAGGGTTAGGGTTAGGTTTAGGGTTATGGTTAGGGTTATGATTAGGGTTTAGGGTTAGGGTTAGTGTTAGGGTTAGGGATAGGGTTAGGGTCACAATCAAGGTCAGGGTCAGTGTCAGGGTTTAGGGTTAGGTTTAGCGTTAGGGTTAGCATTAGGTTTAGGTTTAGATTTAGGGTTAGCTTAGGGTTTAGTGTTAGGGTTAGGGTTAGGGTTAGGGTTATGGTTAGTGTTAGTGTTAGGTAAGGGTTATGGTTAGGGTTTGGTTTAGACTTAGATTTACTGTTCGGGTTACTGTTAGAGTTATGGTTCGGGCTAGGGATATGTTTAGAATTAAGGCTAGGGCTAGGGCTGGGGCTAGGGCTAGGGTTAGGGTTAGTGTTTAGTGTTATGGTTAGGGTTAGAGTTAGGGTTAGGGTTAGTGTTTTGTTTAGGTTTAGGTTAGGGTTAGGGTTACTGTTAGGTTTATGTTTCGGGCTAGGGATAGGTTTAGAATTAGGGCTAGTTCTAGGGCTAGGGATAAGGCTAGGGCTAGGGCTAGGGTTAGGGTTAGTGTTTAGTGTTATGGTTAGGGTTAGAGTTAAGGGTATGGATAGCGTTAGGGGTTAGGGTTAGGGTTAGGGATAGTGTTAGGGTTACGGTTATGGTTAGGGTTAGTGTTTAGGGTTAGGATTAGGGAAAGAGTTTAGGCTTAGGATATGTGTTAGGGTTAAAGTTAGGGTTAGGGTTAGAGTTAGGCCTAGGGCTTGGGTTAGGGTAAGTTTAGGGTAGGGTTGGCGTTGGGGTTAGGTTTAGGGTTAAGGTTAGCGTTACTATTAGGTTTATTGTTATACAGGGTTAGGGTTAGATTTATGGTTAGAATAGGGTTAGGGCTAGGGTTAGGGGTAGTGGTTAGTGTTATAGTTAAGGTTAGTGTTTGGGTTGTGTTAGGGTTAAGGTAAGGGTTAGTGTTTAGTGTTAGGGTTAGGATTAGTGTTATGGTTTAGGGTTTAGGGATAGGATTATGGTTATGGGTATGGGTAGTGGTGCATGTAGGTTTAGTGGTTGTGGTTAGGGTTAGGGATAAGGTTACGGTTGTTTTAGTGATAGGGGTAAAGGTAGGCTTAGTGTTAGGTTTAGACGAGTTAGGGTTAGGGTTAGGGTTAGTGGTTAGGGTTAGAAGTTAGGGTTAGTGTTAGGGTTTAGTGTTAGGGTTAGGATTAGGGTTTAGTGTTAGGGCTAGTGTTTGAGTTAGGGTTAGGGGTTAGGGTAGGTGTAGGTTTAGTGCTTAGGGTTAGGGTTAGGGATAGGGGTAGGGTTAAAGCTATTTGTGGGTTAGGGTTAAGGTTAGGGTAAGGTTTAGGTTTGGGTTAGGGTTAGGGTTAGGGGTTAGGGTTAGCGTTAGCGTTAGGAGTTAGGGTTAGGTTTAGTGTTAGGGTTTAGGGTTATGTTTAGGGTTAGTGGTTAGGATTAGGGTTAGGGTTAGGGTTGGTGTAGGGGTTAGGGTTAGGGTTGGGTTAGGGTTAGGGTTAGGGTTAGGGTTATGTTTAAGGTTGAGTTTGGGTTTAGGGTTAGGGTTAGGGTTAGGGGTTAGGGTTAGCGTTAGCGTTAGGAGTTAGGGGTTAGGTTTAGTGTTAGGGTTTAGGGTTATGTTTAGGGTTAGTGGTTAGGATTAGGGTTAGGGTTAGGGTTGGTGTAGGGGTTAGGGTTAGGGTTGGGGTTAGGGTTACGGTTACGGTTACGTTTGGGGTTTGGTCAGAGTTAGGTTTGGTATTAGGGTTAGGGTTAGGTTTAGGGTTAGGGTTAGGGTTAGGTTTAAGGTTGAGTTTGGGTTTAGGGTTAGGGTTGGTGTTAGGGTTAGGGTTATTGTTAGGGTTAGGGTTAGCGTTACTCTTAGGTTTAGGGTTAGAAAAGGTTTAGGTTTAGGGTTAGTGTTAGGGTTAGGGTTAGTGGTTAGGGTTACGGTTAGGGTTAGGGTTGGGTTGGGGTTTGGGTTCCGGTTGGGGTTAGGGTTGGGATTGGGGTTGGGGTTAGTGTTGGACTGGTGGTTGGGGTTAGGGTTGGGGTTGGGTTTAGGGTTGCGGTTGGGGTTAGGTTTAGGTTTGGGTTATGGTTAGGGTTGAGGTTGGAGTTAGGGTTAGGGTTGGGGTTAGGGTTAGGGTTGGTGTTAGGTTTAGGGTAGCATTAGGGTTAGTGTTAGGATTAGGGTTTGGTTTAGGGTTAGGGTTAGGTTAGGGGATAGGGTTAGGGTTAGGGTTAGGCTTGGGGTTGGATTTAGGGTTGGGGTTGGTTTTAGGATTCAGATTAGGGTTAGGGTTAGGGTTGGGGTTGGGTTTAGGATAGGATTAGGGTTAGTGTAACTGTTAGGGTTAGGGATAGAAGAGGTTTTTATTTAGGGTTAGGGATAGAAAAGGGTTAGGGTTAGGATTAGGTTAGTGTTAGGGTTAGGGTTAGGGTTATGGGTAGGGTTAGGTTTGGGTTATTTTTAGGGTTAGGGTGAGTGTGTAGGGTTAGGGTTAGGGTTAGGGTTTAGGGATGGGTTAGGGTTAGGGGTTAGTGTTAGGGGTATTGGTATGGGTTGGAGTTAGGTTTTGGGTTAGGATTGTGTTAGGGTTAGTTTTAGGGTTATGGTTTAGGGTTAGGGTTAAGGTTAGGTTAGGGTTAGGGTTAGTGGTAGTGTTAGGGTTCGAGTTAGGATTATGGTTACTGTTTAAGGTAAGGTTTTGTTTTAGGGTTTAATATTAGGTTTAGGAATAGAGTTAGTGTTAGTGTTAGGGTTGCGGTTATGGTTAGGGTTAGTATTAGGTATAGGATTAGTCTTAGGGTTACAGTTAGGGTTAGCGTTATGGTTAGGGTAAGGGTGTGGTTAGGATTAGGGGAACGGGTAGGGGTAATGGTAGGGGTATGGGTTGCGGTTAGGGTTATGATTTGGATTGGGGTTAGAGTTAGGTTTTAGGGTTAGGGTTAAGGTTAGGTTTTAGAGTTAGGCTTAGGGTTAGGGTTAGTGTTAGTGTTAGAGTTGTGGTTAGGTTTATCGTTAGGGTTAGGTTTAGGGTTAGGATAGGTTTAGGTTTAGGTTTGGGATTGGGGTTAAGGATAGGATTAGGTTTAGCGTTACTGTTAGGGTTAGGGTTAGAAGAAGTTTAGGTTTAGGGTTATGGTTAAAATAGGATTAGGGTTAGGATTAGGTTGCAGTTTGGTACGTTTAGGTTTAGGGTTAGGACTAGGGCTAGGGGTTAGGTCTAGGGCTAGGGTTATTGTTAAGATTAGGGCTAGGGTTAGGTGTAGGTTTGGGGGTTGTGGTTAGTGTTAAGGTTAGAGTTAGGATTAGGTTTGGGTTTGGGTTAGGCTACGGTTAGTGTTTAGTGTTAGTGTTGGGATTAGGGTGTGGTTAGGGTTTAGGGATATGGTTAGGGTTAGAGTTAGAGTTAGGGTTAGCGGTAGGGTTAAGGGTTGTGGTTAGAGTTAAAGTTATGTATAGGTTAGTGCTAGGGGTAGTGGTAGTTTTAGGGTTAGGGGTTAGGGTTAAACGAGTTAGGACTAGGGTTATGGTTAGGGTTAGGGTTACAGTTAGGGTTAAAGTTAAGGTTTAGGGATAAGTGTTAGGGTTAGGGTTAGGGCTAGTGCTAGGGTTGGGGCTGGGGCTAGGGGTAGGTTTAAGACTAGGGCTAGGGTTAGGTCTAAGACTAGGTTTAGTGTTAGGGTTAGGGTTAGGGTTGTGTTACGGTTAGGGTTAGGGAAAGGGTTAGGCTTAGGATAGGTGTTAGGGTTAAAGTTAGGATTGGGGTTAGAGTTAGGACTAGGGCTAGGGTTAGGGTTAGGGTTAGGGATAGGGTAAGGTGTAGGTGTAGGGGTAGGGGTATGGGTTGGGGTTAGTGTTAAGGTTAGGATTAAGGTTACTGTTGGTTGAGGGTTATGGTTAGTGTTTTTGATTAGGGTTAGGGTTAGAGGTTAGGGTTTAGGGATAGGGTTAGTGTTTGGTTTAGGGTTAGGCTTAAGGTTAGGGGTAGGTTTAGGGGTTCTGGTTAGGGTTAGGGTTAGGGTTTGGGTTGGATTAGGGGTTGTTAGTGTTAAAGTTTACAGTTAAGGTAAGTGGTGGGTTTAGTGTTAGGGTTAGGGTTAGAGTTAGGGTTTGGGATAGGGTTGGGTTAGGGTTAGGGTTAGTGCTAGGGCTGGGGCTAGGTTTAGGGCTAGGGCTAGGGATATTGTTAGGGCTAGGGCTAGGGCTAAGGCTAGGGTTAGGGGTAGGGGTAGAGGAAGGCATAGGGTTAGGTGTTGTGGTTAGTGTTAGGGTTATGGTTAGGGTTAGGGTTTGGTTAGGTTTAATGTTAGGGTTAGTGTTTAGTGTTAGGGTAAGGGTTTAGGGTTTAGGGATATGGTAAGGCTTCGGGTTAGGGTTAGGTTTAAGGAGAGGGATAGGATTAGGGGTTGTGTTTAGGGTTAGGGTTTAGGGTTTGGGTTAGAGTTAGGGTTGGGTTAGGGATAGGGATATCATTACGGTTTAGGGTTTAGGATTAGAGTTAGAGTTAGGGTTAAGGTATAGGGTAGGGTTAGAGTTATGGTTAGGTGTTAGGGTTAGGGTTAGGGGTTAGGGTTTAGGGTTTCGGGATAGGATTAGGGTTAGGGTTAGGGTTAGGTTTAGGGCTAGGGATAGTAGTAGGGCTAGGGCTACTGCTAGGGCAAGGGCTGGGGCTCCGGCTAAAGTTAGGATTAGTGTTAGGGTTTTAGATTAGGGTTAGGGTTAAGGTTAGGGTTAGGAGTTAGAGTTAGTATTAGGGTTATTGTTATGCTAGGGATAGGGTTAAGACTAGGGCTAGTGCTAGGGCTAGGGCTAGGGATAGGGATAGGTATAGGGATAGGGTGAGGGTTAGTGTTTAGTGTTATGGTTAGGATTAGAGTTTAGGGTAGAGATAGGGATAGGGGTTAGGGTTAGGGATACGGTTATGGTTAGGGTTAGGGATTAAGGATAGGGTTAGGGTTAGGGTTTAGGGTTAGGGTTAGGGAAAGTGTTTAGGCTTAGGATAGGTGTTAGGGTTAAAGTTAGGGTTAGGGTTAGAGGTAGAACTAGGGCTAGGGTTAGGGTAGGGTTAGGGTTATGGTGAGGGTTAGTGTTTAGTGTTAGGGTTAGGGATAGTGTTAGGGTATAGGGTTTAGGGTTAGGGTTAGGGAAAGGGTTTAGGCTTAGGACAGGTGTTATGGTTAAAGTTAGGGTTGGGGTTAGAGTTACGACTAGGTCTGTGGTTAGGATTATGGTTAGGGTAGGGTTAGGGTTACGGTTAGTGTTAGTGTTTAGTGTTAGGCTTAGGGTTAGGTTTAGGGAATGTTTTTAGACTTAGGATAGGTGTTAGGGTTAAACTTATGGTTAGGATTAGAGTTAGGACTAGAGCTAGGGTTAGGGTTAGGGTTAGGGTAGGGTTCGGGTTTAGGGTTTAGGGATAGGTTTGGGGTTAGGGTTAGGGTTAGGTTTAGGGCTAGGGATAGATGTGAGGGCTAGGGCTACTGCTAGGGGCAAGGGCTAGGGCTCCGGCTAAAGTTAGGATTAGTGTTGGGGTTTTAGATTAGGGTTATGGTTAGGGTTTAGGGTTAGGGTTAGGGTTAGGGTAGGGTTAGGGTAGGGTTGGCTTTGGGGTTAGGTTTTGGATTAGGGTTAGCGTTACTCTTAGGTTTAGTGTTAGAAGTGGGTTAGGTTTAGGGTTAGGGTTAGAATATGGTTAGGGCTAGGGTTAGGGGTAGTTGTAGGGGTTGTGGTTAGTGTTAGGGTTAGGGTTAGTGTTAGGCTTGGGTTAGGATTAAGGTAAGGGTTAGTGTTTAGTGTTAGGTTTAGGGTTGGGGATATGGTTTAGGGTTTAGGAATAGGGTTCGGGTTAGGGGTAGGTGTCTTGTTAGGGGCAGGATGAGGATTAGGGTTAGGGTTATACGAGTTATTGTTAGGGTTAGTGTTAGGGTTAGACGAGTTAGGTTTAGGGTTAAGGTTAGGGGTTAGGATTAAGGGTTAGGGTTAGGATTAGGGTTTAGAATTAGGTTTAGGGTTAGGGTTTAAGGTTAGGTTTAGGGTTTGAGTTAGGGTTAGGGATTAAGTTTAGGTGTAGTTTTAGGGGTTAGATTCGGGTTAGAGATAGGGGTAGGGCTAGGGTTAAAGATATGTGTGGGTTAGGGTTAGGGTTAGGGTTGTGTTAGGGTTACAGTTAGGGTTTAGGGACAGAGTTAGGGTTAGGGATAGGGTTAGGTCTGGGGCTAGTGCTAGGTATAGGGCTAGGTCTAGAGCTAGGGTTAGGTTTAGGGTTAGGGTAGGGTTAGGGTTAGGGTTGGGCTTGGTGTTAGGGATAGGGTTAGGGTTACCGTAACTGTTAGGGTTAGAGTTAGATGAGGTTTAGGTTTAGGGTTAGAGTTAGAATAGGGTTAGGGTTAGGGTTAGGGTATTAGGGTTAGGATTAGGGTTTAGGATTTAGGGTTAGGATTAGGTTAGGGTTAGGGTTAAGGGTTAGGGATAGGGCTAGGGCTTGGGTAGGGCTAGGGATATTTCTAGGTCTGGGGTTATGGCAAGGGCTACGTTTAGGGTTAGGGTTAGGCTTTAGAGTTAGGGTTAGGATTAGGGTTAGGGTTAAGGTTAGTGTTTAGTGTTAGGGCTAGAGTTAGGGTTAGGTTTAGTGTTAGGGATACTTTCAGGGCTAGGGCTAGTGCTAGGGTTAGGGTTAGGGTTTAAGTTTAGGGTTAAGGTTAGGGATAGGGTTAGGGTAGTGTTAGGCTTAGGTTTGGGGTTGGAGTTAGGTTTAGTATTAAGATTAGAGTTACTGTTAGGTTTAGGGTTGGGGTTTGGGTGGTAGGGTTAGGGTTAGGTTTAGGGTTAAGGTTACTGTTAGGTTTAGGGTTAGAAGAGTTTTGGGTTTAGGGTTAGGGTTAGAACAGGGTTAGGGTTAGGTTTAGGGTATTAGGGTTAGGGTTAGTGTTTAAGATTTAAGGTTAGTGTTAGGTTAGTGTTAGGGTTAAGGTTTAGGGTTAGGGTTAGAGTGGGGTTACGGTTGGGGTTTAGGGATTAGGGTTAGGGTTAGGGTTAGGGTTAGGGTTGGGGTTAAGGTTAGGGGTAGGAGTAGAGGTAGGGTTATCGTTTGGGGTTAGGGTTAGGTTTGGGTTAGGGTTAGGGTTAAAGTAGGGCTAGGAATAAGGTTAGGGCTAGGGCTAGTGCTAGGGTTAGGGTTAGGGGTTAGGGTTAGTGTTAGGGTTTAGGGTTAGGGTTAGGGTTAAGGTTAGGGTTTAGGGTTTAGGGTTAGGGATATGGTTAGGGTTGGTTTAGGGTTAGAGTTAAGGTTAGGGTTTAGGGTTTAGGGTTAGGGTTAGGGTTAGAGCTAGGGATAGGGTTACAGGTTGAGATAGTGTTATGGCTAAGGTTAGGGTTACGTTTAGGGTTAGGGTTAGGAGTAGGGGTAGAGTTAGTATTTCTTGTTAGGGTTAGGGTTAGGTTTATGGTTGGATTAGGGTTAGGATTAGGGTTAGGGTGTAGGGTGTAGGGTTAAGGTTAATGTTAGGGATAAGGTTTACGGTTAGGGTTAGGGTTAGATTTAGGATTTAGGGTTTGGGTAGGGTTAGGGTTAGGATTAGGGTGTAGAGTATAGGGTTAGGGTTAGAGTTAGAATTAGGGTTAGGATTAGCCGTAGGGGTTTAGGGTTAGGGTTAGAGTTAAGGTTTGTGTTAGATTTAGGGTTAGGATAAGGGTTAGTGTTAGCGTTAGTGTTATGGTTGGTGTTAGTGTTAGGGTTAGGTTTAGGTTTAAGGTTAGGGTAGGGTTAGGTTTGGGGTTGGGGTTAGGGTTTAGGGTTAAGATTAGGCCTATGGCTAGGGTTACAGCTAGGGCTGAGTACTACGGCTAGGGCTAGTGTTAGGGTAAGGGTTAGAGTTTAGGGTTAGGGTTATGGTTAGGGTTGGGGTTAGGATTTTAGGGTTTAGGGTTAGCGTTAGGGTTAGGGTTAGGGCAGGGTTGGGTTTAGGGTTAGGGTTTATAGTTAGGGTTAGTGTTAGAGATTAGGGTTAGGGTTAGGATTAGTGTTAGAGTTAGTGTTACTCTTAGGGTTAGGGGTTAGGGTTAGGGTTAGAGTGAGGGATAGTGTTTAGGGTTGAGAATTAGGGTTAGTGTTAGTGTTAGGTTTGGGTTAAGGTTAGTGTTAGGGTTAGGGTCAGGTTTAGGGTTAGGGTATGTTTAGGGTTAGTGTTCGGGTTGGGGTTAGGGTTAGGTTTAGTGTTACTATTAGGGTTAGGGTTAGAAAAACCCTAATACTATCCCTAACCTTAACTATAACCCTAAGCATAACACAAAACACTAATCCTAACCTTAGCCCTAGCCCTAGCCTTATCCCTAGCCCTAGCACTAGCCCTAGTCCTAAACCTATCCATATCCCGGACCATAAACATAACACTAACCCTAACCCTAACCTTAACACCTAAACCAAACACTAACCCTAACCTTAACCCCTAACCCTAACCCTAACCCCTAACCATAACTCTAACCCTACCGTATACCTTAACCCAAAATCTAACTCTAACCCTAACCCTAAACCAAACCATAACCCTAACCTAATCTTAACCCTAAACCAAACCCTAACCGTAACCCCTACCCCCAACCCTAACCCTAACACCAACCCCACCCTAACCTAACCCAATCCCAACCCCAACCCTAAACTCAACCCCAACCCTAACCATAACCCTAACCTCAATCCCAACCCTGACCCCAACCACAATCCCAACCCTAACCCCAACCCCAATCCCAACCCTCACCCAACCCCCAGCCTAACCACAACCCCAAACCTAACCCTAACCCAAACCCTAACCCCTAACCCTAACCCTAAACCTAACATTAAACCTCCTCAAACCCTAAACCTAAGGGTAACACTAACCCTAACCCTAACCCTTACCTAACACCAATCCTAACCCTAACTCTAACCCTAACCCCTAAACCTAGCCGTAACCCCTAACCCAAGCCTAACAGTAACCCTAATCCTAACCACTAACCCTAAACCGTAACCCCTAACTCCAACCCAACTAACCCTAAACCTAACCATAAAACCTAACCTAAGCCTGGCGCTAAGCCTAACCTAAACCGTAACCTAACCCTGAAACCTAACCCTAACCTAACCTTAACCCTACCCTAATACCCCTATCCCTACCCTAACCCTAACCCCTAAACCTGCACCTAACCTAACCCCTAACCCTAACACAAACCCTAGCACTAACACTAAACCCTAACCCTAACTCTAACACTAAACCTAAGCCTTAACCCTAACTTCTAAACCCTAACGCTAACGCTAACCCTAATCCTAATCGGCTCTAAACATCAGCCTAACCCTACCTCAACCCCAACCCCTAACCCAACCCGCCACCTTATCCCTAACCCTAACCACAACCCTAAACCTACCTGAACCACCTAACCCTACCCATAAGAATAACCCTATCTCTGGGACCCTAAACCATAACACTAACACTAACCCTAACACTAAACACTAACCCTTACCTTCCCACTACCCCCTAACCTACCCCTAACCCCTATCCCTACCTCCCCCTAAACCTACCCCTAACCCTAGTCTTACCTTTTAACCACTAACCTTAACCTTACCTCTATAATAATATACCCTAGGGTTGGGTTAACCCCTAGGTAAGCCTATAACCCTAGGGCCTAACCCTAAACCTCCTACCCTAGTGGCCTTAGCCTTAGCCTTAATCTTAGCACTAGGGGTTAGCCTTAAGCTTAAGCCTAGGTTTAGGGTTGTGGCTAACCTAGGCTTACCCTAACACTATTCCTGTTGTTTTAGGCCTAGCTCTAACCCTTAACACTAGCCTTAACCTAACCCCTAACCTTTGGAACTCTAACCCTAACCCTAACCCTAACTTAACCTAACCTAACCTGAACCCTATCCCTCCTAACCCTAACCCTAACCCTAACCTAACTCTAAAGCTAATCCTAACCCCAAACCATAACCCTATCACTATAACCCCTACCCTGAACCATAACCCTACCCTAACGATAACCCAAACACTAACCCTAACTCTAACAAACTAAACCTAACCTAACCCTAACCTAACCTGAACCTAACACTAACCCTTTAACCTAACACTAACCCTACCTCTTAACCCTTAAACCTAACCCTAACCCTATACTCTCCTAACCTAACCCTAACCTAACCCCTTATAACCTAACACCTAACTCTAACCCTAACCTATACCCTCAACCTAACCCCAACCCCAACCCTAACCCTAACCCAACCTAAACTTAACGCTAATCCTAACCCTAACGCTACACCTAACACTAACGCTAACCCTAAAGCTAACCCTAACCTAAACCCTGACCCTGACCTGAACCTAACCCTCACCCCTAACCTAACACTAACCCCAAACCTAGCCCTAAACCTCTAACCCTAACTGTAAAACCTAACCCTAACCCAAACCCACCTAACCCTAACACTAACCATATACCTAACCTTAAACCAAACAATAACCCTAACCCCTAACCCCTAGCCAAACCATATCCCTAACTCTAACCCTATCCCTAAACCAAACACTAACCCCAACCCTAACCATAACGCTAAGCCTAACCTAACCCAACCCTATCCCTAACCCTAACCCTATCCCACAATTAACAGTAACCCCAACACCAAACCTAACCCCCAACCACAATCCCAACACTAACAACAACCCAGCAACCCCAACCCTACACCCAACCCCAACACTAACCCCAATCCCAAAGCTAACCTAACCCTAACCCTAACCCTAAACCCTAATCTTACCTCACCCTAACCCTACCCTAACACTAACCACTAAACCCTAACACCAACCCTAAACCTAACCCTAACCCTAATCCTAACCTCTACCCTAACCCTAACCCGTAACCAAACCCTAACCTAACCTAATCCTGCCACTAACCTGGCCCCTATATCTGGCCCTAAGCCTAGCCTAGACCTAGCCAAAACACTACCCAAGCCTAACCTAGCACCTAACCCTGGCCTAACCTACCTAACCCTAGCCCTACCCTAGCCTAACCCTAACCCTAACCATAACCTAACCCTAACCACACACATATCTTTAACCATACCCTAACCCTGTCTTAAAACCTAGCCCTAACCCAAAGCCTACCTAACCTAACCTAAGCCTAACCCTAGCCTAAAGCCCTAAACCTAACACTAACCCTAACCTAACCCTAACCCTAAATCGTCTGCCTAACCTTAACCCTACCCACTGCCGTAAACCAGCCTAACTCTAACCCTAACTGGCCTAACCCTAACCCTAACCCTATCCTAACCTAACCCTAACCCTAGCCTACACCTAAAGCCACTAGCCTAACCTAACCTAGCACTAAACACTAACCCTAGCCTGGCCTAACCCTAACCTAACACTAAGCCTGCTAACCCTAACCAGCCTAGCACCTATCACAACCCCTACCTAACCTAACCCTAACCCTGGCCTAAACCATAACCTAACCCTAACACTAACACTAAACACTAACCTAAAGTCCTAACCTAACCCAGCCTAACCCCCAACTCTAACCTTAAACCTAAACCTAACCTAGCCCCTAACCACTCCACCTAGCCTAACCTGGCCTGGCCCTAGCCGTAGCCTAGCCCTAACCTAGCCTAGCCCTAGCCGTAACACCTAGCCCTACCTAACCCTAACCCTAAGCCTAACCTAAAAACCCCTAACCAGTGCCTAACCCTAGCCTGGCCCTAACCTAGCCTAGCCCTGCCGCCTAACCTAACCCTAACCTAACCTAATCCTAAACCTAGCCCTAACCTTATCCTAACCTAACCTAAACCTAACCCCAAACCAAAACCTACCTCTACCCCTACCCATCCCCTAACTCCTGACTCTAACACTAATCCTACACCAGCCCTAACCTAAACCTAAACCTAACCCTAAACCTAACCTAACACTAACCTAACACTAACCTAAATCCTAAACACTAACAGTAACCCTAATACCCTAAACCTAACCTAACTCTTTTCTAACCTAACCTAACCTAAACCTCTTATAACCATAAACCTAACAGTAATGCTAACCTAAAACTAAACCTAACCCCAACCCCAAACCTAACCTAACCCTACCTAACCCTAACCCTAACCATAACCTTAAACCTAACCGTAACCTAGCACTAGCCCTAGCCCTAAAATTATCCCTAGTCCTAAACCCTGGCCCCTATCCTTACCTGAACCTAAGCCTAACCTAACCTAGCCTGAGCCCTAACCTAGCCCCAGCTCTAGCCCTGGCTCTAAAACTATTCCTGGCCCTAACCTAACACTAACCTAACCCTAGCCTAACCTAAACTCCTAACCTGGCCTAAACCTAACCTAGCACTACCACTAACCTAGCCTAACTCCTAACCTGGCCCCTACCACTAAGCCTGGCCTAACTACAAGTCTAGCCTAACACTAACCCCTAACCAACCTTATACCTAACCTAACCCTAACCCCTGCCACCCCACCCTTGCCTGAGCTAACCTACACCCTGACCCACCTACCACTACCCTAACCTAGCCTACCACTAACCCTAACCTATCCTAAACTCTAACCCTAACCTCACCCTTAGCCCCAACCCTAACCCTAACCCTAACCTAACCTAACCCTAACCTAACCCTAACCCTACCCTAACCTAAGCCCAACCCTAGCACTAGACCTAGCCTAGACCCAGCCAAAACACGAGCCCTAGACCCTAACCCTATCCTAGCCCTAACCCTAAACCCTACACTTGACCCTAAACCCACACTTGACCTAAACCCTAACCCTAACACAACCTAACCCTAACCCTAACACGCACATATCTTTATCCCTACCACTAACTCTATCTCTAACCTAACCTAACCCCTAAACTTACACCTAACTCTAACCCTCACCCTAACCCTAAACCTAACCCTAACCTAAACCTTAACGCTAACACTAACCCCCTAACCCTAACCCCTAACCCTAACTCATCTACCCTAACCTAACCCTACCCCTACTCCTACCCCTAAACCAACCCTAACCATAATCCTTACCAACTCCTAACCCCTTCCCCCTACCCTATCCCTAACTCTAACCCCTAACCCTATCCTACCCTAAGCCCTAACCCTAACCTAACCTAACACTAACACTAAACACTAACACTAGTTCTAACCCTAACACAGCCCTAACCCTAACTCTAATCTTAACACTCACCACCCCCTAAACCTACCCCTACCCTAACCCTAGCCTTAGCCTAGCCATAGCACTGGCCTAACCCTAGCCCTAGCCCTAAACCGAGCCCTACCCCTAACCTAACCTGCAACCCTACCCTAAAACCTAACCCGTACCCTAACACTAGCCCTTGCCGTGGCCCCAAGCCTAGCACTAGCCCTGGCCCTAACTCCTAGCCCCGCCCTACCGTAACCTAACCTAACCTAACCTAATCCTAAACCCTATCCCCTAACCTAACCCCTAACCCCAAACCATAACCCTATTTCTGCCCCTACCCCTACCCTAACCACTGACCCTAGCACTAATCCTAAACCAACCCTAACCCTAACCTAAACTAAACCTAAACCCTAACACTAACACTAACCTAACACTAACCTAAATCCTAAACACTAACAGTATCCTAAACCCTAAACCTAACCCTAACCTATTTCTAACCCTAACCTAAAACCTAAACCTCTTATTACCTAACCTAACAGTAACGCTAACCTAACCCTAACCTAACCCCACCCCAGACCTGGACCTAACCCTGCCTAAGCCCAAACCCTAACCCTTAACCCAAGCCTAACCTACCTAACCCTAGCACTAGCCTTAGCCACAAAAGTATCCCTCGCCCTAAACCTAACACTATCCCTAACCTTAACACTAACCTAGCCTAACCTAGCCTGGCCTAACCTAGCCTATCTCTGGCCCTGGCCTAACACTATCCTGGCCTAACCTAACACTAACCTAACCTAGCCTGAACCTAACCCTAACCCCTAATCCTGGCCTAAACCTAACCCTAACCATAACCTAACCTAACCCTAACCTGCCCTAACCTAACCTAACCATAACCAAAATAACCCTAACCCTAACTCGATTAACCTAACACTAACCCTACCGCTGCCCCTACACCTACCTTGCCCTCCTAGCCAAACTCTAACCCTACTAAATCTAACCACTAACCCCTACCCCTACCTAACCTAACCTACACTAACCCTAACCTATCCTAACCTAACCTAACCCCTAACCTAACCCTAACCCCAACCACAAGCCCTAACCCCTAACCCTACCTACACCCTAAGCCTAACCTAGCTCCTAGACCTAGCCAAAACACTGGCCTAACCAACCCTATCCCTAACCTAACCCTAACCCTAACCCTAAACCTGACTCTAAAACCTAACCTAACCTGACCTAAGACAACCCTAACACTTACCCTAACCCACACATATCTTTAACACTACCCCTACCCCTATCTCTAACCCTAACCCTAAACCCAAACCTACACCTAACCCTAAGCCTAACCCTAACCTAAGCTAAACCCTAACCCTAATCCTAACCTGAACCCCTAACCCTAACTCGTCTACCCTAACCTTAAGAACCTGCCACCTACCCCTGCCCCTACCACTAACCCAACCCTAACCATAACACTAACCACCCCCTAACCCTACCCCTCCCCCATCCCTAACCCTAAACCTAACCCTATCCCTAAAACCTAAACCATAACCCTAACCTCACACTAACACTAAACACTAACCCTTATCTTAATCCTAACCCAACCGTAACCCTAACCTAACCTAACACTAACCACAACCCCTAAACCTACCCTAACCTATCCCTAACCCTATTCTAACCCCTACCTAAACCTAACCCTCTTCTAACCTAAACTTAAGAGTAACGCTAACCCTAATCCTAAACCAAACCCCCAACACCAACCGTGCCCTAACCCTAACCTAACCTAACACTAGCCTAACCTTAAGCCCTAACACTAACCGTAACCTAAGGCCTCAACCCTCTAACTCTAGCCCGAGCCCGCCTAACCTAGCAAAGCCCTAGACCTAACCTCTGCCCTGGCCCTGAACATAACCTAACGCTAACACTTATTCTATCCTAAACCTAAGCCTAACCCAAACCTAACACTAACCTGCCTAACCTAACCCCTACCTAACCCTCCCCAACTCTAACCAGAATCCTAGGTCTGGCCTAACCTAACCCTAACTTTAACCCTAACACCTTTCCCTAAGCCTACCCTTACCTGGCCCTAACCCTAACCCCTGCCTTGCCTAACCCTAACCCTATCCTGGCCTGGCCTAACCCTCCCTATCCTAGCCTTAACTCTAACCCTACCGTAACACTAAACACTAGCCCCCTAGCCTATCCTGGCCCTGGCCCTATCCTAGCACTAGCACTGGCCCTAGTCCTAGCCTCCTGGCCCTAGCCCTAGCCTAACCTGAACCTCCAACCCCTAGCCCTGACCTGGCCTAACTCTGCCTAAGAATAACTCTAACCCTACCTTGGCCTAGCCCTAACCTCACTCTAGCCTAACCTAAACCCTAACAATAAGCTAACCCTAACCCAGCTCTAACCTAACACTAAACACAACCCTAACCCTACCCCTCCCTACCCTAAGCCTAACCCTGCCTGCCTAACCATATACCTAAACCCTACACCTAACCCCCCTAACACTGCCTAACCTGGCCGTCCCTATCCTAACCTAGCCCTAACCCTAACCATAACCTAACACTAAACACTACCCCTAAGCCTGCCCTCCATCTAACCCTAACCCTAAACCTACCTGGCCCTGGCCTAGTCCTAACAATATCCCTAGCACTAACACTAAACCTTGCCTAGCCTAACCTAACCCCTAACCCGACCTTACCCAAACCCTAACTCTAACTCTAACACTAACAATAAACCCTGAACCTTAACCTAACACTTTCCTAACCATAAACTCTAACGCCTAACACAAACCCTAACCCAACCCAAACACTAAGCCTAACCCTAACCTAACCCAAAACCTAACCACAACCCCCTAACCCTACACTACACCTAACACGAACCCTAACCCCTAACCTAACCCTAATCCCTAACCATAGAACCTAACCCTAACCTAACACTAAACTGTAACCCCTAACCCTCTCACCCAACTCTAACCTAACCCTAACACTAAACCTAGTCCTAGACCTAAACCTAGCCCTAGTCTTATCCTAGCCCTAGCCCTAACCCTTACCTTAGCACTAGCCCTAACCCTAAAACATACCCCCTAACCCTAACGGTCATCCCTAACCTAACCCTAACCTAACGTAACCCTATACCCAACCTAACCTAACCCTAGCCCTAACTCATCTAACCCTAACCTAAACCTACCCCTAACCCTAACAGTAACCCATCCCTAAGTCTAACCTAACCCTCACCATAACCACACCCCCTAACCCTACCGCTAACCTAACTCTAACACTAACCCTAACCCTATCCCAAACCTAAACCATAACCCTAACACTAACACTAAACACTAACCTTAGCCCTAACACTAGCCCAACCCAAAACTAACCTAAAACCTTAACCTAACCTAACCCTAACCCTGACCCTAATACCTAAACCTAACCTAACCCTTTTCTAACCTAACCTCAAACCTAAACCTCTTCTAACCCTAACCCTAACAGTAACAATAACATTAACCATAACATCAACCCCAGCCCCAAACCCTAACCCTAAAAATAACACTAAACCCAAACTCTAATCCCAACCTAACCTTCAAATCCCTAACCCTACCCTAAATCCTAAATGTAACCCTAACCTAACAAAACCCTAAAACTACCCCAGCCCTAACCCTAACCAAACCCCTACCCTACCCCTAGCCCCTTGCCTAGCCCTACCCTAGCCTAACTCTACCCTAGCCCTAGCACTTAACCCCTGAACCCTAACACTTACACAACCCTAACCTAACACTGAACACTAACCTTAACCTAATCCAACCTAACCTAACCCTAACTCTATCCTAACCGTAATCATAACCTAGCCCTAGACAATGCCCTAGCCCTAGCCCTAACCATATCCCTACCCGCCCCTAACCTAACCCTAACCCAACCCCTAACCTAACTCAAACCCTAAGCCTAACCTAACCCTAACCCTAACTCTAACCCTAACCTAACCATAACAATAAACCCTAAACCTAACCTAACCCAACCCCCACCCTAACTCTAACCTAGCCCTAATCCTAGGCCCTAGCCCTAGTCCTAGCCCTGACCTCAGCCTCAACCTCGCAATAGACTTTGCCCCAACGCTAGCCCTGGCCCTAACCTAACTCTAACTCTAACCCTAACCTAAATGTAGCCCTAGCCAGCAGCAATAGCCTGCACTACTCCTAGCCAAAAACCTAGCCCTAGCCTGCCTACCTAACCTAACCCCTAAACCCTGCCCCTACACCTAACCCCCAAAGCCTAACCCTAAACTTAAACCCTAGCCCCTAACCTAGCCTAACCTAACCCTAACCCCTATCCCTAGCCTAAAGCCCTAGCCCTAATGCTTAACCTAGCCCACCCATAACCTAACCGTAGACCTAACCCAAGCCCCTAGCCCTACCCTAGCCCTGCCCAACCCTAGGCCTAGCCCTGGCCTAATCCTACCCCTAATCCTAACACCTAACCTAAGCCTAGACCTAGCCCTAACCTCAACCTAGCCCTAGCCTATCCTAAGCCTGGGCCCCTAGCCCTAACCTAAGCACTAACCTAACCTAACCTGGCCCTAGCCAGGCCCTGGCCCTAGCACTAGCTCTAGCCCTAAACCTATACCTATCCTAATCCTAACCTAACCTAACCTAAATATGTCCCTACCTGTGGCCCAATAGCCTAGCCTAACCCAACCCTAAAACCAAGGCCTAGCCTAGCCTAACTCTAGCCTAGCCTCCTAAGCTCTAACCTTACCTGGCCTAGCCCTGGCCTAGAAGCCTGGCTCTAACCTAGCAAACTAACCCTAAACCTAACTCTATCCCTGTCTCTAAACACTAAACATAAGCCTAACCTAGCCTAGGCCCAACCCAACCCCTACCCTGGCTCTGGCCCAACCTAGCCTAACATTAAACCGTAAACTGACCCCCAAACTCTAGCCCTAACCCTACCTAAGCCATAGCCTCGCCCTAGCACTAGCTCTGGCATGAGCCCTAACCTAACAAAACCCTAACTCTAACCTAACCCTAGCCATGCCCTTATCCTACTCCTAAACCCGCCACTAAATCAACCCTAACCTTAACCCTATACCTAATCCTAACCCCTAACCCTAACCTAACCTAACCCTAACTCTAACCTAAACCCTAACCCTAACACTAACCCCACTGCCTAACCCTAACCCTAACCCCTAACCCAATAACTCTAACCCTGCCTATGCCTTAACCTAACCTAACTCTAGCCCTAAAATCTAAGCCCTAACAATAAGCCTAACCTAACCCAACTCTACCCTAACACTAAACACAACCCCCTAACCCTGCCCTTCCCCTTAACCTAAGCCTAACCTAACCTAACCATATACCTAAACCCTACAACCTTGCCTAACACTAAACACTAGCCGTAACCCCAGTCCCTAACCAAACCCTAACCTAACCATAACCCTAACACTAAACACAACCCCTAAACCTACCCTACATCTAACCCTAACCCTAAACCTAACCCTAGCCTAGGCCCCAGTCCTAACAATATCCCTAGCACTAACACTAAACCTTGCCTAGCCTAACCTAACCCTAACCTGACCTTTACCCAAACCCTAACTCTAACTCTAACACTAACAATAAACCCTGAACCTTAACCTAACACTTTCCTAACCATAAACTCTAACGCTAACACAAACCCTAACCCAACCCAACACTAAGCCTAACCTAACCCTAACCCAAAACCTAACTACAACCCCTAACCCTACACTACACCTAACACGAACCCTAGCCCCTAACCTAACCCTAATCCCTAACCATAAACCTAACCCTAACCCTAACACTAAACTGTAACCCTAACCCTCTCACCCAACTCTAGCCTAACCTTAACACTAAACCTAGTCCTAGACCTAAACCTAGCCCTAGTCTTATCCCTAGCCCTAGCCCAACCCTTACCTTAGCACTAGCCCTAACCCTAAAACATACCCCTAACCTAACGCTCATCCCTAACCCTAACCTTAACCTAACGTAACCTATACCCAACCTAACCTAACCCTAGCCCTAACTCATCTAACCCTAACCCTAAACCTACCCTAACCTAACAGTAACCCATCCCTAAGTCTAACCTAACCCTCACCATAACCACATCCCCTAACCCTACCGCTAACCCCTAACTCTAACACTAACCCTAACCCTATCCCTAAACCTAAACCATAACCTAACACTAACACTAAACACTAACCTTAGCCCTAACACTAGCCCAACCCCTAACTAACCTTAACCCTAACCCTAAACCCTAAACCTTAACCCTGACCCTAATACCCTAAACCTAACCCTAACCCTTTTTCTAACCCTAACCCCAAACCTAAACCTCTTCTAACCTAACCCTAACAGTAACAATAACATTAACCATAACATCAACCCCAACCCAAACCCTAACCTAAAAATAACACTAAACCCAAACTCTAATCCTAACCCTGGCCTAGCCTTGTCCTAACCCTACCCCTAAATCCTAAATGTAACCCTAACCCTAACAAAACCCTAAAACTACCCCTGCCCCCTAACCCTAACCAAAACCCTACCCCTACCCCTAGCCCTTGCCCTGGCCCTTACCCCTAGCCCTATACCTAGATCTAGCCCTAGCACTTAACCTGAACCTAACACTTACACAAACCCTAACCCTAACACTAAACACTAACCTTAACCTAATCCAGCCCTAACCTAACCCTAACTCTATCCTAACCGTAATCATAACCTGGCCCTAGACCAAGCCCTAGCCCTAGCCCTAACCATATCCCTACCCGTGGCCCTAACCTAACCCTACCCTAACCCCTAACCTAACTCCAAGCCTAAGCCTAACCTAACCTAACCTAACTCTACCCTAACCTAACCATAACAATAAACCCTAAGCCTAGCCCCTAACCCAACCCTAACTCTAACCCTGGCCTAATCCTAGGCCCTGGCCCTAGTCCTAGCCTGACCTAGCCCCAACCCTAGCAATAGACTTTGCCCCAACGCTAGCCCTAGCCCTAACCCTAACTCTAACTCTAACCCTAACCCTAAATGTAGCCCTAGCCGCAGCAAATGCCCTAGCACTACTCTAGCCAAAAACCTAGCCCTAGCCCTACCCTAACCCTAACCTAAACCTACCCCTACACCTAACCCCAAAAGCCTAACCTAAACTTAGGCCCTAACCTAACCCCTAACCCTAACCCTAACCTTTACCTATCCCTAACCCTAAAGCCTAACCTGGCCCTAAACCTAACCCCACCCATAACCTAACAGTAAACCTGGCCCAACCCCTGTCCCTACCCCTAGCCCTGCCCAACCCTAAACCTAACCCTAGCCTAATCCTACCTAATCACAACACCTAACCTAGGCCTAAACCTAACACTAATCCTCAGCCTAACCTAACCCTATCCCTAGACCCTAGGCCCTAGCCTAACCCTAACCACTAATCCTAATCCTAACCTAGCCCTAGCCGTGGCCCCAGCCCTGGCACTAGCTCAAGCCCTAACCTATCCCTGTCCTAGTCCTAGTCCTAGCCCCTAACCTAAATATATCCTACCTGTGGCCCTAAACCTGGCCTAACCCAGCCCTAAAACCAGGCCTAGCCTGGCCTGCCTAACTCTAGCCTAGCCCTAAGCCTCTAACCTAGCCTAACCCTGGCCTCTAGCCTAACCCTAAGCTCAAGCCTAACACTAACCTAAGCCCTAACTCTATCCTATCTCTAAACACTAAACATAGCTCTGGCCTAAACCCTAGCCAACCCCTACCTAACTCTAACCTAACCCTAACCTAACATTAAACCGTAAGCCTAACCCCAAGGCTCTAACCTAGCCCTACCTAAGCCATAGCCCTAGCCCTAGCACTAGCTCTAGCATGAGCCCTAACCTAACAAAACCTAACTCTAACCTAACAAGCAACCCATACCCTTATCCCTACTCCTAAGCCTTAACCTTAAATCGAACCCTAACCTTAGCCCTATGCCCTAATCCTGGCCCCTAACCCTAACCTTAACCTAACCTAACTCTAACCTAGGCCTAAACCCTAACACTAACCTAACGCTAACCTTAACCCAGCCCATGCCCTACCCCTGCCCCTAAACACTAACTCTAATCCTAACCTCCACTAACCCCTGACCTAACCCCTAACCTAAACACATGGCCTAACCCTAACCCAAAAGCTCTAACCGTAACACTAACCTGGCCTAGCCCTAGCACTAACCTAGCAAGAGCCCTGGCCCTACCCTATCTCTGGCCCTAAACCAAGCCCTAACAATAAACCTAGCCTAGCCCTGACATCATGCCTAGCCCAGCCCAACACTAACCTTAACCTTAACTCCAACCCCATCCCAAAACCCATACATCTTGCCTAACACTAGCCTAACCACTAACCTAACCCTAACCCTACCCCTACCACTACCCATACCATTGCCCCTAAACCTAACCCAACCGTAACCTAGCCTAAACCTAACCCTAACACTTAACTCTAACCTTAACTCTAACGATAACCTAACCCTAAGCCCTAAGCCCTAATGCTAGCCTAACCCTAACCTAAATTCTAACCTAACCTAAACCTAACCTAACACTTAACTCTAACCTTAACCTAATTTTAGCCCTAACCTAAACCCTAAGCCTAACCTAACCCAACCTAATTTAGGACTAGGGCTAATGCCTGGGCTAGGGGATAGGGCTGAGGCTAGGACTAGGGTTAGGGTTGGGGTTAGGGGTTGGGTTTGGGTTTAGGGTTAGGGGTTTGGTTTAGGGTTATGATTGGAGTTGGGGTTAGGTTTGGGGTTACTCTTAGGTTTGGGGTTAGAAGAGGTTTAGGTTTGGGGTTATGGTTAGGGGTTAGGGTTAGGGTTGAGGGTTAAGTTTAGTGTTGGGGTTATGGTTAGGGTTAGAGTTACTTGTAGGTTTGGGGTTAGAAGAGGTTTAGGGTTAGGGTTAGAGTTAGAGATTAGGGGTTAGGGTTAGGGAGGGGGTTAGGGGTAGGGTTAGGTTGTTGGGTTAGGGTAGCGGGTTGGGATAGTGTTAGGGTTTGGGGGTTGGGGGTTTGGTTTAGGGTTTAGGGTTAGGGTTAGGAGCTTTGGTTAGGGTTATGGTTAGTGTTGGGGTTATTTATAGGGTTAGATTTGGGGAGTTAGGGTTAGGGGTTTTTGTTATGGTTAGGGTTAGTGTTAGGGTTAGGTTTAGGGTGGGATTTGGTTTTGGGTTTGGGTTAGGGGTTAGGGTTAGTGTTAGGTTAGGGGTTAGGGTTTGGTTTAGGGTAAGGGTTAGTGTTCGGGGTAGGGTTAGGGTTAGGTTTTAGGGATTAGGGTTAGGGTTAGGGTTAGGATTAGGGGTTAGGTTGGGGTTAGGGTTAGGGGTAGGGTTTGGTTTGGGGTTAGGGGTTGGGTTTAGGGGTTGGGGTTTGGTTTAGGGGTTAGGGTTTGGTTTAGGGTTAGGGTTAGGGGTTAGGGTTGGGGTTTGGGTTAGGGTTACGTTTAGGGGTTGGGGTTTGGCTTGAGGGTTAGGGTTAGGGTTAGGTTAGGGTTCCGTGTAGGGTTAGGGATTTTGGTTAGGGTTGGGTTTAGGGTTAGGGGTTAAGGTTAGGGTTAGGGTTAGAGTTTAGGTTTAGGGTTACTGTTAGGGTTAGGGTTAGGGTTTAGGGTTAGAGTTAGGGTTAGGGATAAGTTTTAGGGTTAGCATTGGGGTTGGGGTTAGTGTTAGGGTTAAGGTTAGTGTTAGGGTCAGGGGTCAGGGTTTAGGGTTAGGGTTAGCATTAGGGTTTGCGTTAGCGTTAGGGTTAGCGTTAGGGGTAGGGTTAGGGTTAGGATTAGGGGTAGGTTTAGTGTTAGGGTTAAGGTTAGGGGTTAGGGTTAGCGTTAGGTTTAGTGTTTAGGGTTAGTGTCAGGGTTAGGTTTAATGGTTATTGTTAGGGTTAGTGTTAGGATTAGGGGTTAGATTTAAGGTTGGGGTAGGTTTAGGGGTTTTGTTTTGGGTTAGGGTTAAGTTTAGTGTTGGTGTTGTTTTAGGGTTAGGTTTAATGTTTGGGGTTAGGGTTTGGGGTTTCAGGATAGGATTAGGGTTGGGTTAGGATTAGAGTTATTGCTTACTTTTGGGGTTGGTGTTGGGAGTTCGGGGTTTGGGTTTAGGATTAGGGTTAAAATTGGGGTTAGGTTTGGGGTTGGGTTGGCGTTAGGTTTAGGGGTTAAGGCTAGGGCTAGGGACATGGTTAGCGCTAGGGCTAGGGCTTGGGCTAGGGCTAGAGTTACGGTGAGGATTAGGGATAGAGTTAGGGTAAGGGTTAGGGTTGGATTAGGTTTAAGGTTCGTGTTTAGATTTAGGGTTAGGGTTAGAGTTGGGATTTAGGTTTAGGGTTAGGGGTTGGGGTTAGAGGTAAGGTTAGGGGTTATGGTTAGTGTTGGGTTTAGGGATAAGGTTAGGTTTGGGTTCGGGTTGGGGTTAGGGTTAGAGTTTAGTGTTAGGGTTAGGGTTGGGGTTAGTGTTTAGGGTTTAGGGATAGTGTTAAGTTTAACGTTAGGGTTAGTGTTAGGAGTAGGGATAGGGATAGGTGTGGTGGTTAAGGTTAGGATTACTGTTAAGGATTGGGTTGTGTTAGGGTTAGGTGTAAAAGTAGGTAGATGGGTAGTCGGAGGTTTAGGGTTAGGGTTAGACAGAGTTAGGGTTAAGATTAGGTTTAGGGTTACGGTTGGGGTTTAGGGTTAGGGCTATCGGTAAGGTTTTGGGTTAGGGTTAAAGTTAGTGTTAGGGTTTAAGGTTAGGGTCAGCGTTTGAGTTAGTGTTAAGTGTTAGGTTTATGGTTGGTGTTAGGGTGAGGGATAGGGGTAGAGGTAGGGGTAGGGGCATTGGTTGGGTTTAGGGATAGGGATAGGGTTGTGTTAGGTTAGGGTTTAGAATTTAGGGTTAGGGTTAGTGTTAGGGCTAGGGATAGGATTAGGGCTAAGGGGTTGGGCTAGGGTTAGTGTTATGGTTAGGGTTTTGGGTTAAGGTTAGGGTTAGGATTAGGGTTAGGGTTTAGGGTTAGTGTTAGGGGTTGGGGTTAGGGTTAGCGTCAGGTTTGGAATAAGTTTAGGGTTGGGGTTAGGGTTGGGGTTTAGAGTATGGGGGTGGGATTATGGTTAGGGTTAGTGCTGGGGTTAGGTCTGGGGCTAGGGCTGGGGTTGGGGCTGGGCTAGGGCTAGGGTTAGGGTTAGGGTTGGGTGAGTTTTAGGGTTAGCATTGGGGGTAGGGGGTAGGGGTTAGGTTAGGTTTAGAGTTAGGGGTAGAGGTAGGGGTAGGGTTAAAGTTATGTGTGGGTTGGGGTTAGGGTTCCTGTTAGGGTTAGGGTTAGGGGTTGGGGTAGGGTTAGGGTTAGGGGTTAGGGATAGAGGTTGGGGTTAGGGGTTGGGGTTGGGTTATAGGGTTAGGGTTAGGGTTAGAGTTAGTGTTGGGTGTGGAACTAGGGCTAGGGTTGGGGTTAGTGTTTAGTGTTATGGTTAGGGTTAGAGTTAAGGGTAGGGATAGGGTTAGGGGTTGGGGTTAGGGTTAGGGATAGTGTCAGGTTTTAAAGTTAGGGTTAGGGATTAGGGGTTAGGGTTAGGGTTAGGTTTTATGGATAGGGTTGAGGGAAAGAGTGTAGCTTAGGATATGTGTTAGGGTTAAAGTTAGTGTTAGGGTTAGGAGTTAGGCCTAGGGCTGTGTTTAGGGTTGGGTAGGGTTAGGGTTGGGTTGGCGTTGGGGTTAGGTTTAGGGGTTAAGGATAGCATTATTATTAGGTTTATTGTTGGGGTTAGGGTTAGGGGTTAGGTTTTGGGGTTAGGGTTAGGGGTTAGGGGGTTAGGACTAGGGTTAGGGTTGGGTTTGGGGAAGGGGTTAGGGTTAGGGTTGCGGTTAGGGTGGATGATAGGGTTAGGGTGGAGGATAGGGTTAGGGGTTGGGGTTGGGGTTAGGGTCAGGGTTGGGGTTAGGGTTAGGGTTAGGTTTGGTGTTAGGTTTAGGGCTAGGTTTAGGGTTTACGGTTAGGGTTAGGGTTAGGGTTAGTATTATGTTATGGTTAGTGTTAGGGTTAGGATTAAGGTTAGGTTTTGGGGTTAGGGTT
Organism: Nanger dama; assembly: GCA_917880005.1. Classification (NCBI taxonomy): domain Eukaryota; kingdom Metazoa; phylum Chordata; class Mammalia; order Artiodactyla; family Bovidae; genus Nanger; species Nanger dama. The sequence continues at coordinate 65,744 of CAKJTW010000215.1, read as the reverse complement.
GGGGTTAGGATTAGGGTTAGGGTTAGTGTTACTCTTGGGTTTAGGGTTAGAAGAGGTTTAGTGTTAGGGTTAGGGTTTTTGCTTAGGTTTGGGGTTAGTGTTAGCGTTACTCTTAGGTTTGGGGTTAGAAGAGCTTTAGGGTTAGGGTTGGGGTCAGGTTTAGGGTTAGGGTCAGGGTCAGGGTCAGGGTTTAGGGTTAGGGTTAGCATTAGGGTTAGCATTAGTGTTAGGGTTGGGTTTAGGGTTAGGGTTAGTGTTAGGGTTAGGGTTGGGGTTGGGTTGAGGGTTAGGGTTAGGTGTTAGGGTTAGGGTTAGTGTTAGGGTTAGGGTTGGGGTTGGGGTTATGGTTGAAGTTGGGGTTATGGTTGGGATTGGGGTTGGTGTTAGGGTTGGGATTGTGGTTGGGTTTAGGGCTGGGTTTGTGCTTAGGGTTAGGGTTAGTGTTAGGGTGAGGGTTAGTGTTAGGGTTGGGTGTTAGGGTGGGTTTGGGTTGGGGATAGGGATAGGGTTAGGGATCGTGTTAGGTTTAAGTTTAGGGATAGGGATTAGGGTTAGGGTTAGGGTTAGTGTTTATGCTGAGCGTTAGGGAAAGTGTTTAGTCTTAGGATATGTGTTAGGGTTAAAGTTAGGGTTAGGGTTAGAGTTAGGCCTAGGGCTGGGGATAGGGTTAGGGTTTAGGGTTAGGGGTTTGGTTTAGGTTTGGGGTTAGGGTTAGGGTTAGTGTTAGGGGTTTTGGTTAGGGGTTAGGGGTTAATGTTAGGGTTAGGGTTAGGGTTAAGGGTTAGGATTAGGGTTAGTGGTTAGGATCAGGGTTAGGATTAGGGTTGGGGTAGCGGTTAGGGTTAGGGGTTAGGTTTGTGGTTAGGGTTAGGGTTGGGGTTGGGGTTAGGATTAGGGTTGGGGTTAGGGTTAGAGTTAGGGTTGGGGTTAGGGTTAGGGTTAGGGCTAGGGGTTGGGCTAGGGTTACTGTTAGGGTTAGGGTTAGGGTTATATTTGGGGTTGGGGTTAGGTCTAGGGGTTGGGTTAGGGTTAGTGTTAGTGTTTGGGGTTAGGGAAACAGTGTTTAGGGTTGGGGTTAGGGAAAGAGTTTAAGCTTCGGATATGTGTTAGGGTTAATGTTCGTGTTAGGGTTATAGTTAGGCCTATGGCTAGGGTTGGGTTTAGGGTAGGATTAGGGTAGGGTTGGTGTTGGGGTTAGGTTTAGGGTTAAGTTTAGCATTACTATTAGGTTTATTGTTGGGGTTACTGTTAGGGTTAGGGTTAAGGTTTAGGGTTAGGTTGGGGTTAGGGTTAGGGTTTGGTTTAGGGTTTAGGGTTGGGGTTAGGGTTATGGATTGAACTAGGGATAGGTTTGGGACTAGGGCTGGTTCTGGGGCTATGGATGGGGCTGGGGCTAGGGTTGGGGCTAGGGCTGGGGTTAGGGTTAGTGTTTAGTGTTATGGTTAGGGTTAGTGTTAGGGGTAGGGATAGGGTTAGGGATAAGGGATAGGGTTAGGGATAGTGTTAGATTTAAGGTTAGGGTTAGGGATTAGGGTTATTTTTAGGGTTAGGTTTTAGGATTAGGGTTAGGAAAGAGGTTGGGCTTAGGATATGTGTTACGGTTAAAGTTTGTGTTAGGGTTAGAGTTAGGCCTCGGGCTAAGGTTAGGGTTAGGGTTTGGTTTAAGGTTAGGGTTAGGGTTAGTGTTAGGGGGTTTTGGTTAGGGTTAGGGTTGGGGTTTTAGGGTTAGGGTTCAGGGTTAGGGTTAGGGTTAGGGTTTAGGGTTAGTGTTAGGGTTAGTGTTAGTGTTAGCGGTAGGTTTACGGTTAGGGTTATGGTCAGGGTCAGGGTTTAGGATATGAGTTAGCGTTAGGGTTAGCATTAGCATTAGGGTTAGCGTTAGGTTTAGGGGTTACGGTTAGTGTTAGGGTTAGGGTTAGGTGTTAGTGTTAGGGTTAGGGTTAGGGGTTAGGGTTAGGTTTACAGTTAGCGTTGGGGTTGGGGTTAAGGTTGAGGTTGGGGGTTAGGGTTGGGATTGGGGTTGGGGTTAGGTTTTGGGGTTAGGTTTAGTGCTGGGGTTGGGGTTAGGGTTAGGGTTGGTGTTAGGATGAGGGTTTAGGTTTAGGGTAGGGTTAGGGTTAGGGTTAGGGTTCGGGCTAGGGACAGGTTTAGGACTAGGGCTAGTGTCTAGGTTTAGGGAGAGAGGGCTAGAGCTAGGGCTGGGTTGGGGTTAGTGTTTAGTGTTATGGTTAGGGTTAGACTTAGGGTAGGGATAGGGTTAGGGGTTAGGGTTAGGGTTAGGGATTAATGTTATGGATTGGGTTGAGTGTTTAGGGTTAGAGTTAGGGGAAAGAGTTTAGGCTTAGGATATGTGTTGGGGTTAAAGTTAGGGTTAGAGCTAGAGTTAGGCCTAGGGCTATGGTTGGGGTTAGGGGTAGGGTTAGGGTAGGGTTGGCGTTGGGGTCAGGTTTAAGTTTAAGGTTAGCATTAGTATTAGGTTTATTGTTAGGGTTAGTGTTAGGGTTAGAGTAAGTTTTAGGGTTAGGGGTTAGGGTTAGTGGTTAGGATCAGGGTTAGGATTAGGGTTGGAGTAGGTGTTAGGGTTAGGGTTAGTTTGGCGTTAGGGTTAGGGTTGGGGTTGGGGTTAGGGGTTAGGGTTGGGGTTAGGGTTGGGTTGGGTTTAGGGTTGGGGTTGGGGTTAGGGTTAGGGTTTGGGGCTAGGGGTTGGGGTTAGGGTTAGTGTTAGGGTTAGGGTCAGGTTAGGGTTAGGTTAGGGTTAGGGTTAGGGTTAGAGTTCGGGTTAGGGTTAGGGCTAGAGATTGGGGTTAGGGGTTAGTGTTAGGGTTTAGGATTAGGGTTAGGGATAGGTTGGGTTTTGGGGTTTTGGTTAGGGTTATGGTTAGGTTTGGTGTTTGGTTTAGGGTCAGCGTGAGGGTTAGGTTTGGGGTTATGGTTCGAGCTAGGGATAGGCTTAGGACTAGGGCCAGTGCTAGGTCTGGGGATAGGGCTGGGACTAGGGCTAGGGTAGGGTTAGTGTTTAGTGTTATGGTTAGCGTTAGTGTTAAGGGTAGGGATAGGGTGAAGGGTTAGGGATAGGGTTAGGGATAGTGTTAGGGTTAAAGTTAGGGTTAGGGATTAGGATTATTGTTAGCGTTAGTTTTTAGGATTAGGTTTGGGGAAAGAGCTTAGGCTTAGGATATGTGTTAGGGTTAAAGTTTGTGTTAGGGTTAGAGGTTAGGCCTAGGGCTAGGGTTGGGTTTGAGGTTTGGTTTAAGGTTAGGGTTAGGGTTAGGGGTTTTATTTGGGGTCAGGTTTAGGGTTAGGGGTTGGGGTTTAGGGTTAGGGATAGGGTTAGGGTTAGGGTTTAGGGTTAGCGTTAGGGCTAGAGTTAGTGTTAGGGTTAGGGTTACGGATAGGATCAGGGTCAGGGTTTAGGGTTAGGGTTGGCGTTAGGGTTAGCATTAGCATTAGGATTAGCGTTAGGGTTAGGGTTAGGGATAGGCTTAGGGGTTAGAGTTAATGTTAGGGTTAGGGTTAGGTTTAAGGGTTAGGGGTTAGTGTTAGGGTTAGGTTTATGGTTAGGGTTGGGGTTGTGGTTATGGTTGAGGTTGGGGTTAGGGTTGGGATTTTGGTTGGGTTTAGGGTTGGGGTTGGGGTTAGGTTTAGGTTTGGGGTTAGGGTTAGGGTTAGCAGTTAGGGTTACGGTTAGGGGTAAGGGTTAGGGTTAGCGGTTTAGGGGTCAGGGTTAGGGGTTAGGGTTAGGGTTAGGGTTTGGTTTAGGGTTAGGGTTAGGGTTAGAGTTAGAGTTAGTGTTAGGGTTAGGGTTAGGATTAGGTTAGCGGTTAGCGTTAGGGTTAGGGCTTAGGGTTAGGGTTAGGGTTTGGTTTAGGGGTTAGGGTTAGGGTTAGGTTTAGGGTTAGCGTTACTATTAGGTTTAGGGTTAGAAGAGGTTTAGGGTTAACGTTAGTGTTAGGAGTTTTGGTTAGAGTTACGATAGGGTTAGGGTTAGTGTTAGGGTTTGGTTTAGGGGTTAAGGTTAGGGTTAGGGTTAGGTTTAAGGTGTGGTTTAGGGTTAGGGTTAGGGTTAGCGTTTCTCTTGGGTTTAGGGTTAAAAGACATTTAGGGTTAGGGTTAGTGGTTATGGTTAGGGTTAGGGTTAGGCTTAGGCTTAGTGTTAGGGTTTGTTTTGGGGTTAGCGTTAGGGTTTGGTTTTGGGTTAAGGTTAGGGTTAGCGTTACTCTTAGGTTTAGGGTTAGAGTTAGGGTTAGGTGTTAGGGTTAGGGTTAGGGTTAGGTTTAGGGTTATGGTTTGGTTTAGGGTTAGGATTAGGGTTAGGTTTACTGTTAGGGTTTAGGGTTAGCATTAGGGTTAGGGTTAGTTTTAGGGTTAGGCTTAGGTTTGGGGTCAGGTCAGGATCAGGGTTTAGGGTAAGAGTTAGCGTTTCGGTTAGCATTAGTGTTAGGGTTAGTGTTAGGGTTAGGGGTTAGGTTTAGGTTAGGGTTAGTGTTAGAATTAGAGTTGGGGTTATGTTTAGGGTTACGGGTTGGGGTTAGGGTTAGGTTTGGGATTGGGGTTAGGGTTGAGATTTGGTTAGAGTTGGGATTGGGCTAGGGGTTAGTGTTGGGTTTGTGGTTTGGTTTCGGGTTGGGGTTGGGGTTAGGGTTAGTGTTGGGGTTAGGGTTAGGGTTCGGGTTAGGTTTGGGGTTAGGGTTAGGGGCTAGGGTTGGGGTTAGGGTTAGTGTTGGGGATAGGATTAGAGTTAGGGTTGGTGTTAGGTTTAGGGTTAGGGTTAGGGTTAGGGTTAGGGTTTAGTGTTAGGGTTAGGTTAGGGTTAGAGTTAGTGTTAGGGGTAGAACTAGGGCTAGGGTTAGGGTTAGTGTTTAGTGTTTTGGTTGGGGTTAGAGTTAAGTGTAGGGATAGGGTTAGGGGTTAGGATTAGGGTTAGGGATAGTGTCAGGGTAAGGTTAGGGTTAGGGATTAGGGTTAGGGGTTAGGGTTAGGTTTTATGGAGAGGGTTAGGGAAAGAGTGTAAGCTTAGGATATGTGTTAGGGTTAAAGTTATTGTTAGGGTTAGGGTTAGGCCTAGGGCTGTGTTTAGGGTTGGGTAGGGTTAGGGTTGGGTTGGCGTTGGGTTAGGTTTAGGGTTAAGGATAGCATTATTATTAGGTTTATTGTTAGGGTTAGGGTTAGGGTTAGGTTTTAGGGTTAGGGTTAGGGTTAGGGGTTAGGACTAGGGTTAGGGTAGGTTTGGGGAAAGGGTTAGGGTTAGGGTTGCGGTTAGGGTTAGGGTTAGGGTGGATGATAGGGTTAGGGTGGAGGATAGGGTTAGGGTTGGGGTTGGGGTTAGGGTCGGCTTTGGGGTTAGGGTTAGGGTTAGGTTTGGTGTTAGGTTTGGGGCTAGGTTTAGGGTTTACGGTTAGGGTTAGGGTTAGGGTTTATATTATGTTATGGTTAGTGTTAGGGTTAGGATTAAGGTTAGGTTTAAGGTTAGGTTTTAGGGTTAGGGTTAGGGTTAGGATTAGGGTTAGGGTTAGTGTTACTCTTAGGTTTAGGGTTAGAAGAGGTTTAGTGTTAGGGTTAGGGTTTTTGCTTGGGTTTAGGGTTAGTGTTAGCGTTACTCTTGGGTTTAGGGTTAGAAGAGCTTTAGGGTTAGGGTTAGGGTCAGGTTTAGGGTTAGGGTCAGGGTCAGGGTCAGGGTTTAGGGTTAGGGTTAGCATTAGGGTTAGCATTAGTGTTAGGGGTTAGGTTTAGGGGGTAGGGTTAGTGTTAGGGTTAGGGTTAGGGGTTGGGTTGGGGGTTGGGGTTAGGTGTTAGGGTTAGGGTTAGTGTTAGGGTTAGGGTTGGGGTTGGGGTTATGGTTGAAGTTGGGGTTATGGTTGGGATTGTGGTTGGTGTTAGGGTTGGGATTGTGGTTGGGTTTAGGGCTGGGTTTGTGCTTACGGTTAGGGTTAGTGTTAGGGTGAGGGTTAGTGTTAGGGTTGGGGTTAGTGTTAGGGTTGGGTTTGGGTTAGGGATAGGGATAGGGTTAGGGATCGTGTTAGGTTTAAGTATAGGGATAGGGATTAGGGTTAGGGTTAGGGTTAGTGTTTATGCTGAGCGTTAGGGAAAGTGTTTAGTCTTAGGATATGTGTTAGGGTTAAAGTTAGGGTTAGGGTTAGAGTTAGGCCTAGGGCTGGGGATAGGGTTAGGGGTTAGGGTTAGGGTTTGGTTTAGGTTTAGGGTTAGGGTTAGGGTTAGTGTTAGGGGTTTTGGTTAGGGTTAGGGTTAATGTTGGGGTTAGGGTTAGGGTTAAGGGTTAGGATTAGAGTTAGTGGTTAGGATCAGGGTTAGGATTAGGGTTGGGGTAGGGGTTAGGGTTAGGGTTAGGGTTTGTGGTTAGGGTTAGGGTTGGGGTTGGGGTTTGGATTAGGGTTGGGGTTAGGGGTTAGAGTTGGGGTTGGGGTTAGGGTTAGGGTTAGGGCTAGGGGTTGGAGCTAGGGTTACTGTTGGGGTTAGGGTTAGGGTTATGTTTAGGGTTAGGGTTAGGTCTAGGGGTTGGGTTAGGGGTTAGTGTTAGTGTTTAGGGTTAGGAAACAGTGTTTGGGGTTAGGGTTAGGGAAAGAGTTTAAGCTTCGGATATGTGTTAGGGTTAATGTTCGTGTTAGGGGTTATAGTTAGGCCTATGGCTAGGGTTAGGTTTAGGGTAGGATTAGGTTAGGGTTGGTGTTGGGGTTGGGTTTAGGGTTAAGTTTAGCATTACTATTAGGTTTATTGTTAGGGTTACTGTTAGGGTTAGGGTTAAGGTTTAGGGTTAGGGTAATGGTTAGGGTTAGGGTTTGGTTTAGGGTTAGGGTTAGGTTTGGGGTTATGGATTGAGCTAGGGATAGGTTTAGGACTAGGGCTAGTTCTGGGGCTATGGATAGGGCTGGGGCTGGGGTTGGGGCTGGGGCTAGGGTTAGGGATTGTGTTTAGTGTTATGGTTAGGGTTAGTGTTAAGGGTAGGGATAGGGTTAGGGATAAGGGATAGGGTTAGGGATAGTGTTAGATTTAAGGTTAGGGTTAGGGATTAGGGTTATTTTTAGGGTTAGGTTTTAGGATTAGGGTTAGGGAAAGAGGTTGGCTTAGGATATGTGTTACGGTTAAAGTTTGTGTTAGGGTTAGAGTTAGGCCTAGGGCTCGGGCTGGGGTTGGGGTTTAGTGTTAGGGTTAGGTTGGGCTTAGAGTTGGTGTTGGGGGTAGAACTGGGGCTAGGGTTTGGGGTTAGTTTTTAGTGTTTTGGTTGGGGTTAGAGTTAAGTGTAGAGATAGGGTTAGGGGTTAGGATTAGGGTTAGGGATAGTGTCAGGGTAGGGTTAGGGTTAGGGATTAGAGTTAGTGTTAGTGTTAGTGTTTATGGATAGGGTTAGGGAAAGAGTGTAGGCTTAGGATATGTGTTGGGGTTAAAGTTAGTGTTAGGGTTAGAGTTAGGCCTAGGGCTGTGTTTTGGGTTAGGGTAGGGTTAGGGTTGGGTTGGCGTTGGGGTTAGGTTTAGGGTTAAGGTTAGCATTACAATTAGATTTATTGTTGGGGTTAGTGTTAGGGTTAGGTTTTAGGGTTAATGTTAGGGTTAGGGGGTTAGGATTAGGGTTAGGGTTAGGATAGGGAAGGGGTTATGGTTAGGGTTGCGGTTAGGGTTAGCGTTATGGTTGAGGATAGGGTTAGTGTTGGGTTTAGGGTTAAGGTTAGGATTGGTGTTAGGTTTAGGGTTTAGGGTTAGGGTTAGGGGTTAGGGTTGGTGATAATGTTTAGGGTTAGGGTTAGGGTTAGGTTTAGTGTTTGTGTTAGGGCTAGGGCTGGGGCTGGGGTTGGGGTTAGTATTTAGTGTTATGGTTGGGGTTAGAGTTAAGGGGTAGGGATAGGGTCAGGTGTTAGGGTTGGGGTTGGCGATTGTGTTAGAGTTAATGTTAGGGTTAGGGATTAGGATTAGGGTTAGGGTAAGGGATTATGGATAGGGTTAGGGAAAGAGTTTGGGCTTAGGATATGTGTTAGGGTTAAAGTTAGGGTTAGGGTTAGAGTTAGGCCTAGGGCTGGGGTTAGGGTTAGGGTAGGGCTAGGGTAGGGTTGGCGTTGGGGTTAGGTTTACGGTTAAGGTTAGTGTTACAATTGGGTTTATTGTTAGGGTTAAGGTTGGGATTTAGTGTTAGGTTTAGGCTTAGGGTGAGGATTAGGGTTTAGGGTTGGGGGTTGGGGAAAGTGTTAGGGTTAGGGTTGGGGTTGGGGTTAGGGTTAGGGTTAGTGTTTATGGTGAGCGTTAGGGGAAGAGTTTAGTCTTAGGATATGTGTTAGGGTTAAAGTTAGATTTTGGGTTAGAGATAGGCCTAGGGCTGGGGATAGGGTTAGGGTTAGGGTTTGGTTTATGTTTAGAGTTTAGGGTTAGGGTTAGGTGTTTTGGTTGGGGTTAGGGGTTAGGTTTAGGGTTAGTGTTAGGGTTAGGGTTTACGTGTGGGGTTAGGATCAGGGTCAGGGTCAGGGTTTAGGGTTAGCGTTAGGGTTAGGGTTGGGTTAGGTGTTGAGGCTTAGCATTAGGGTTAGGGTTATGTTAGGTGTTAGGGTTGGTGTTAGGGTTAGGGTAAAGGGTTAGGGTTAGGGTTAAAGTTTAGGGTTAGGGTTAGTGTTAGTGGTTTGGATCAGGGTTAAGATTAGGGTTGGGGTAGGGTTTAGGGTTAGGTTTGGGGTTATGGTTAGGGTTGGGGTTGGGGTTAGGGTTAGGGTTGGGGTTAGGGTTAGGGTTAGGGTTGGGGTTAGGGGTTAAGTTTAGGGCTAGGGGTTGGTGTTAGGGTTAGGGTTAGGGTTAGATTTAGGGTTAGGGTTAAATCTAGGGGTTGGGGTTAGGGTTAGGGTTAGGGTTAGGGTTAGGGTTAGGGAAAGGATAGTGTTTAGGGTTAGGGTTAGGGAAAGAGTTTAGGCTTAGGATATGTGTTAGGGTTACAGTTAGTGTTAGGGTTATAGTTAGACCTAGGGCTAGGGTTGGGTTTAGGGTAGGGTTAGGGTAGGGTTGGCATTGGGATTAGGTTTAGAGTTAAGGTTAGCGTTACTATTAGGTTCATTGTTACGGTTTCTGTTAGGGTTATGGTTAAGGTTGAGGGTTAGGGTTAGGGTTAGTGTTTGGTTTAGGGTTAGGGGTTAAGGTTAGGGTTAGGGTTATGGATCGAGCTAGGGATAGGTTTAGGTCTAGGGCTATTGCTAGGGCTAGGGTTAGGGATAGTGTTTAGTGTTATGGTTAGGGTTAGTGTTAAGGGTAGGGATAGGGTTAGGTGTTAGGGATAGGGTTAGGGATAGCGTTAGAGTTAAGGGGTAGGGTTAGGGATTAGGGTTAATTTTGGGGTTAGGGTTTAGGATTAGGGTTAAGGAAAGAGGTTGGCTTAGGATATGTGTTAGGGTTAAAGTTTGTGTTAGGGTTAGGATTGGGCCTGGGGCTGGGGTTAGGGTTAGTGTTTGGTTTAAAGTTAGGACTAGGGGCTATTGCTAGGTTTAGGGAGAGGGCTAGGGCTAGGGCTGGGTTTGGGGTTAGAGTTTGGGCTTAGGATATGTGTTAGGGTTAAAGTTGGGGTTAGAGCTAGATTTAGGCCTAGGGCTATGGTTAGGGTTAGGGTAGGGTTAGGGTAGGGTTGGCGTTGGGGTCAGGTTTGGGTTTAAGGTTAGCATTATTATTAGGTTTATTGTTAGGGTTAGTGTTAGGGTTAGAGTTAAGTTTTAGGGTTGGGGTTAGGGTTAGTGGTTAGGATCAGGGTTAGGATTAGGGTTGGAGTAGGTGTTGGGGTAAGGGTTAGTTTGGCGTTAGGGTTAGGGTTGGGGTTGGGGTTAGGGTTAGGGTTAGGGCTGGGGTTGGGGTTAGGGTTAGTGTTGGGGTTAGGGTTAGGTTAGGGTTAGGGTTAGAGTTCGGGTTAGGGTTAGGGCTAGGGTTGGGGTTAGGGGTTAGTGTTAGGGTTTAGGATTAGGGTTAGGGATAGGTTAGGTTTGGGGTTTTGGTTAGGGTTATGGTTAGGTTTGAGTGTTTGGTTTAGGGTCAGGGTGAGGGTTAGGTTTAGGGGTTATGGTTCGAGCTAGGGATAGGCTTGGGACTAGGGCCAGTGCTAGGTCTAGGGATAGGGCTAGGACTAGGGCTAGGGTAGGGTTAGTGTTTAGTGTTATGGTTAGCGTTAGTGTTAAGGGTAGGGATAGGGTGAAGGGTTAGGGATAGGGTTAGGGATAGTGTTAGGGTTAAAGTTAGGGTTAGGATTAGGATTATTGTTGGCGTTAGATTTGGGATTAGGGTTAGGGAAAGAGCTTAGGCTTAGGATATGTGTTAGGGTTAAAGTTTGTGTTAGGGTTAGAGGTAGGCCTAGGGCTAGGGTTGGGTTTAGGGTTTGGTTTAAGGTTAGGGTTAGAGTTAGGGGTTTTATTTAGGGTCAGGTTTGGGGTTGGGGGTTAGGGGTTTAGGGTTAGGGATAGGGTTGGGGTTAGGGTTTAGGGTTAGCGTTAGGGCTAGAGTTAGTGTTAGGGTTAGGGTTACGGTTAGGATCAGGGTCAGGGTTTAGGGTTAGGGTTAGCGTTAGGGTTAGCATTAGCATTAGGGTTAGCGTTAGGGTTAGGGTTAGGGATAGGCTTAGGGGTTGGGGTTAATGTTAGGGTTAGGGTTAGGTTTAGGGTTAGGTGTTAGGGTTAGGGTTAGGTTTATGGTTAGGGTTGGGGTTGGGGTTATGGTTGAGGTTGGGGTTAGGGTTGGGATTTTGGTTGGGTTTGGGGGTTGGGGTTGGGGTTAGAGTTAGGGTTAGGGTTAGGGGTTAGGTTTAGGGTTGGGGTTGGGGTTAGGGTTAGGTTTGGGGTTAGGGTTAGGGTTAGCAGTTAGGGTTATGGTTAGGGGTAAGGGTTAGGGTTAGCAGTTAGGGTTAGGGTTAGGGTTAGGGGTTAGGGTTAGGGTTAGGGTTTGGTTTAGGGTTAGGGGTTAGAGTTAGAGTTAGTGTTAGGGTTAGGGTTAGGATTAGGGTTAGCGGTTAGCGTTAGGGTTAGGAGCTTAGGGTTAGGGTTGGGGTTTGGTTTAGGGTTGGGGTTAGGGTTAGGTTTAGGGTTAGCGTTACTATTAGGTTTAGGGTTAGAAGAGGTTTAGGGTTAGCGTTAGTGTTAGGAGTTTTGGTTGGGGTTTACGATAGGGTTAGGGTTAGTGTTAGGGTTTGGTTTAGGGTTAAGGTTAGGGTTAGGGTTAGGTTTAAGGTGTGGTTTAGGGTTAGGGTTAGGGTTAGCGTTTCTCTTGGGTTTAGGGGTTAAAAGACATTTAGGGTTAGGGTTAGTGGTTATGGTTAGGGTTAGGGTTGAGGCTTAGGCTTAGTGTTAGGGTTTGTTTTGGGGTTAGCGTTAGGGTTTGGTTTTGGGTTAAGGTTAGGGTTAGCGTTACTCTTAGGTTTAGGGTTAGAGTTAGGGTTAGGTGTTAGGGTTAGGGGTTAGGGTTAGGTTTGGGGTTATGGTTTGGTTTAGGGTTAGGATTAGGGTTAGGTTTTACTGTTAGGGTTTAGGGTTAGCATTAGGGTTAGGGTTAGTTTTAGGGTTGAGGCTTAGGTTTAGGGTCAGGTCAGGATCAGGGTTTAGGGTAAGAGTTAGCGTTTCGGTTAGCATTAGTGTTAGGGTTAGTGTTAGGGTTGGGGTTAGGTTTAGGAGTTAGGGTTAGTGTTAGAATTAGAGTTGGGGTTATGTTTGGGGTTACGGGTTAGGGTTAGGGTTAGGTTTGGGATTGGGGTTAGGGTTGAGATTTGGTTAGAGTTGGGATTGGGCTAGGGGTTAGTGTTGGGTTTGTGGTTTGGTTTCGGGTTGGGGTTGGGGTTAGGGTTAGTGTTGGGGTTGGGGTTAGGGTTCGGGTTAGGTTTGGGGGTTAGGGTTAGGGCTAGGGTTGGGGTTAGGGTTAGTGTTGGGGATAGGATTAGGGTTAGGGTTGGTGTTAGGTTTAGGGTTAGGGTTAGGGGTTAGGGTTAGGGTTTAGTGTTAGGGTTAGGTTAGGGTTAGAGTTAGTGTTAGGGGTAGAACTAGGGCTAGGGTTAGGGTTGGTGTTTAGTGTTTTGGTTGGGGTTAGAGTTAAGTGTAGGGATAGGGTTAGGGGTTAGGATTAGGGTTAGGGATAGTGTCAGGGTAAGGTTAGGGTTAGGGATTAGGGTTAGGGTTAGGGTTAGGTTTTATGGAGAGGGTTAGGGAAAGAGTGTAAGCTTAGGATATGTGTTAGGGTTAAAGTTATTGTTAGGGTTAGAGTTAGGCCCTAGGGCTGTGTTTAGGGTTGGGTAGGGTTAGGGTTGGGTTGGCGTTGGGGTTAGGTTTAGGGTTAAGGATAGCATTATTATTAGGTTTATTGTTAGGATAAGGGTTAGGGTTAGGGGGTTAGGACTAGGGTTAGGGTAGGTTTGGGAAGGGGAGGGTTAGGGTTAGGGTTGCGGTTAGGGTTAGGGTTAGGGTGGATGATAGGGTTAGGGTGGAGGATAGGGTTAGGGTTGGTGTTGGGGTTAGGGTCAGGGTTGGGGTTAGGGTTAGGGTTAGGTTTGGTGTTAGGTTTAGGGCTAGGTTTAGGGTTTACGGTTAGGGTTAGGGTTAGTATTATGTTATGGTTAGTGTTAGGGTTAGGATTAGGTTAGGTTTAAGGTTGGGTTTTGGGGTTAGGGTTAGGGTTAGGGTTAGGGTTAGGGGTTAGGGTTGGGTTAGGGTTAGGGTTAGGGTTAGGGTTAGGGTTGGTGTTGGGGTTAGGGTCAGGGTTGGGGTTAGGGTTAGGGTTAGGTTTGGTGTTAGGTTTGGGGCTAGGTTTAGGGTTTACGGTTGGGGTTGGGGTTAGTATTATGTTATGGTTAGTGTTAGGGTTAGGATTAAGGTTAGGTTTGGGGTTAGGTTTTAGGGTTAGTGTTGGGGTTAGGATTAGGGTTGGGGTTAGTGTTACTCTTAGGTTTAGGGTTAGAAAGAGGTTTAGTGTTAGGGTTGGGGTTTTGCTTAGGTTTGGGGTTAGTGTTAGCGTTACTCTTGGGTTTAGGGTTAGAAGAGCTTTGGGGTTAGGGGTTAGGGTCAGGTTTGGGGTTAGGGTCAGGGTCAGGGTCAGGGTTTGGGGTTAGGGTTAGCATTAGGGTTAGCATTAGTGTTAGGGTTAGGTTTGGGGGTAGGGTTAGTGTTAGGGTTGGGGTTAGGGGTTAGGTTAAGGGTTAGGGTTAGGTGTTAGGGTTAGGGTTAGTGTTAGTGTTAGGGTTGGGGTTGGGGTTATGGTTGAAGTTGGGGTTATGGTTGGGATTGGGGTTGGTGTTAGGGTTGGGATTGTGGTTGGGTTTAGGGCTGGGTTTGTGCTTACGGTTGGGGTTAGTGTTAGGGTTAGGGTTAGTGTTAGGGTTGGGTTTGGGTTAGGGATAGGGATAGGGTTAGGGATCGTGTTAGGTTTAAGTTTAGGGATAGGGATTAGGGTTAGGGTTAGGGTTAGTGTTTATGCTGAGCGTTAGGGAAAGTGTTTAGTCTTAGGATATGTGTTAGGGTTAAAGTTAGGGTTAGGGTTAGAGTTAGGCCTAGGGCTGGGGATAGGGTTAGGGTTAGGGTTAGGGTTTGGTTTAGGTTTAGGGTTGGGGTTAGGGTTAGTGTTAGGGGTTTTGGTTAGGGTTAATGTTAGGATTAGGGTTAGGGTTAAGTGTTAGGATTAGGGTTAGTGGTTAGGATCAGGTTAGGATTAGGGTTGGGGTAGGGGTTAGGGTTAGGGTTAGGTTTGTGGTTAGGGTTGGGGTTGGGGTTGGGGGTTAGGATTAGGGTTGGGGTTAGGGTTAGAGTTGGGGTTGGGGTTAGGGTTAGGGTTAGGGCTGGGGGTTGGAGCTAGGGTTACTGTTAGGGTTAGGGTTAGGGTTATATTTAGGGTTAGGGTTGGGGCTAGGTGTTGGGTTAGAGTTGGTGTTGGTGTTTGGGTTTAGGAAACTTAGTGTTTGGGGTTAGGGTAAGGAAAGAGTTTAAGCTTCGGATATGTGTTAGGGTTAATGTTTGTGTTAGGGTTATAGTTAGGCCTATGGCTGGGGTTGGGTTTAGGGTAGGATTAGGGTAGGGTTGGTGTTGGGGTTAGGTTTAGGGTTAAGTTTAGCATTACTATTTGGTTTATTGTTAGGGTTACTGTTAGGGTTGGGGTTAAGGTTTAGGGGTTGGGGTGAGGGTTAGGGTTAAGGTTTGGTTTAGGGTTGGGGTTAGGGTTGGGGTTATGGATTGAGCTAGGGATGGGTTTAGGACTAGGGCTAGTTCTGGGGCTATGGATAGGGCTAGGGCTAGGGTTGGGGGCTAGGGCTAGGGTTAGGGATAGTGTTTAGTGTTATGGTTAGGGTTAGTGTTAAGGGTAGGGATAGGGTTAGGGATAAGGGATAGGGTTAGGGATAGTGTTAGATTTAAGGTTAGGGTTAGGGATTAGGGTTATTTTTAGGGTTGGGTTTTAGGATTAAGGTTAGGGAAAGAGGTTAGGCTTAGGATATGTGTTACGGTTAAAGTTTGTGTTAGGGTTAGAGTTGGGCCTGGGGCTGGGGTTAGGGTTAGGGTTTAGTGTTGGGGTTAGGTTAGGGTTAGAGTTAGTGTTAGGGGGTAGAACTAGGGCTAGGGTTAGGGTTGGTGTTTAGTGTTTTGGTTGGGGTTAGAGTTAAGTGTAGGGATAGGGTTAGGGGTTAGGATTAGGGTTAGGGATAGTGTCAGGGTAAGGTTGGGGTTAGGGATTAGAGTTAGGGTTAGGGTTAGTGTTTATGGATAGGGTTAGGGAAAGAGTGTAGGCTTAGGATATGTGTTAGGGTTAAAGTTAGTGTTAGGGTTAGAGTTAGGCCTAGGGGCTGTGTTTAGGGGTTAGGGTAGGGTTAGGGTTGGGTTGGCGTTGGGGTTAGGTTTAGGGTTAAGGTTAGCATTACAATTAGGTTTATTGTTAGGGTTAGTGTTAGGGTTGGGTTTTAGGGTTAATGTTGGGGTTAGGGGTTAGGATTAGGGTTAGGGTTAGGATAGGGGAACGGGTTATGGTTAGGGTTGCGGTTAGGGTTAGCGTTATGGTTGAGGATAGGGTTAGTGTTGGGGTTGGGGGTTAGGGTCAGGTTTGGGGATAAGGTTAGGGTTAGGGTTGGTGTTAGGGTTAGGGGTTAGGTTTAGGGTTTACGGTTAGTGTTAGGGTTAGGGTTAGGATTATTTTAGGTTAGTGTTAGGGTTAGGGTTAAGGTTAGGGTTTAGGGTTTAGGTTGGGTTTAGGGTTAGTGTTACTCTTAGGTTTAGGCTTAGAAGAGTTTTAGGGATAGGGTTAGTGTTGGTGTTGAGGGTTAGGCGTTTTGATTCGGGTTGGGGTTACGCTTAGAGTTAGGTTTGGGGTTAGGGGTTAGAGTTACTCTTAGGTTTAGGATTAGAAGGGTTTACGGTTGGTGTTACGGTTGGGGTTTGGGTTGAGGTTAGGGTTTAGGGGTTAGGGTTAGCGTTAGGTTTGGGGTTAGGGTTAACGTTACTCTTAGGTTTAGGGGTAGAAGGGTTTAGGGGTTGGGGTTAGGGTTAGTGTTTTTGGTTAGGGTTAGTGTTAGGATTAGGGTTAGCGTTACTCTTAGGTTTAGGGTAGGAAGAGTTTTAGGGTTAGGGTTAGAGTTAGGGTTAGGGGTTTTGATTAGGGTTAGTGTTACTTTTAGAGTTAGGGCTAGGGTTAGCGGTTGAGTGTTTGGTTTAGGGTTGGGGGTTGGGTTTAAGTTTAGGGGTTCGGGTTAGGGTTAGCGTTACTCTTGGGTTTAGGGTTAAACCCGGCTTAGTTTAGGGTTAGGATTCGGGTTAGAGTTGGGGTTAGGGTTAGGGTTGGGGGTTGGGCTTGGGTTTAGGGTTGAGTTTGGGGTTATGGTTAGGGTTAGGGTTGGTGTTAGGATTAGGTTTAGTGTTGGGATTTAATGGTACGGTTGGGGTTAGGGTTAGGGTTAGGTTTATGGTTTGGGCTAAGTACAGGTTTAGGACTAGGGCTAATGCTAGGGCTAGGAATAGGGCTAGGGCTAGGGCTGGGGTTGGGTTTCGGGTTTGGGGTTAGCTTTAGGGTTGGGGTTGGGGTTTGGTTTGGGGTTAGGGTTGGGATTAGGTTTAGCGTTACTCTTAGTTTTGGGGTTAGAAGGGTTTGGGTTTGGGGGTTGGGGTTGGGGGTTAGGGTTAGGGTTAGGGTTAGGTTTAGTGTTGGGGTTTGGTTTAGGGTTGGGGTAGGGGTAGGAGTTTTGGTTGGGGTTACGGTTGCAGTTGGGGTTAGGGGTTAGTGTTAGGGTTAGATTTGGTGTTAGGGTTAGGTGTTTTTGTTAGGGTTTAGGGTTAGTGTTAGGGTTAGGTTTAGGATCAGGGTTTGGTTTAGGGTTAGGGTTAGGGTTAGGGTATGGTTTAGTGTTTGGTTTAGGGTTAGGGTTCGGGTTAGGGTTAGGGTTAGTGTTACTCTTAGGTTTAGAGTTAGAAGGGTTTAGGGTTAGGGTTACGGGTTAGGGTTGGTGTTACGTTTGGGGTTAGGGTTTGGTTTAGGGTTAGGATTTAGTTTAGGGTTAGGTTTAGGGTTCGGGGTATGGTTATTGTTTGGTTAAGGGTTAGGGTTATGGTTATGGTTGGGGTTAGTGTTACTCTTAGTTTTAGGGTTAGAAGAGGTTTGGGGTTAGGGTTAGGGTTAGAGAATAGGGTTAGAGATTAGGATTAGGGGTTAGGGTTAGGGGTTAGGGTTAAGTTTAGTGTTATGTTTAGGGTTAGGGTTCGGTTTAGGGTTAGGGTTAGTGTTAGGATTCCGGTCAGGGTTAGGGGTTTTGGTTGGGTTTTAGGGTTAGGGTTGGGGTTGGGGTTAGAGTTTAGGGTTAGTGTTACTGTTATGGTTAGGGGTTAGGGTTAGGGTTTAGGGTTAGGGTTAGGGTTTGGGTTAGGGATAGGGTTTAGGGTTAGCATTAGTGTTAGGGTTAATGTTAGGGTTAAGCTTAGTGTTAGGGTCAGGGTCAAGGTCAGGTTTAGGGTTAGCATTAGCGTTATGGTTTGCATTAGCGTTAGGGTTATCGTTTTGGTAGAGTAGGGTTAGGATTAAGGGTTAGGGTTTAGTGTTAGGGTTAAGGTTAGGCGTTAAGTTTAGCGTTATGTTTAGGGTTTAGGGTTAGGGTCAGGGTTATGTTTAGTGGTTATTGTTAGGGTTAGTGTTAGGATTAGGGATTAGGGTTAAGGTTGGGGTAGGTTTAGGGGTTGTGGTTAGGGTTAGGTTTAATGTTAGTGTTGGTGTTGTTTTAGGGTTAGGTTTAATGTTTGGGGTTTGGGTTGGGGTTAGATTTTAGGGTTTCGGGATAGGGTTGGCGTTGGGTTAGGGGTTAGAGTTATAGCTTACATTTAGGGTTAGTGTTAGGGGTTCAGGGCTTAGGTTTAGGATTAGGGTTAGGTTTGGGGTTAGGTTTGGGTTGGGTTAGCGTTAGGTTTAGGGTTAAGGCTAGGGTTAGGGATATGGTTAGCACTGGGGCTGGGGCTTGGGCTGGGGCTAGGTTACGGTGAGGATTAGGATAGAGTTAGGGTGGGGGTTGGGGTTGGATTAGGTTTAGGGTTAGTATTTGGATTTGGGGTTAGGGTTAGTGTTAGGATTTAGGTTTATTTTTAGGGTTAGGGTTAGGGTTATAGGTAAGGTTAGGGGTTGTGGTTAGTGTTAGATTTAGGGATAGGGTTAGGTTTGGGTTAGGGTTAGGGTTAGCGTTTAGTGTTAAGGTTAGGGTTGGGGTTAGTGTTTAGGGTTTAGGGATAGGGTTATGTTTAATGTTAGAGTTAATGTTAGGAGTAGGGATAGGCATAGGGGTGGTGGTTAAGGTTATTATTAGTGTTAAGGATTGGGTTATGTTAGGTTTAGGGGTAAGGTTAGGCAGATGGGTAGTAGTAGGTTTAGCGTTAGGGTTAGACGAGTTAGGGTTAAGATTAGGGTTAGTGTTATGGTTAGGGTTATGGTTAGAGTTATGGGTAGGTCTTGGGTTAGGGTTAAGGATAGTGTTAGGGTTAGTGTTAGGGCTAGGGATAGGATTAGGGCTAGGGTTGGGCTAGGGTTAGGGTTATGGTTAGGGTTTTGGGTTAGGTTCGGGATAGGATTAGTGTTAGGGTTTAGGGTTAGTGTTAGGGGTTGTGGTTAGGGTTTAGGGTCAGGATTGGGATAAGGTTAGGGTTAGGGTTTAGAGTTTTGGGGTAGGGTTATGGTTAGGGTTAGTGCTAGGGTTGGTTCTGGGGCTAGGGCTGGGGTTGGGGCTGGGCTGGGGCTAGGGTTAGTGTTGGGGTTGGTGAGTTTTAGGGTTAGCGTTGGGGGTAGAGGCAGGTTGGGTTAGAGTGGGTTACGGTTGGGGGTAGGGGTCGGGTTTGGTTAGGTTTAGGGTTAGGGGTAGGGGTAGGGGTAGGGTTAAAGGTATGTGTGGGTTAGGGTTAAGGTTTGGGTTAGGGTTAGGGTTAGGGTTGTGTTAGGGTTGGGGTTAGGGGTTAGGGTTAGGGTTAGGGTTAGTTTTAGGGTTAGGGTTAGGGTTAGGGTTCGGGTTAGGGTTAGCGTTACTCTTAGGTTTAGGGTTAGAAAGGTTTAAGGTTAGGGTTTGGGTTAGGGTTAGGGTGAGGGGTTAGGGTGAGGGTTTTGGTTAGGGTTAGGTTTAGGGTTAGGTTTAGGTTTAGGGTTAGGGTTTGGTTTAGGGGTTATGGTTAGGGTTAGGATTAGCGTTACTCTTAAGTTGAGGGTTAAAGATATTTAGGGTTAGGGTTAGGGTTAGGGTTAGGTTTAGTCTTAGGGTTAGGGTTTCTTTTAGGGTTAGGGTTATGATTAGGATTTGCTTTAGGGTTATGTTTAGGGTTAGTGTTAGCATTACTCTTAGGTTTAGGGTTAGAGAGGGTTCGGGTTCGGGTTAGGGTTAGGGTAGGGGTTGGGGTTGGGGTTAGATTTAGGATTGTGGTTGGGTTTAGGGTTGGGGTTGGGGTTAGGGTTAGTGTTGGGTTTAGGGTTAAGGTTAGGATTGGTGTTAGGTTTAGGTTTAGGGTTAGGGTTAGGGGTTAGGGTTGGTGATAATGTTTAGGGTTAGGGTTAGGTTAGGTTTAGTGTTTGTGTTAGGGCTAGGGCTGGGGCTAGGGTTAGGGTTAGTATTTAGTGTTATGGTTAGGGTTAGAGTTAAGGGTAGGGATAGGGTCAGGTGTTAGGGTTAGGGTTGGCGATTGTGTTAGAGTTAATGTTGGGGTTAGGGATTAGGATTAGGGTTAGGGTAAGGGATTATGGATAGGGTTAGGGAAAGAGTTTAGGCTTAGGATATGTGTTAGGGTTAAAGTTAGGGTTAGGGTTAGGGTTAGGCCTAGGGCTGGGGTTAGGGTTAGGGTAGGGCTAGGGTAGGGTTGGCGTTGGGGTTGGGTTTGCGGTTAAGGTTAGTGTTACAATTAGGTTTATTGTTAGGGTTAGGGTTAGGATTTAGTGTTAGGGTTGAGGCTTAGGGGTGAGGATTAGGGTTTAGGGTTGGAGTTGGGGAAAGTGTTAGGGTTGGGGTTGGGGTTAGGGTTAGGGTTAGGGTTAGGGTTAGTGTTTATGGTGAGCGTTAGGGAAAGAGTTTAGTCTTAGGATATGTGTTAGGGTTAAAGTTAGATTTTGGGTTAGAGATAGGCCTAGGGCTGGGGATAGGGTTAGGGTTGGGGTTTGGTTTAGGTTTAGAGTTAGGGTTAGGGTTAGGTGTTTTGGTTAGGGTTAGGGTTAGGGTTAGGGGTTAGGTTTAGGGTTAGTGTTAGTGTTAGGGTTTAGGTGTGGGGTTAGGATCAGGGTCAGGGTCAGGGTTTAGGGTTAGCGTTAGGGTTAGGGTTAGGTTAGGTGTTGGGCTTAGCATTAGGGTTAGGGGTTAGGTTAGGTGTTAGGGTTGGTGTTAGGGTTAGGGTAAGGGTTGGGGTTAGGGTTAAAGTTTGGGGTTAGGGTTAGTGTTAGTGGTTAGGATCAGGGTTAGGATTAGGGTTGGGGTAGGGTTTAGGGTTTAGGTTTGGGGTTATGGTTAGGGTTGGGGTTGGGGTTAGGGTTAGGGTTGGGCTTAGGGTTAGGGTTAGGTTTGGGGTTAGGGTTAAGTTTAGGGCTAGGGGTTGGTGTTAGGGTTAGGGTTAGGGGTTAGGTTTGAGGGTTAGGTTAAGTCTGGGGGTTGGGGTTAGGGTTAGTGTTAGGGTTTAGGGTTAGGGAAAGGATAGTGTTTAGGGTTAGGGTTAGGGAAAGAGTTTAGGCTTAGGATATGTGTTAGGGTTAAAGTTAGTGTTAGGGTTATAGTTAGGCCTGGGGCTGGGGTTAGGTTTAGGGTAGGGTTAGGGTAGGGTTGGCATTGGGGTTAGGTTTGGGGTTAAGGTTAGCGTTACTATTAGGTTCATTGTTACGGTTTCTGTTAGGGTTAGGGTTAAGGTTGAGGGTTAGGGTTAGGGTTAGGGTTTGGTTTAGGGTTAGGGTTAAGTTTGGGGTTAGGGTTATGGATCGAGCTAGGGATAGGTTTAGGTCTGGGGCTATTGCTGGGGCTAGGGTTAGGGATAGTGTTTGGTGTTATGGTTGGGGTTGGTGTTAGGGGTAGGGATAGGGTTGGGTGTTAGGGATAGGGTTAGGGATAGGGAGTTAGAGTTAAGGGTATGTGGGGTTAGGGATTAGGGGTTAATTTTAGGGTTAGGGTTTGGGATTAGGGTTAAGGAAAGGGTTAGGCTTAGGATATGTGTTAGGGTTAAAGTTTGTGTTAGGGTTAGGAGTGGGCCTGGGGCTGGGGTTAGGGGTTGGTGTTCGGTTTAAAGTTAGGACTAGGGTTTTGCTAGGTTTGGGTAGAGGGCTGGGGCTGGGGCTGGGTTTGGGGTTGGAGTTTGGGCTTAGGATGTGTGTTGGGGTTAAGGTTGGGGTTTAGGGTTAGGGTTAGGCCTGGGGCTAGGGTTATGTTTGGGTTAGGGTTAGGGTAGGGTTGGCGTTGGGGTTATGTTTGGGTTTAAGGTTAGCATTATTATTAGGTTTATTGTTAGGGTTAGTGTTAGGGTTAGAGTTAAGTTTTAGGGTTAGGGTTAGGGTTGGGGTTGGGGTTTGGTTTAGGGTTAGGTTTAGGGTTAGGGTTAGGGGTTAGGGTTAGGGGTAGGGGTAGGGTTGGGGTGGGGTTAGGGTTGGGGTTGGGGTTAGGGGTTGGGGTCAGGGTCACAGTCAGGGTTTGGGGTTAGGCTTAGCATTAGGGTTAGCGTTAGCGTTAGTGTTGGGATGAGGGTTAGGTTTAGGGTTAGGGTTTGGTTTAGTGTTAGGATTAGGGTTAGGGTTTGGTTTACGGTTAGGATTAGGGTTAGGGTTTGTTTCAGGGTTAAGGTTAGGGTTAGGGATTTTGGTTTGCGTTGGGTTGGGGGTTAGGGTTAGTGTTGGGGCTTAGGGTTAGGGGTTAGGGTAGGGTTAGGGTTTAGGGTTAGGGTTAGCGTTAGGGTTAGGGTTAGGGTTTAGTATTGCCGTTACGGTTGGGGTTGGTGTTGGGTTGGGTTTGGCGGTGGGTCAGGGCTAGGGTTGGGTTTGGGGTTGGAGTTAGGGTTAGGGTTGGGGTTGGGGTTGGGGTTAGGGTTGGGGTTAGGGTTAGCGTTAGGGTTGGTGCTGGGTTTAGGGTTGGTGTTGGGGTTAGGTTTAGGTGTTAGGCTTAGGGTTGGTGTTTAGTGTTAGGGTTGGGGTTAGGTTCGGTTGTGTTAGGGTTAGGGTTAGGGTTAGGAGTTTTGGTTAGGGTTGGGGTTTGGTTTAGGGTTAGGTTTATGGTTAGGGTTAATGTTGGGGTTATGGTTCGGGCTGGGATAGGTTTGGGAGTGGGGCTAGTGCTTGGGCTGGGGCTAGGGCTAGGGGTTGGGTTGGTGTTTAGTGTTATGGTTAGGGTTAGACTTAAGGGTAGGGATAGGTTTAGGGAATTGGTTTAGGGTTAATGATGGTGTTAGTGTTAAGATTATGGTTAGGGATTAGGGTTAGTGTTTGGATTATGGTTTAGAGTTAGGGTTAGGGAAAGAGTTTAGCCTAGGATATGTGTTAGGTTTAAATTTATGGTTAGGGTTAGTGTTAGGCCTAGGGCTAGGGTTATTGTGGGTTTATGGTAGGGTTCGTGTTTGGATTAGGCTTAGGGTTAAGGTTAGCATTATTATTCGGTTTATTGTTATAGAGGGTTAGGTTTAGGGTTATGGTTAGAATAGGGTTAGGGCTAGGGTTACGGGTAGGTTTAGGGGTTGTGGTAGTGTTAGCGTTAGGGTTAGTGTTAGGGTTGGATTAGGGTTAAGGTAAGGGTTAGTGTTTAGGGTTAGGGTTAGGGTTAGTGTTATGGTTTTGGGTTTAGGTATAGGGTTATGGTTATGGGTAGCGGTAGTGGTGCAGGTAGGTTTATGGGTTGTGGTTAGGGTTAGAGATAAGGTTACGGTGGGGTTACGGGTAGGGGTAGGAGTAGGGTTAGGATTGGGTTTAGGCAGGGTTGGGGTTAGGATTAGGGTTAGCGGTTAGGGTTAGAAGATAGGGTTAAGGTTAGGGTTTAGTGTTAGGGTTAGGGTTGGGGTTTTAGTGTTAGGGCTGGGTTTGAGTTGGGTTTAGGGGGTTAGGGTTGAGGTGTGGGTTTAGGGCTAACGGTTGGGGTTAGGGATAGGTGTGGGGTAGGTTTAAAGCTATGAGTGTGTTAGGGTTAGGGGTTACGGTTGGGGTTAACGGTTGGGGTTAGAAAGATAGGGTTAGGTTTAGGTTTGGGTTAGGGGTAGGGGTAGGGGTCAGGGTTAGGGTTAGGGTTAGGGGTTAGGGTTAGGGGTTAGGGGTTGGGATTAGGGTTTAGGTTTGGGGTTGAGGTTGGGGTTAGGGTTAGCGTTAATCTTAGGTTTAGGATTAGAAGAGGTTTGGGGTTAGGTTTGGGTTGGGGGTTGGGGTTAGGTTTAGGATTAGGTTGGGGGTTGGGGATAGGGTTGGGGTTGGGGTTAGGTATGGGATTGGGGCTGGGGTTAGGGGTTTGGATTGTGGTTGGGGTTAGGGTTAGGGGTGGGGGTTAGGGTTAGGGTTGGGGGTTAGGTTTAGGGTGAGGGTTAGGGTTGGGGTTAGGTTTAGGATTGGGGTTGGGTTTAGGGTTAGGTTTGGGGTTAGGGTTAGTTTTAGGGTTGGTTTAGGGTTAGGGTTAGCGTTAGGGTTGGGTTCACGTTTGGTTTAGGGTTAGGGTTCGGTGAGAGTTAAGGATAGGGTTTATGGTTATGGTTAGGTTTAGGGTTAGGGTTAGGGTTAGGGTTTGGTTTAGGGTTAGGGTTAAGGTTAGGGTAAGGTTAGTGGTTTTGGTTAGGGTTATGGTTGGGGTTAGGGGTTACGGTTAGGGTTAGGGGTTAGGGTTACCATTTGGGGTTAGGGTTAGGGGTTATGCTCATCCTTAGGTTTAGGGTTAGGGTTAGGATTAGGGTTAGGGTTAGGGTCAGGGTCAGGGTCAGGTTTTAGGGTTAGGGTTCGCATTAGGGTTAGGGTTGGGGTTGGGGTTGGGGTTAGGGTTAGGGTTGGGATTGGGTTTGGGGTTAGGGTTGGGATTGGGGTTGGGGTTAAGGTTTGGGTTGGGGTTGGGGTTGGGTTGGGGTTGGGGTTGGGGATAAGGTCAGGGTTAGGGGTAGGGGTAGGGTTAGGGTTGGGGTTAGGGTTTGGTTTAGGTTTAGGGTTAGGATTTGGTTTAGGGTTTGGGTTAGGGTTAGGGTTAGGGTTTGGTTTAGGGTTAGGGTTGGGTTTAGGGTTTGGGTTAGGGTTAGGGTTAGGGGTTGGGTTTAGGGGTTTTGGTTGGGGTTATGGTTATGGGTTAGGGTTAGGGCTTACAGTTAGGGTTAGGGTTAGGGTTAGGGTTAGGGTTGGGATTGGGTTTGGGGTTAGGGTTGGGGTTGGGGTTGAGGTTAAGGTTTGGGTTGGGATTGGGGTAGGGTTAGTGTTGGGGTTGGGGATAAGGTTTTTGGGGTTGGGGTTAGGTTTAGGGTTAGGGTTTGGGTTTTGGGTTTAGGGTTAGGGTTAGTGTTTGGTATAGGGTTTGGGTTAGGGTTAGGGTTAGGGTTTGGTTTAGGGTTAGGGTTAGGTTTTAGGGTTAGGTTTCAGGTTAGGTTTTGGTTTAGGGTTAGGGTTAGGTTTAGGGGTTTTTGTTAGGTTGTGTTATGGGTTAGGGTTAGTGTTACGGTTAGGGCTTACAGTTAGGGTTAGGGTTAGGGTTAGCGTTTAGGATTAGGATTAGGGTTAGGGTTAGTGTTAGGGGTCAGGGTCAGGGTTTAGGGTTAGGATTAGGGTTAGGGTTAGCGTTAGCGTTGGTGGCGTTCGGGTTAGGGTTAGCATTAGGTTTGGGGTTGAGGTTGGGGTTAGGGTTGGGGTTGGGTTTAGGGTTAGGGTTGGGGTTAGGGTTGGGGTTGGTGTTAGGGTTAGGGTTAGCTTTCGGGTTTGGATTAGGGGTTAGGTTTAGGGTTATGGTTAGGGTTAGTGTTGGGTTAGCTCTTGGGGGTTTAGGATTAGTGTTAGGGGTTTTGGTTAGGGTTAGCGTTAGGGTTAGGTTTTGGTTTAGGGTTAGGTTTACTGTTGGGGTTAGGGTTACTGTTGGGGTTATGGTTCAGGCTAGGGATAGGTTTAGATTTGGGACTAGTACTGGGGCTAGGGCTGGGAGGTCTGGGGCTGGGGCTGGGTTTAGGTTTAGTGTTTAGTGTTATGGTTAGGGTTAGGATAAGGGGTAGGTATAGCGTTGGGGGTTGGGGTTTAGGGATAGTGTTAGGGTTGAGGTTAGGGTTAGGGATTAGGATTAGCGTTGGGGTTAGTGTTAGCTTTGGGGTTAGGGTTAGGTTAGGGTTGGGGTTAGGGTTTAGTGTTGGGCTTGGGCTTGGGATTGGGGTTAGGGTTAGGGTTAGGTGTGGGTTTGGGGGTTGGGGTTAGGGTTAGGGATAGGGGTAGTGGTAGGGTTAAAGCTATGTGTGGGTTGGGGTTAGGATTAGGGTTAGTGTTGGGGTTGGGTTAGGATTAGGGTTAGGTTTAGGGGTTAGCGTTAGGGTTAGGGATAGGGTTAGGGGTTGGGTTTAGGGGGTTAGGGGTTAGGCTTATTGTTGGGGTTTATGGTTGGTGTAAGGGTTAGTGGTTAGGATTAGGGTTAGGGTTTGGGTTGAGGTAGATGTTGGGGTTGGGGTTAGGGGTTAGAGTTAGGTTTAGGGTTGGGGTTAGGGTAAGGGTTAGGGTTAGTGTTAGCATTACTCTTAGGTTTAGGGTTAGAAGATGTTTAGTTTTAGGGTTAGGGTTAGGGATAGGGTTGGGGTTAGGGGTTGGGGTTAGGTTTATTGTTAGGGTTGGTTTGGGGTTAGTGTAAGGGTTAGTGGTTAGGATGAGGGTTAGGGTTTGGGTTGAGTCAGATGTTACGGTTAGGGTTAGGGGTTAGGGTTAGGTTTAGGGTTGGGGTTAGGGTAAGGGTTAGGGTTAGTGTTAGCGTTACTCTTGGGTTTAGGATTAGGAGACATTTAGTGTTAGGGTTAGGGTTACGGTTAATGTTAGGGTTAGGGGTTAGGGTTAGGTTTGGGGTTAGGGTTGGGGTAGGGGTTAGGGTTGGGATTAGGGTTGGGACTGGGGTTGAGGTTAGGATTGGGGTTGTGGTTGTGGTTGGGTTGGGGTTGGGGTTAGGGTTAGGGTTAGGGTTGGGGTTGGGTTTAGGGTTGGGGTTGGGTGGTTGGGGTTAGGTTGGGGTTGGGGGTTGGGATTTGAGTTTAGGGTTAGGGTTAGGATTAGGGTTAGGGTTAGCATTACTCTTGGGTTTAGGATTAGAAGGTTTAGGGTTAGGGTTAATGTTGGGGTTAGGTTTAGGGTTAGGGGTTGGGGTTGGGGCTAGGGTTGGGGTTGGGGTTGGGGTTGGGGTTAGGGTTAGGTTTGGGGTTAGGGTTAGGGTTAGGGTTGGTGGTAGGGGTTGGGGTTAGGGGTTAGGGGTTAGGGTTAAGGTTAGGGTGGTGTTGGGGTTGGGGTTAGGGTTGGGGTTGGGTTTGGGGTTGGGTTTAGGTTTGGGATTGGGTTGGGGTTAAGGTTGGGATTGGGGTTGGGGTTGGGCTTGGGGTTGGGGTTACGGTTAGTGTTGGGGTTAGGGTTAGGTTTAGGGTTAGGGTTTGTTTTAGGGTTAGGGGTTAGGGTTAGTGTTACGGTTAGGGTTGGGGTTTAGGTTTAGTGTTATGGTTAGGGTTAGTGTTAGGGTTGGGTTTAGGGTTATGGTTAGCGTTTGCGTTAGGGTTAGGGTTGCGGTTAGTGTTGGGGCTTTGGGTTAGTGTTAGGGTTAGGGTTATGGGTTAGGGTTGGGGTTAGGGTTAGGTGTTGGGTTTAGTGTTAGCATTGGGGTTGGGGTCGGGGTTGGGGTTAGGGTTGGGGTTGGGGTTGGGGGTTAGGGTTAGGGTTGGGGGTTGGGTTTAGGTTTAGGGTTAGTGGTTAGGGTTAGGGTTGGTGGTTAGGATTACGGTTAGGGTTAGGGTTGGGGTTGGGGTTAGGGTTGGCGTTGGGTTAGGGTTAGGGTTAGGGTTTGGGTTGGGGTTAGGGTTAGGTTTAGGGTTATGGTTGGGGTTAGTGTTAGGGTTAGGGTTGGGGTTGGGGTTAGGGTTAGGATTGGACTTTGGGGTTAGGGTTAGGGTTAGGGTTGGGGTTAGCGTTACTCTTAGGTTTAGGGTTAGGGTTTGGGATTAGGGTTAGGGTTAGGGGTTGGGGTTAGGGTTAGGGTTGGGTTTGGGGTTAGGGTTGGGGTTGGGGTTAGGTTTAGGGTTGCGGTTAGGGTTAGGGTTAGGAATTAGGGTTAGGGTTAGGTTTAGGATTGGCGTTGGGGTTAGGGTTGGGTTTGGTTTAGGGTTGGATTGGGTTTGGGGTAAGGTAGGGATTGGGGTTGGTGTTACTTTTGGGGTGGGGGTTAGTTTTAGGTTTGGGGTTTGGGTTAGGGTTGGGGTTTGGGTTGGGGTTAGGTTGGGGTTGGGGTTTGGGTTAGGTTTGGGGTTAGGGTTGGGGTTGGTGTTAGGGTTAGGGTTAGCGTTGGGTTAGGGTTAGGGTTAGGTGTTGGGTTTAGGGTTAGCATTAGGGTTAGGGTTGGGGTTGGGGTTAGGGTTGGGGTTGGGGTTAGGGTTAGGGTTAGGGTTAGGGGTTAGGTTTAGGGTTAGGGTTAGTGGTTAGGGTTAGGGTTAGTGGTTGGGATTACGGTTGGGGTTAGGGTTGGGGTAGGGGTTAGGGTTAGCGTTGGGTTAGGGGTTAGGGTTAGGGTTTGGGTTGGTGTTAGGGGTTAGGTTTAGGGTTAGGGTTGGTGTTAGTGTTAGGGTTAGGGTTAGGGTTAGGGGGGTTGGGGTTAGGATTAGACTTTGGGGTTGGGGTTAGGATTAGGGTTAGGGTTAGCGTTACTCTTGGGTTTAGGATTAGAAAGGTTTAGGGTTAGGGTTAGGGTTAGGGTTAGGTTTGGGGTTAGGGGTTAGATTGGGGTTGGGGTTGGGGTTGGGGTTAGGTTTAGGGTTGCTGTTGGGTTTAGGGTTAGGAATTAGGGTTAGGGTTAGTTTTAGGGTTGGCGTTGGGGTTGGGGTTGGGTTTGGGTTTAGGGTTGGATTGGGTTTGGGGTTAAGGTAGGCATTGTGGTTGGTGTTACTTTTGGGGTGGGGGTTAGGTTTTAGGTTTGGGGTTTGGGTTAGGGTTAGGGTTTGGGTTAGGGTTAGGGGTTGGGGTTAGGGTTAGGTTTGGGGTTAGGGTTAGGGTTGGTGTTAGGGTTGGGGTTAGCATTAGGGTTAGGGTTAGGGTTAGGGGTTTGGTTTAGGTTTAGGGTTAGAGTTAGGGATAGGGTTTGGTTTAGGGTTAGGGTTGGGGTTAGGTTTAGGTTTAGGGTTTGGTTTAGGGTTAGTGTTAGTTTAGGGTTAGTGGTTTTGGTTAGGGTTAGGGTTAGGTGTTACAGTTAGGGTTAGGGTTAGGGTTGGGGTTTAGGGCTAGGGTTATTGTTAGGGTTAGGGTTACGGTTTAGGATTAGGGTTAGGGTTACGGTTAGGTTAGTGTTTAGGGTTAGCATTACAGTTAGGGTTAGTGTTAGGGTAATGGTTGGCGTTAGGGTTAGCATTTGCGTTAGGTTTAGCGTTAGGGTTGGGGTTAGGGTTAGTGTTAGGGGTTTGGGTTAGTGTTGGGGTTAGGGTTAGGGTTAGGTGTTAGGTTTAGGGTTAGCGTTAGGGTTAGGTTTGGGGTTGACATTAGGGTTGGGGTTGGGGGTTAGGGTTGGGATTGGGGTTGGGGTTAACGTTAGGGTTGTGTTTGGGGTTAGGGTTAGGGTTGAGGTTGGGGTTAGGGTTAGGCTTGGTGTTAGGTTTAGGGTTAGTGTTGGGCTTAGGGTTTGGTTTAGGTTTAGCGTTTGGGTTGGGGTTTGGTTTAGGGTTAGGTTTAGGGTTAGGTTTGGTTTAGGGTTAGGGTTAGGGGTTTTGGTTAGGGTTGGGGTTAGTTTGGGGTTGGGGTTAGTGTTGGGGCTTAGGATTAGGGTTGGGGTTAGGGTTTAGGGTTAGCGTTATGTTTAGGGTTAATGTTAGGGTTAGGGTTAGGTTTAGGATCAGGGTCAGGCTCAGCGTTTGGGGTTGGGTTTAGCGTTAGGGTTAGTGTTAGCGTTAAGGTTAGGGTTAGGGTTAGGTTTAGGGTTGGGGTTAGGGGTGGTTAGGGTTGGGGTTTGGGGATACGGTTAGGGTTGGTGTTAGGTTTAGGGTTAGGGTCAGTGTTGGGATTCGGGTTGGGGTTAGGGTTAGGTTTAGTGGTTAGACTTAGGGTTGGGGTTAGGGTTAGTGTTAGGGTTAGGGTTAGGGGTTAGGGTTATGGTTAGGGTTGGTGTTTTGGTTGGGTTTTGGGTTAGGGTTACGGTTTGGTTTGGGGTTAGGTTTAGAATTTGGGTTAGGGTTACTGTTAGGGTTATGGTTTGGGCTTGGGATAGTTTTAGGGTTGGGGCTAGTGCTAGGGCTAGGGATAGGGATGGGTCTCGGGCTGGGGTTGGGGTTGGTGTTTAGTATTATGGTTGGGTTTGGGGTTAGGGTTACGGTTGGGTTGGGTTTAGGGTTATGGTTAGGATTAGGGTTGGGGTTGGGGTTAAGGGTAGGGTTTGGTTTAGGGTTAGGTTTAGGGTTGGGGTATGGGTTAGGATTAGGGTTGGGGTTAGGGTTAACGTTAGGGTTAGTTTTAGGGTTAGGGTTAGGTTTGGGTTAGGGTTAGGGTTAGGGTTTAGTGTTAGCATTAGGGTTAGGGTTTGGGTTAGGTTTAAGGTTAGGGTAAGTGCTAGGTATTGTCTGGGGCTATGGCTATGGCTAGGTTTAGGTTTATGGTTGGGATTTGGGGTTAAGGTTAGGGATAGGATTAGGGTTAGTGTTTTGGGTTTAGGGTTAATGTTAGGGGTTAGGGTTAGGGTTAGTGGTTTGGGGTTGGGTTTGGGTTATGGTTAGAGTTAGTGTTTAGGGGTTAGGGTCAGCGTTAGGGATTGGGGTTTCGTGATAGGGTTAGGGTTAGGGTTAGTTTTAGGATTAGGGGTAGGGTTAAGATAAGGGGTAGGGGTAGGGTTGGGTTATGTTTAGGTTTAGACAAGTTAGTGTTAGTGTTAGGGTTAGTGTTAGGGTTAGGGTTAGGGTTAGGGGTTAGGGTTAGGGTTAGGGTTAGGGATAGGGTTACGGTTACATTTACAGTTAGGGTTAGGGTTAGGGGTAGGATTAGGGGTTTTGGTTAGTGTTAGGTTTAGGTTTAGGTTTAGGGTTAGGGTTAGGCGAGTTAGGGTTAGGGTTAGGGTTAGTGTTTATGGTTAGGGTTAGGGTTAGGGTTAGTGTTTATGGTTGGGTTGGGTTAGGGTTAGCATTAGGGTTAGGGTTTGTGTTAGGGTTAGGGTTAGAAGAGTTAGGGTTAGGGTTAGGTTTTGGGGTTAGGGTTAGGGTTAGGGTTAGGGTTAGTGTTTAGGGTCTAGGGTTAGGGTTTGGGTTACAGTTTAGGATTAGGGTTAGGGTTATGGTTAGGGTTAGTGTTAGGGTTATGGTTAGCGTTAGGGTTAGCATTTGCGTTAGGGTTAGTGTTAGGTTTAGGGTTAAGGTTAGAGTTAGGGGTTTGGGTTATTGTTAGGGTTAGGGTTAGGGGTTAGGGTTAGGGTTAGGTGTTAGGTTTAGGGTTAGCGTTGGGGGTTAGTGTTGGGGTTGGGGTTAGGGTTGGGGTTGGGGATAGGGTTAGGGGTTAGGTTTAGGGTTAGGGTTGGGGGTTAGGGTTTAGTGTTGGGGGTTAGGGTTAGGGTAGGGTTAGGGTTTAGGGTTATGGTTCGGGTTAGTGGTTGGGATTACGGTTAGGGTTAGGGTTGAGGTAGGGGTTAGGGTTAGCGTTGGGGTTGGGGTTAGGGTTAGGGTTGGTGTTAGGGTTAGGGTTAGGGTTAGGGTTGGGGTGTTAGTGTTAGTGTTAGGGTTTAGGACTTGGAGTTTAGGGTTAGGGTTAGGATTACGATTAGTGTTAGGGTTAGCGTTACTCTTAGGTTTAGGATTAGAGGGTTAGGGTTAGGGTTGGGGTTGGGGTTAGGTTTGGGGTTAGGGGTTAGGATCAGGGGGTTGGGGTTGGGGTTAGGGTTAGCGTTAGGTTAGGGTTGATGTTAGGGTTAGGGTTAGGGGTTAGGATTGGGGTTAGGGTTAGGGTTGGCATTGGGGTTAGGTTTGGGTTTGGGTTTAGGGTTGGGATTGGGGTTGGGGTTAAGGTAGGGATTGTGGTTGGTGTTAGGGTTGGGGTTAGGGTTAGGGTTGGGGTTAGGGTTTTGTTTAGGGTTAGGGTTGGGGTTAGGGTTAGGGTTAGCGTTAGTGTTAGGGTTTGGGTTAGGGTTTGGTTTAGCGTTAGGGTTAGAGTTAGGGATGGGGTTGGTTTAGGTTTAGGGTTAGGGTTAGGTTTGGGGTTGGGGTTTGGTTTAGGGTTAGGGTTAGTGTTAGGGTTAGTGGTTTTGTTTAGGGTTATGGTTAGGGGTTACAGTTAGGGTTAGGTTTAGGGTTGGGGTTTGGGGCTGGGGTTAGGGGGTTGGGGTTAGGTTTACGGTTTAAGATTAGGGTTAGGGTTACGGTTAGGTTAGTTTTTAGGATTAGAGTCAGGGTTACTGTTGGGGTTACGGTTAGGGTTAGGGTTAGGGTTGGTTAGGTTTGGTTTAGGATTAGGGTTAGGGTTAGGGTTGGGGTTACAGTTTAGGATTAGGTTAGGGTTAGGGTTAGGTTAGGTTTTAGGATTAGCGTTACGGTTGGGGTTAGTGTTAGGGTTATTGTTAGTGTTAGGTTTAGCATTTGTATGGGTTGGGTTAGCGTTAGGGTTAGGGGTTAGGGTTAGTGTTTGGGGTTGGTTTAGTGTCAGGGTTAGGGTTGGGGGTTAGGGTTAGGTGTTAGGTTTAGCGTTAGCGTTAGGGTTAGGTTTGGGTTGGGGTTAGGGTTGGGGTTGGTGTTGGGGTTAACGTTAGGGTTGGGGTTGGGGGTTGGGTTTAGGGTTGTGGTTGGGGTTAGGGTTAGGGTTTAGGGTTTAGGGTTTGGGTCAGGGTTAGGGTTAGGGGTTGGGGGTTTAGGGTTTCGCGTGAGGTGTAGTGGTTTGTGTTGCGGTTTGGGTTAGGGTTAGGGTTAGGGGTTTGGGTTGGGGTTGGGGTTAGGTTTCAGGGTTTGGGATGGGGTTAGGGTTAGTGTTTAGGGTTAGCGTTACTGTTAGGGTTTAGGCTTAGGGTTAGGGTTAGGGTTAGTGTTGGTGTTGGGGTCAGGGTTAGGGTTTAGGGTTAGGATTAGGGTTTAGGGTTGAGGGTTGCGGTTGGTGTTAGTGTTAGGGTTATGGTTAGTGTTAGGGTTGGGGTTAGGGTTGGCGTTAGGGTTAGAGTTGGGATTAGGGTTGGGGTTAGATTACAGTTAGGGTTCGGTTAGGGTTAGGGATGGGGTTGGGGTTAGGGTTAGGTTTAGGGTTAGGTTTAGGGTTTAGGGTTAGGGTTTGGTTCAGGGTTAGGGTTAGGGTTTAGGGTTAGGGGTAGTGTTAGTAGTAGGGTATGGGTTGGGGTTTGGGTTAGGATTGGGTTGGGTTTAGGGTTATGGATAGGATTAGGGTTAGGGTTAGGGTTAAGAGTAGGGTTAGGTTTGGGTTTAGGTTTGGGGTTGGGGTGTAGGGTTGGGTTTGGGGTTAGGGTTAGGTTTAAATTTGGGGTTAATTTTGGGGTTAAGGTTAGGTTAGGGTTAGGGTTTAGGGTTAGCATTATGGTTAGCGGGTTAGGTTTAGGGGTTAGGGTTAGGGTTATGGTAAGTGCTAGATATTGTCTGGGGCTATGGCTATGGCTATGGCTGGGTTTGGGTTTAGGGTTGGGATTTGGGGTTAGGGTTAGGGATAGGATTAGGGTTAGTGTTTTGTGTCTAGGGTTAATGTTGGGGGTTAGGGTTAGGGTTAGGGTTAGGTTTGGGGTTATGGTTACAGTTAGGTTTGGGGTTAGGTTTAGGATTAGGGGTTTTGGTTGGTGTTGGGTTTCGGGTTGGGGGTTAGGGTTAGATGAGTTGGGGTTAGGGTTAGGGATAGGGCCAGTGTTTATGGTTGGGGTTAGGGTTGGGTTTGGGGGTGGGGTTAGGGTTTGTGTTAGGGTTAGGGTTAGAAGGTTAGGGTTAGGGTTTGGGTTAGCGTTGGGATAGGGTTAGGGTTGGGGCTAGGAGCTAGGGATATTTTTAGGGGTAGGCAAGGGCTAGGGTTGGGGTTCGGGGTATAGGTAGGGTAGGGTTGGGGGTTGTGGTTGGTGTGGGGGTTATGGTTGGGGTTAGGGTTTGTTTAGGAGTAGGGTTAGAGTTAGTGTTTAGTGTTAGGGTTAGGGTTTAGGGTTTAGGGATATGGTTGGGGTTAGGGTTAAGGAGAGGAATAGGGTTAGGGGTTGTGTTTAGGGTTACGGTTGGGGTTAGGGTTTGGGTTAGGGTTAGGGTTATTGTTGCGGTTTGGGGTTTAAGGTTAGAGTTAGGGTTAGGGTTAGGGTTAGGGTAAGGTTAGGTTTATGATTTTGGTTTAGGGTGAGGGTTAGGGTTAGGGATTAGGGATTACGGATTAGGTTTGGTGTTCGGGTTTATGGTTAGGGCTAGGGATAGGGTTAGGACTAGGGCTGGTTCTGGGGGCTGGGGCTGGGGCTGGGGCTGGGGAAGGGTTACGGTTAGTGTTTGGTGTTATGATTGGGGTTAGATTTAGGGTAGGGATAGTGTTGGTGGTTGGGGTTAGGGATAGAGTTGGGGTTAGGGTTGGGGTTAGGAATTAGGGTTAGGGTCAGGGTTAGGGTTTGGGGTAATGGTTAGGGTTAGGGAAAAGGGTATGGGCTTAGAATAGGTGTTAGGGTTAAAGTTAGGTTTAGGGTTTGAATTAGGCCAAGGCTTGGGGTTAGGGTTAGGTTAGGGTAGACTTGGGGTTAGGGTTAGTGTTTAGTGTTAGGGTTAATGTTAGGTTTAGGGTTTAGGATTTAGGAATAAGATTAGGGTTAGGGTTGGGTTTATGTTTGGGGCTGGGTATGGTTAAGGGCTAGGGCTGGCGCTATGGCTTGGGCTATGGCTCTGCCTATGGTTAGGGTTGGGTTTAGGTTTTAGGTTGGGGTTGGGGTTTTGGTTTGGGGTTAGGGTTAGGTTAGGATTAGAGTCTGGATAGGGTAGGGTTGGCGTTGGGGTTAAGTTTGGGGTTGGGTTTAGCGTTAATATTAAGTTTAGGGTTAGAAGGGGTTAGGTTTGGGGTTAGGGTTAGAATAGGGTTAGTGGTAGGGTTAGGGGTTGTGGTTAGTGTTATGGTTAGGGTTAGTGTTAGGGTCAGGTTGGGGTTAAGGTAATGGTTGGTGTTTAGTGTTAGAGTTGGGGTTGGGGTTACGGTTTAATGTTTAGGGATAGGGTTAGTGGTAGGAGTAGGGGTGGGATTAGGGGTTGTGGTTAGGTTTGGGGTTAGGATTAGAGTTGGGGCTAGGGTTAGGGGTAGGGATAGGGTTAGGGAGTGCGGGTAGGTTTGGGCGAGTTAGGGTTAGGGTAAGGGGCGTTGTTGGGGTTGGGGTTGGGGTTAGGGTTGGGATTTAGGGGTTAGGGTCAGGGTTAGGTTTGGGGTAAGGGTTGGGGTTAGGAAAAGGGTATAGGCTTAGAAT
Organism: Nanger dama; assembly: GCA_917880005.1. NCBI lineage: Eukaryota > Metazoa > Chordata > Mammalia > Artiodactyla > Bovidae > Nanger > Nanger dama. Next base: position 31,765 of record CAKJTW010000215.1, on the reverse strand, counting down.
AGGTGTTAGGGTTAAAGTTGGGGTTAGGGTTAGGGGTTGGGCCAAGGGCTGGGGTTGGGGTTAAGGTTAGGGTAGACTTGGGGTTAGGGTTAATGTTTGGTGTTAGGGTTAATGTTAGGTTTGGGGTTTAGGAATAGGATTAGGGTTGGGGTTAGGTTTATGTTTGGGGCTAGGTATGGTTAAGGGCTGGGGCTGGCGCTATGGCTAGGGCTATGGCTCTGCCTATGGTTGGGGTTAGGGTTAGGGCTTTGGTTTGGGGTTAGGGTTTTGGTTTAGGGTTGGGGTTGGGATTAGGATTAGGGTCTGGTTGGGGTAGGGTTGGCGTTGGGGTTAGGTTTGGGTTGGGTTTAGCGTTACTATTAAGTTTAGGGTTAGAAGAGGGTTGGGTTTAGGGTTGGGGTTAGAATAGGGTTAGTGGTAGGGTTAGGGGTTGTGGTTAGTGTTATGGTTGGGGTTAGTGTTAGGGTCAGGTTAGGGTTAAGGTAAGGGTTAGTGTTTAGTGTTAGAGTTAGGGTTAGGGTTACAGTTTAATGTTTAGAGATAGGGTTAGTGGTAGGGGTAGGGGTAGGGTTAGGGGTTGTGGTTGGGTTTAGGGTTGGGGTTAGGGGTTAGGGCTAGGGTTATGGGTAGGGATAGGGTTAGGGGTACGGGTAGGTTTAGACGAGTTAGGGTTAGGGTAAGGGATGTGTTAGGGTTAAGGTTGGGGTTAGGGTTAGGGTTAAGGGGAGGAATAGGGTTGGGGGTTGTGTTTGGGGTGCGTTACGGTTGGCATCAGAAGGGTTTCGGTTTAGGGTTGGAGTTAAAATAGTGTTAGGGTTAAGGTTAGGGTTAGGGTTAGGGTGCGGTTGGGGGTAGGGTTGGGGTTGGGGTTAGGGTTAGGTTTAGGGTTAGGTTTGGGGTTTAGGGTTAGGGTTTGGTTCAGGGGTTAGGGTTAGGGGTTGGGGTTAGGGGTAGTGTTAGTAGTAGGAGTATGGGTTGGGGTTTGGGTTGGGGTTAGGGTTAGGGGTTAGATTTGGGGTAATGGTTACTGTTACGGTTAGCGTTAGGGTTAGGGATAGGGTTGGATTAGGGTTAGGGGTAGGGGTATGGGTAATGGTTGGGATTAGGGGTTAGGGTTAGGGTTAGGTTTATGGTTAGGGTAGGTATAGGTTTAGGGTTGGGTTGGGGTTAGGATTAGGGTTGGGATTACGGTTGGGGTTAGGGTGGGGTTGGGGCTGGGGTTAGGGGTTGGTGTTGGGGTTAGGAATTTCTCTTGGGGTTGGGGTTAGAAGGGTTAGAGTTTGGGGTAGGGTTTGGGGTTGGGGTTAGGGGCTGGGCTTGGGGTTGGGGTTAAGTTTGGGTTATGGTTAGGGTTGGGGTTAGTGTTTGGGGTTAGGGTTGGGGATAGGGTTAGGGTTAGGGTTAGGGTTAGTGTTAGTATTAGGGATAGGGTTAGGGGTTGTGGTTAGGGTTAGGTTAGGGTTAGGGTTGGGTTAGGTTTGGGGTAGGGGTCAGTTTACACGATTTGGGGTTGGGGGTTGGGGTTAGGGATAGTGTTAGGTTTATGGTTATGTTTGGGGTTAGGTTAGGGTTAGGGTTGGGGTTAGGGATAGTGTTAGGTTTATGGTTATGTTTAGGGTTAGAGTTGGGGTTAGGATTAGAGTTAGGGTTACAGTTGGGGTTATGGTTACAGTTAGGGGTTACGGTTGGGTTTAGGTGTAGGTAGGGTTTAGGGTTAGGGTTAGGGTTAGTGTTAGGGTTAGGGGTTAGTGCTAGGTTAGGGGTTATGGTTATGGTTCGGGTTCGGGGTAGGGGTAGGGGTAGGGGAATGGGTTGGAGTTAGGGTAACAGTTAGTTTTATTGTTGTGTAAGATTAGGGTTAGTGTTAGTGTTTAGGGTTAGGGTTAGTGTTAAGTTTTGGGGTTTAGTGATAGGGTTGGGTTACAGGATGGGGTTAGGGTTGGGGTTGGGGTTAGACTTTCATTAGGGTTAGGGTTAGGGTTAGGGTATGAGTTTTGGGGTTAGGGTTAGGGTTAGGGTTTAGGGTTAGAATATGGGTCAGGTTTAGGGTTAGGGTTTAGGGTTAGGGGTAGGGGTAGCGGTATGTGTTGGGGTTTGGGTTGGGGTTAGGGTTATGGTTAGGTTGGGTTAGGGTTTAGGGTTTAGGGTTTAGGGTTAGGGTTAGGGTTAGGGTTAGTGTTATGGTTAGGGTTAGTGTTAGGGTTAGCATTAGGGTTAGTGTTAGGGGTGGGGGTTGGAGTTAGGGTTAGGGATGGCGTTGGGGTTGGGGTTTGGTGTTAGGGTTGGGGTTATGGTTTAGTGGTAGGGCTTAGGGGTAGATGTAGGGTTAGGGTTAGGGTTAGGGTTTAGTGTTGGGGCTAGGGTTAGGTTTGTGTTAAGGGTAGGGTAGGGGTGGAGTTGGGGTTGGGGTTGGGGTTAGGGTTAGCATTGGGTTTAGGGTTAGGTTACAGTATAGTTTTAGGGTTTATGGTTAGGGTTGGTGTTAGGGTTAGTGTTAGGGTTTAGGGTTAGGGTTATGGTTAGTGTTAGTGGTTCGGGATAGGGTTAGGATTAGGGATAGGGTTAGGGTTAGGGGTTAGTGTTGGGGTTAAGGTTAGGGTTTAGGGTTATGGTCAGGGTTGGGTTAGGATTAGGGGTTAGGGTTAGGGTTAGGGTTTAGGGTTAGCGTTGGGGTTTGGGTTGGGTTAGTGTTTGGGTTAGGGTTAGAATTTATGGTTATGGTTAGGGTTACGGTTGGTGATTAGGATTAGGGTTAAGGTTGGTGGTTAGGTTTGGGGGTGAGGGTAGGTGTAGGGGTTGGAGCTGGGGCAGGGGCTGGGGTTAAGACTGGGGCTACAGTTGGGTCTGGGAATAGGTTTAGTGTTAGGGTTAGGGTTAGGGTTGGGTTGGGTTTGGGTTTTAGGTTTAGTGTTCGGGTTTGGATTATGGTTGGGGGTTAGGGTTAGGGTTAGTGATTAGGGTTAGTGTTAGGGTTAGGTTTAGGTGTGGGGTGTAGGGTAGGGGTATGGGTTGGGGTTAGTGTTAGGGTTAGGGTTAGGGTTACTGTTCGATTAGGGTTATGGTTAGTGTTTTGGGTTAGGGTTAGGGTTAGGGGTAGGGTTAGGGGTTGTGGTTGGGGTTTGGGTTAGGGTTACGGTTAGTGTTTGGGTTGGGTTTGCGTTTGTGTTGGGGTTAGGTTTACGGTTGGGGTTAGGTTTAGGGTTCAGGGTTTGGTGTTATGGTTAGGGTTAGAGTTAGGGGTTTGGGTTAGCGTTGGGATAGGGTTGGGGTTAGGGCTAGGGCTATGTTTAGTGCTAGGGCTAGGGATATTTTTAGGGGTAGCTAGGGCTGGGGCTAGGGGTTAGGGTTCGGGGTAGGGTAGAGGTAGGGTTAGGGGTTGTAGTTAGTGTGGCGTTATGGTTAGGGTTAGGGTTTGGTTGGGGGTAGGGTTAGGGTTAGTGTTTAGTGTTAGGGTTCGGGTTTAGGGTTCAGGGATATGGTTAGGGTTAGGGTTAGGGTTAGGGGGAGGAATAGGGTTAGGGGTTGTGTTTAGGGTTATGGTTGGGGTTGGGATTGGGTTAGAGTTAGGGTTATTGTTACGGTTTAGGATTTAAGGTTAGAGTTAGGGTTAGGGATAAGGTATGGGGTAGGGTGGGAGTTATGATTTTGGGTTGGGGTGATGATTAGGGTTAGGGATTAGGGATTAGGGATTAGGCTTAGTGTTAGGGTTATGGTTAGGGCTAGAGATAGGGTTGGGACTAAGGCTAGTTCTGGGGCTAGAGCTGGGGCTAGGGAAAGGGTTACGGTTGGTGTTTAGCGTTATGGTTAGTGTTAGGGTTAAGGGTACGGATAGTATTAGGGGTTAGGGTTGGAGGTTTAGGTTTAGGGATAGAGTTAGGGTTGGGGTTAGGATTGGGGTTGGGTCAGGGTTGGGGTTTGGGGTTGGGGTGGGGTTGGAATTGGGGTTGGGGTCAGGGTTGGGATTGGGGGTTGGGGTTAGGGTTAGGAAAAGGGTTTGGGCTTAGAATGGGTGTTGGGGTTAAGGTTGGGGTTAGGGGTTGGGGTTGGGCCTGGGGCTGGGGTTAGGGTTAGGGTAGACTTGGGGTTGGGGTTGGGGTTGGTGTTTAGTGTTAGGGTTAAGGTTGGGGTTGGGGTTTAGGGTTTGGGAATAGGATTAGGGTTGGGGTTGGGGTTTGGGTTTGGGGCTAGGTATGGTTTGAGGGCTGGGGCTTGCGCTATGGCTGGGGGCAGGGCTGGGGCTATGGTTGGGGTTAGGGTTGGGGTTTTAGGTTTAGGTTGGGGTTATGGTTTGGGGTTGGGGTTAGGATTAGGGTCTGGTAGGATAGGGTTGGCGTTGGGGTTAAGTTTAGGTTTAGGTTTAGCATTACTATTAAAATTAGGGTTAGAAGAGGGTTGGGTTTAGGGTTAGGGTTAGAATAGGGTTAGGGCTGGGGTTATGGGTGGGGTTAGGGGATGTGGTTGGTGTTATGGTTGGGGTTAGTGTTAGGGTCGAGTCAGGGTTAAGGTGAGGGTTAGTGTTTAGTGTTAGTGTTAGGGTTAGGGTTGGGGTTAGGGTTAGGTTTCGGGTTGGGGTATGGTTCAGGTTTGGGGTTAGGGTTTATGGTTAGGGGTAGGGGTAGCGGGATGTGTTGGGGTTTGGGTTAGGTTTAGGGTTAGGTTTGGGTTAGGGTTAAGATTAGGGTTAGGGTTTAGGGTTTGGGGTTGGGGTTAAGAATAGGTTTAGGGTTAGGCCGAGGGATAGGGTTAGGCCTGGGGCTAGTGCTAATGCTAAGGCTAGGGCTGGGGTTACGTTTAGCGTTCAGGTACGGTTAGGGGGTAGGGTTGGGTTGGGGTTAGGGATAGGATTAGGGTTAAGGTTAGGGTTAGGGTTGGGATACAGTTGGGTTAGGGTCAGAAGAGGTTTCATTTTGGGGTTAGGGTTAGAATAGTGTTAGGGTTAAGGTTAAGGTTAGGGTTAGGGTGCAGTTGGGGGTAGGGTTGTGGTTGTGGTTAGGGGTTATGTGTAGGGTTTAGGCTTAGAGTTTGGTTCAGGGTTAGGGTTAGGGGTTAGGTTTAGTGGTAGTGTTGCTGGTAGGAGTATGGGTTTGGGTTTGGATTAGGGATAGGGTTAGGGTTAGATTTAGGGTAATGATTAGTGTTATGGTTAGCATTAGGGTTAGGAATAGGGTTGGGTTAGGTTTAGGGGTAGGTTATGGGTAGGGTAGGGGTTAGGGTTAGGTTTAGGGTTAGGGGTTAGTTTTATGGTTAAGGTAGGTATGGGTTTGGGGTTGGGGTTAGGGTTAGGGATAGGATTAGTTTTAGGGTATGGTTGGGGTTAGGGTTGGGGTTGGGGTTAGGGTTAGTCTTGGGGTTAGCATTACTCTTGGGGTTAAGGTTAGAAGGGTTTCAGTTTAGGGTAAGGTTTATGGTTAGGGTTAGGGGTTATGATTAGGGTTAGGGTTAATGTTGGGTTATGGTTAGGGTTAGGGTTGTGTTTGGGGTTATGGTTATGGATAGGCTTAGGGTTAGGGTTAGTGTTAGTATTAGGCGTAGGATTGGGGTTGTGGTTAGGGTTAGGGTTAGAGTTTGGGTTAAGTTTAGGGGTAGGGATAGGGTAGGGTTAGGGTTAGAGATAGTGTGGGTTTACGGTTATGTTTAGGGGTTAGAGTTAGGGTTGGGGTTTGGGGTTGGGCTTACAGTTAGGGTTAGGGTTAGAGTTAGGGGTTAGGGTTAAGTTTGGGTTTAGGTAGATTTTGGGGTTAGTGTTAAGGTTAGTGTTGGGGTTAGGATTAGTGTTAGGTTAGGGGTTACGATAATGTTTAGGGTTCGATGTGGGGGTAGGGTTAGTGGAATGGGTTGGAGGTAGGATTACAGTTGGTTTTATTGTTGTGTAAGGATTAATGTTAGTGTTAATATTTAGGGTTAGGGTTAGTGTTAGGGTTGAGGGTTTAGTGATAGAGTTAGGGTAAGGGGATAGGGTTAGGGTTAGGGTTAGGGTTGGGTTAGGGTTGGGGTTAGGGTTTTGGTTGAAGGTTTCGGTTTAGGTTTAGGGTTGGGGTTAGGGTTTAGGGTTACTGTTTTGGTCAGGTTTAGGGTTAGGGTTTAGGGTTAGGGGGTAGGGGTAGCGGTATGTGTTGGGGTTTGGGTTGAGGGTTGGGGTTAGGGTTAACGTTAGGGTTAGTGTTGGTGTTAGGATTAGTGTTAAGTTTGGGGTAAGTGTTAGCGTTGGGGTTAGGGTTGTTTTACGGTTAGGGGTAGGGGGTAGGGGGTAACGGTGGGGTATGGGTTTGGGTTTGGTTAGGGTTAGGGTTCGGGTTAGCATTACTCTTGGGGTTAGGGGTAGAAAGGGTTTTGGTTTGGGGTGGGTTTAGGGTTAGGTTTACAGGTTAGGCTTAGGGTTAGGTTTGGGGTTGCGTTATGGTTGGGGTTAGTGTTGGGTTTAGGGTTAGGATAGGTTTAAGTTTGGTGTTGGGGTTGGGGTTACAGATAGGATTAGGGTTAGCATTCCTGTTAGGGTTAGGGTTAGAAGAGGATTAGGTTTGGGGTTACGGTTACAATAGGGTTAGGGTTAGTGTTGGGGTTAGGGTATGGTTAGGGTTGGGGTTGGGGTTGGGGTTGGGTTTAGTGTTGGGGTTAGCGTTACTCTTAGGGTAAGGTTAGAAGAGGTTTCAGTTTAGGGTTTGGGTTAGGGGTAGGGGTAGGGGGTAGTGTTAGGGTGGGTTGGGGTTGGGGTTCAGGATTTATGTTTAGGGTTGGGGTTAGGGTTGGGGGTGGGTTTAGGTCTTTTAGTTAGTGTTAGGGTTACAGTTAGGGGTAGGGTCCGGGATTTTGGTTGGCGTTAGGGTTACGGTTGTGGGTAGGTTCAGGGGTTGTGGTTGGGGTTAGGGTTAGGGTTAGTATTGGTGTTAGGGTGTCGGGTTTAAGGTTAGGGGTTAGGGTTAGCGTAGGTGTTAGGGGGTTGGGGTTAGGGTTAGTGTTATGGTTTAGGGTGACGGTTGGGGTGGGTTAGGGTTTGGGTTTGCACTAGGGTTGGGCTTAGGGATAGACGAGATAGGGTTAGGTTAGGGTTAAGGTATAGACTTAGGTTGAGGTTTAGAGGTTATGGTTAGGGTTAGGGTTAGGGTGGTTTGGGGTTGGGGATGGGCTTACGGTTAGGTTTGCGAGTGTGGTTAGGCGTGGGTTTGGTTGGGTTTTGGTTAGGGTTGGGGTAGGGGTAGGGTTTAGGGTTACGGTTGGGGGTAGAGGTAGGGGTGGTGGTCGGGGTTAAGTTTAGGGTTAGTGTTAGGTTTGGGGGTTACGCTTGGGGTCTGGTTTAGGGGTTGGGGTTAGGGTTAGGGTTAGGGTTATGGGTTAGGGTAGGATTAGTGGTTAGGGTTAGGGTTACGATTAGGGTTTAGGGTTAGGGTTATGATTAGGGTTTAGGTTTAGTGTTAGGGTTAGGGGTTAAGGTAGGTGTTAGTTGTTAAGATTAGGGTTAGGGTTAGCGTTAAGATTAAGGGTAGGGTTATGGGTTGTGGTTAGGTTTAGGGTTAGGGTTAAGTTGGGTAGGGGTTAGGGCTAGGTTTAGGAATAAGGCTAGGGCTAGTCCTAGTGCTGGGGCTAGGACTAGGCTCAAGCTACAGTTGGTTTAAGGGTTAGCCTTTGGGGTTGGTGTTAGGGGTTGGGCATAGATTTAGGGCTAGTGTTAGGGTTGGGTTCGGGGGTTAGGGTAGGTTTAGGGTTAGCATTACTGTTAGGGTGAGTGTAGAAGAGCTTTAGGTTTAGGGTTAGCATTAGAATAAAGTTATGGTTAGGTTCAGTTTATTAGGGTTAGGGTTAGGTTAGGGATAGTGTTAGGGTTTAGTGTTAGGATTAAGGTGAGTGTCAGGGTTAGGGGCTAGGGTTTTGGTTGGGGAAGTGGTAGGGGTAGGGGTATGGGTTGGAGTTAGGGTTAGGGTTAGTATTGGATTAAGGTTAGTGTTAGGGTTAGAATTTAGGGTTAGTGTTAGGGTTAGGTTAGGGTTAGGGTTAGTTTGGGGGTTATGATTAGGGTTAGGGTTAGGGTTAGGAATAGTGTTAAGGTTAGGGTTAGTGTTAGGGTTGGGGGTTAGGGGTTAGGGTTTAGGGTTAGGATTAGTGTTAGGGTTAGCATTAGGGTTAGGGTTGGGGTTTAGGTTTACGGTTGGTGTGCGGTTAGGGTAAGGGTTGGGGTTGGTGTTAGGGTCAGGGTTAGGGTTAGGAATAGGGTTCGGGGTTTTAGAGTTAGGGTTAAGAATAGGTTTAGGGTTGGGGCCGAGGGATAGGGTTAGGCCTAGGGCTAGTGCTAGTGCTAAAGCTATGGTTAGGGTTAGGGCACGGTTAGGGTTAGGGGTGGGGTTGGGTTGAGGATAGGATTAGGGTTAGGGTTAGGGTTGGGGTACAGTTACGGTTAGGGTCAGAAGAGGTTTCGGTTTAGGGTTAGGGTTACAATAGGGTTAGGGTTAAGGTTAGGGTTAGGAATGGTTTAGGGGTAGGGTTGGGGTTGGGGTTAGGGTTAGGTTTAGGGTTTAGGGTTAGGGTTTGGTTCAGGGGTTATGGTTAGGCGTTAGGGATAGGGGTAGGGTTAGTGGTAGGAGTATGTGTTGGGGTTTGGGTTAGCGTTAGGGTTAGGGTTAGATTTAGGGTAATGGTTAGTGTTACAGTTAGCATTAGGTTCCGGAGGTTAGTGTTGGGTTAGGTTTAGGGGGTAGGGGTATGGGTAAGGGTAGGTGTTAGGGTTAGGGTTAGGTTTGGGTTTATGGTTCGGGTAGGTATAGGTTTAGGGTTGGGGTTGGGGTTAGGCATAGGATTAGGCTTAGGGTTAGTTTTAGGGTTAGGTTTAGGAGTACGGTTAGGGTTAGGGTTTGAAGAGGTTTCGGTTTAGGATTAGGGTTAGAATACGGTTAGGGATAGGGTTAGGGTTAGGGTACGGTTGGGGTTAGGGTTGGGGTTAGGGGTTAGGGTTGGGGTTGGGGTTAGGGTTAGGGTTAGCATTACTCTTAGGTTTAGGGTTAGAAGAGGTTTCGGTTTAGGGTATGATTTGGGGTTAGGGTTAGGGGTTAGGCTTAGGATTAGGTTTAGGGTAAGGTTTAGGGTTTATGGTTAGGGGTAGGGGTGGCAGTATGTGTTGAGGTTTGGGTTAGGGTTAGGGTTAGGGTTGAGTTAGGGGTTAGGTTGGGGTTAGGGTCAGTGTTAGTGTTAGAGTTGGGGTTAGTGTTAGGTTGGGGAAAGGGTTAGCGTTAGGTTTAGGGTTAGGGTTAGGGTTGTTTTAAGGTTAAGGGTACGGGTAGGGGGTAACGGTAAGGGTATGGGTTGGGGTTAGGGGTAGGGTTAGGGTAGGGTTAGCACTACACTTAGGGTTAGGTTTAGAATAGGTTTCGTTTAGGGTGAGGTTTAGGGTTAGGGTTAGGTGTTAGGCTTAGGGTTAGGGTTAGGGTTGGGTTACGGTTAGGGTTAATGTTGGGTTTAGGGTTAAGGTAGGTTTAAGTTTGAGTGTTGGGGTTGGGGTTAGGGATAGGATTAGGGTTAGCATTACTGTTAGGGTTAGGGTTAGAAGGATTAGGTTTAGGGTTACGGTTACCATGGGGTTAGGTTTAGTGTTAGGGTTAGCGTACGGTTAGGGTTAGGGTTGGGGTTGGGGTTAGTGTTAGGGGTTAGGGTTATGGGTTTCGGTTAGGGTTAGGGTTATGGGTTAGGGTTAGGGTTAGTTTAGGGGTTACGGTTATGGTTAGGGTTCCAGGTAGGGGTAGGGATAGGGGAATGGGTTGGGGTTGGGGTTAGGTTTACGGTTGGTTTATTGTTGTATAAGGATTAGGGTTAGTGTTAGTGTTTAGAGTTTGGGTTGAGTGTGGGGTTTAGGATTTAGTGATAGTGTTAGGGTGAGGGATAGGGGTAGGGGTAGGGATTAGAGATGGGTTAGGGTTATGATTATGGTTATGGTTTAAGGTTTGGGGTTAGGGTTAGGGTTAGGGCTTAGGGTTAGGGTTTGGGTCAGGGTTAGGGTTAGGGGTTAGGGTTTGGCATGGGTGTAGCTGTTTGTGTTGGGGTTTGGGTTAGGGTTAGGGTTAGGGTTGGGTTAGGGGTTAGGTTTCAGGGTTTAGGATAGGGTTAGGGTTAGTGTTTAGGGTTGGGGTTACTGTTAGGGGTTTAGACTTAGGGTTAGGGTTAAGGTTAGTGTTAGTGTTAGGGTCAGGGGTTAGAGTTTAGGGTTAGGATTAGGGTTTAGGGTTAGGGTTAGGGTTAGTGTTTGGGTTGGGGTAAGGGTTAGCGTTAGGGCTAGAGTTAGGATTAGGGTTAGGGTTAGGTTACAGTTAGGGTTACGGTTAGGGTTAGGGATGGGGTTGGGGTTATGGTTAGGGTTAGGGTTAGGGTTATGGGTTAGGGTAAGGTTTGGGTTATGGTTAGGGTTACGGTTAGTGTTTACGGTTAGGGTTAGGGTTAATTTAGGGATTAGGGTTTAAGGATATGGTTAGGGTTAGGGTTAGTGTTAGGATTAAGGGTAGGGTTAGGGTTAGGGATAGGTTTACGGTTAGTGTTAGACGAGTTAGGGTTAGGGTTAGGGTTATGGTTAGGGTTGTGTTAGGGTTAGGGATAGGGATCCGGTTAGGGGTAGGGGTAGGTTTAGGGTTAGGGTTAGACAAGTTAGGGTTAGGGTTAGGGTTATGGTTAGGGTTATGGTTAGTGTTTAGGGTTAGGGTTAGGGTTAGGGATAGGGTTAGTGTTAATGTTAGGGTTAGTGTTAGGGTTGGGGTTAGGGTTAGTGTTAGGATTAGGTTAGGTTTAGTGTTGGGGTTTGGGTTAGTGTTAGGGTTAGCGTTAGGGTTAGGTTTAGGGTTTGGTTAGGGTTAGGGGTGTGTGGGGGTAAGGGTAGATGTGTGTGTTGCAGTTAGGGTTAGGTTTTGAGTTAGGGTAGGTTTAGGTTTAGGGCTAGGGTTAGAATAGGGTTAGGGTTAGGTTAGAGTTAGGGTACGGTTAGGGTTAGTGTTGGGGTTGGGGTTAATGTTAGTGTTAGGATTAGGGGTTAGGGTTAGGGTTAGGTTTGGTTTATGGTTAGGTTTAGGGTTTCTGTTTAGTGTTATGGTTAGGGTTAGGTATTAGGGTTTAGGGATAGGGTTAGGGTTAGGGTTAGTGGTTAGGGGTAGGGGTATGGGTTGGGGTTAGTGTTAGGGTTAGGGTTGGGTTAGGGTTATTGTTAGGGTTCGGGTTTGGGGTTAGGGTTAGTGTTAGGGTTAGGGTTAGCTTTAGGGTAGGGTTAGGGTTAGTGTTAGGGTTAGCATTAGTTTTAGGGTTAGGGTTTGGTTAGGGTAAGGGGTAGGTGTGATGGTAAGGGTAGGGGTATTGTTTGGGGTTAGGGTTTGGGTTAAGGTTGGGTTAGGGTTAGAGTTAGTTTTAGCGTTAGGGTTTAGCGTTTAGGGTTAGGGTTAGTGGTAGGGTTAGGGTTAGGCCTAAGGATAGGTTTAGGCCTAGGGCTAGTGTTAGGGCTATGGCTAAGGCTAGGCTAGGGTTAGGGTTAGGGTTAGTGTTTGGGTTAGGGTTAGGGTTACGTTTTAGAGTTAGGGTTAGGGTTAGGGGTTATTTTTAGGGTTAGGGTTACAGTTTATGGTTAGGGTTAGGATTTGGGGTTAGGGTTACGAATAGGGTTAGTGTTAGCATTAGGGTTAGGGTTAGAATTAAGTTTAGGGTTATTGTTATGGTTAATGTTAGTGTTTGGGTTAGCGGTAGGGTTAGGGTTAGGGTTTGGTTAGGGTTTTAGGTTACGGGTAGTGGTAAGGGTAGAGGTATGGGTTGCGGTTAGGTTTAGGTTTTGGGTTAGGGTTGAGTTAGGGTTGGGGTTATTTTTAGGGTTAGAGTTTAGGGTTTAGGGTTAGGGTTAAGGGTAGTGGTAGGGTTAGACCTAAGGATAGGGTTAGGCCTAGGGCTAGTGCTAGGGGTAGGGCTGAGGGCTAGACTAGGGGTTAGTGTTAGGGTTAGGGCTCAGGGTTAGGGTTGGGGTTACGTTTTAGAGTTAGGGTTAGGTTTAGTGTTAGTGTTAGGGTTGGTGTTAGGTTTACGGTTAGGGTTAGGTTTAGGCTTACGGTAGGGTTAGGTTTAGGGTTGGGGTTGGGTTTAGGGATAGGATTAGGGTTAGCGTAACTGTTAGGGTTAGGGTTAGAAGAGGTTTAGATTTAGGGTTAGGGATAGAAAAGGGTTAGGGTTAGGATTAGGTTATTGTTAGGGTTAGGTGTGAGTGTTTTGGGGGAGGGGTTTGGTAAGGTTTTAAGGTTAGGGTTAGGGTTAGGGTTTTCGGGTCAGGTTAGGGTTAGGGTTTAGTGTTAGGGTTAGGGTTAAGGTTAGCGTTACTGTTAGGATTTGTCTTAGAAGAGGTTTAGGTTTAGGGTAAGCATTAGAATAGGGTTAGTGTTTGGTTTAGGGTATTAGGGTTAGGGTTAGGTTAGGGGTTAGGGAAAGGGTTAGTGTTTGTGTTAGGGTTAGTGTTAGGGTTGGGGTTAGGGTTAGGGTTAGGCTTAAGGTTAGGGTTAGGGTTAGTGTTAGGTTTAGCCTTAGGGTTAGGGTTAGGGTTTGGTTAGGGTTAGGGGTAGGGGTAGGGGTAAGGGTAGGTGTATGGGTTGGGGTTAGGGTTAGGGTTAGGGTTGGGTTAGGGTTAGGGTTAGTTTTAGGGTTAGGGTTGAGGGTGGGGGTTAGGGTTTAGGGTTAGGTAAGGGTTGGGTTTTAGAATTAGCGTTAGGGTTAGGTTTTAGAGTTAGTGTTATGGTTAGGGTTTGGGTTGTGGTTAAGTTTATGGTTAGGGTTAGATTTCTGTTTAAGGTAGGTTTAGGTTTAGGGTTGGGGTTGAGGTTAGGGATAGGATTAGGGTTAGCATTACTGGTAGGGTTAAGGTTAGAAGAGGTTTAGGTTTAGGGTTAGAGTTAGGTTTCAGTTAGGGTGCGGTTAGGGTTAGGTTGGGGTGGGGGTGAGGATTAGGATTAGGTTTAGGGTTAGGGTTAGGGTTAGTGTTAAGGTTAGGGTTAGGGTTTGATTATTGTTAGGGGTAGGGGTATGGGTAGGGGTAAGTTTGCGTTAGGGTTAGAGTTTGGCTTAGGGTTGGGTTGAGGTTAGGGTTAGGGTTAGTTTTAGGGTTAGGGTTTAGGGTTTGGGTTAGGGTTAAGGGTAAGGGTAGGGTTAGGCCTAAGGGTAGGGTTAGGCCTAAGGATAGGGGTTAGGCCTAGGGCTAGTGCTAGGGCTATGGCTGGGAAAGGCTACTAGGGTTAGGCCTAGGGCTAATGCTAGGGCTATGGCTAGGGAAAGGCTACGGTTAGGTTAGGTTAGGATTAGGGTTTAGGGTTAGGGTTAGGTTTTAGAGTTAGGGTTAGTGTTAGGGTTAGTGTTTAGGGTTACGGTTAGGGATAGGGTTTGTGTTAGTGTTAGGGTTAGTGTTAGGGTTGGGGTTAGGGTTAGGGTTAGGATTATGTTTAGGGTTAGTATTATGGTTAGGGTTAGTGTTAGGGTTAGCGTTAGGGTTAGGATTAGGGGTAGGGGGTAAGGGTAGGTGTATGGGTTGTGGTTAGGGTTAGGTTTTGGGTTAGGGTTAAGGTTAGTTTAAGGTTAGAGTTTAGGGTTTAGGTTTAGGGTTAAGGGTAGGGGTAGGGTTAAACCTAAAGATAGGGTTAGGCCAAGGGCTAGTGATAGGGGTAGGGCTAGGGCTAGACTAGGTTTAGGTTTAGGGTTAGGTTTAGTTTTTAGAGTTAGGGTTAGGCCATAAAATGATTCACTTGAGTCTTGAAGAAGGGCAGATCACCATACAAATAGTTTAATTTACATATATTAGAGGAACAATATTGGAGTATAGCATACTGGTTTATCAAGTAGGTTCTGAGCCCAAAAGGTGGAACCGACTTGAAGAGAGTTTGGGGTAAATGCATAGTGCATTATGCATTAGCATACCTTAAGATAAACATTGCCATAAGAAAAGGCATTGGTTAACTTCAGGTGAAACCAGGTACCATTATGACAACACAGAATTTTAAGAGAAACCTCCTTTTAAATTTGTGTAGAGAAGAAAAAATATCACTAGTTTGTTTCTGCTGCTGCTTAAGGGAGATAAAATATCTGACACTTGCAGGCTATTTCCTCCATTGGGAGACTTCTGGCCTTCCTGCCTGTTACCCTCTCAGTATCTCTCATTTTCTTGAAGAGATCTCTAGTCTTTCCCATTCTATTGTTTTCCTCTATTACTTTGCATTGATCGCTGAGGAAGGCTGTCTTATCTCTCCTTGCTATTCTTTGGAACTCTGCATTCAAATGAATATATCTTTCCCTCTCTCCTTTGCTTTTCTCTTCCCTTCTTTTCACAACCATTTGTAAGGCCTCCTCAGACAGTCCTTTTGCTTTTTGGCATTTCTTTTTCTTGGGGAATAGATACAAAAATTAAATAGAAGTAGATGAAGATGACTTATATACATTAAAGATTAACTGCAAAGGGAGAAGAACAGTAGGAAAGTCAAACAAAGAAATATATAGAAAAATATAATAGGTTGAAAGAAATTTTAATTAAAATTATAAAAATAGGAAAAAAACAGGAAGAAGAAATAAAAAGAAAAAAAGAAAAAAGATAACTCCACAGAACTTCAAAAGCCCAGCATAGAGGCAGAGCTTTATAACAGCAATAAAAATTGTGACTGAGAAAACAAAGAAAAGGCTCAAAAGCTTCACTCAATTTCATACTGCCAATAAAATTGACAACCACAACAGAGGAGGGAAGGAGAGGGAACAAATCCAAAAGTATCTACAGGGTTTTAATGTCTCCTTCTATGATTGTGTTACTGTCCATTTCTGCTTTTATGTCTGTTAGTGTTTGCCTTATGAATTGAGGTGCTCCTATATAGGGTGCATAGATATATACAACCGTTATGTCTTCCTCTTGGATTTATCCCTTGATCATTAGGTAGTGTCCTTCTCTATTTCTTGTAATCTTCTTTAGCTTAAGGTCTATTTTGCTACTCCATCTTTCTTTTGCTTCCCATTTTCATGGAATATATTTTTCCATCCTCTCACTTTCAGTCTATATGTGTCTTTAGGTCTGAAGTGGGTTTCTTGTAGACAGCATGTACATGGGTCTTTTACTTTTAAATTATTTAATTGAAGGCTAATTCCTTTGCAATATTGTGGTGCTATTTGCATACATTGACTTGAATCAGCCATGGGTGTATATGTGTCCACAATCCTGAACACCCATCCCACCTCCCTCCCCATTCCATCCCTCAGGGTTTTCCCAGTGCACCGGGTCTGAGTGCCCTATTTCATGAATCAAAGTTGGACAGGTGATCTATTTGACATATCGTAATATACATATTTCAATGCTAGTCTCTCAAGTCGTCCCACACTGGCCTTCCCCCACAGACTCCAAAAGTCTGTTTTTATGTGTCTCTTTTGCTGTCTCTCATATATGATCATTGTTACCATCTTTCCCATATACATATATGGATGTGAGAGTTGGCCTGTGAAGAAAGCTGAGCACCGAAGAATTGATGCTGTTGAACTGTGGTGTTGGAGAAAACTCTTGAGAGTCCCTTGGACTGCAAGGAGATCGAACCAGTCCCTTCTGAAGCAGATCAGCCTTGGGATTACTTTGGAATGAATGATGCTAAAGCTGAAACTCCAGTACTTTGGCCACCTCATGCGAAGTGTTGACTCATTGGAAAAGACTCTTATGCTGGGAGGGATTGGGGGCAGGAGGAGAAGGGGACGACAGAGGATGAGATGGCTGGATGGCATCACTGACTCGATGGATGTGAGTCTGAGTGAACTTTAGGAGTTGGTGATGGACAGGGAGGCCTGGCATGCTGCGATTCATGGGGTCACAAAGAGTCGGACACTATTGAGCGACTGAACTGACTGGCTGATTCCCTATTGGTGTTTTCCTTTCTGACTTACTTAACTCTATAAAATATGCTCCAGTTTCATCCACCTCATTAGAACTAATTCAAATTCATTCTTTTTAATTACTGAGTAATATTCTATTGTGCATATGTACCTCAGCTTCCTTATCCATTTGTCTGCCAAAGGACATCTAGGTTGCTTCCATATCTTGGCTGTTGTAAACAGTGCTGCGATGAACAATGGCGTACACATGTCTGTTTCAGTTCTAGTTTCCTCGGTGTTTATGTCATATGGCAATTCTATTTCCAGTTTTTAGGAATCTCCATGCTGTTCTCTGGAGTGGCTGTACTAGTTTTCATTCAGTCAAAGAACTAGTCAGTTCTTTGCATCATATGGCCAAAGCACTGAATTTTCAGCTTTAGCATCAGTCCTTCTGATATATATTCAGGACTGATTTCCCTTAGGATTGACTGGTTTGATTTCCCCGCAGATCAAGGGACCCTGCAGAGTATATTTGTGTATGAATCAATATTTATTGTGCTTATGCTGCCCTCTCATGGAGAAATAGAAGAATGCTAATGCATGCAATTTATAAAATCCAAATGTATTACTTTGTATTTACATGTGTGTGTGAATAAATATTTATGGTGTTTATGCTGCCCTTTCATGAAGAATGCTTTGAATTGAATTTATAAAATCCAGATGCGTTCTCTCATATGTATATGTTGGTTGCTCAGTCGTGTCTGTCTGTTTGTGACACCATGGACTGCAGCACACCAGGCTTCCCTGTCCATCACCAACTCCTGGAGCTTACTCAAACTCATGTCCATTGAGTCCATCAGGGCATACAACCACCTCATCATCTGTCATCCCCTTCTCCGGTGTTCAATCTTTCCCAGCTTTGCATCAGGCAGCGAAAATGTGTGGGTATGAATAAATATTTACTGTACTTTAGCTGCCTTCTCATTGAGAAATAGAACAATGCTTGAATTTAATTCATAAAGTCTAAATGTATTCTCATATGTATATGTGCATATAAATATATACTGTGCATATGATGACCTCTTGAGGAGAAACAGAAATATGGAATGAATGTAGTTTATAAAATCCAAATAGTTTCACTCATATATATGTGTGTGTATGCTGCTGCTGCTGCTAAGTCACTTCAGTTGTGTCCAACTCTGTGCGACCCCATAGATGGCAGCCCACCAGGCTCCCCGTCCCTGGAATTCTCCAGGCAAGAATACTGGAGTGGGTTCCCATTCCCTTCTCCAGTGCATGAAAGTGAAAATGAAAGTGAAGTTGCTCAGCTGTGTCCGAATCTTTGAGACCACATAGACTGCAGCCAACCAGGCTCCTCTGTCCATGGGATTTTCCAGGCAAGAGTACTGGAATAGGTTGAAACTGCCTTCTCTGTATGTGTGTATGAATAAATATGTATTGTGCTTATGCTGCATCTCACGGAGAAATAGAAGAATGCTTGTGAATGTATTTATAAAATCCAGATGCATTCTTTACAGGTTGAAAATGATACTGTATAACTTTGTGAAAAATTAATAGATGCTCATAAAAGTAAATATAAAGTTGGTAGAAAAATCCAAAGGAAGAACAAAATCACCCATGATCTCATTTAACATTGGCTCAGAATTCTGAGTTCTTGGGAAAGGAAATAAAAAAATGAGGATGTGCTACATCTTTTAGTATAAAATCATCTTTTCTGCTATCAGAATGTTAACATACAACTTGGTTTTGATATGTGATCTTGCTTTGGTTACTTATCTTTAAGTCTCTACTTTTACAAAGACCTAGTAATTTCACTCTCTGTTTAGAGACTGTTTGCTTCAAGGTTGTTTTGTTTTCCCAATTTTTGCTATAATTAAAAAAAATGTTGCATGTCATGGCTATGGTAAATAGTGACGCAGTGAACATTGGGGTGCACACATGCTTTTGAATTAAGGTTTTCTCCAGGAAAATGCCCAGAGTAGGCCATATGGTGATCGTAGTTTTTGTTTTCTAAGGAGAAAGCTGCCATAGAGTTCACCATAGTGGTGGCACCAATATACATGCCCTCTGACAATGCAAGAGGGTTCCCTTTTCTCCACACCCTCTCCAAATTATTGTTTGTAGAATTTTTGATGATGGCTATTTGGACTGGTGTGAAGTAATACCTCATTGTAGTTTTGATTTGCATTTCTCTTGTAGCTAGTGATGTTGAGCATCTTTTCAAATGTTTGTTGGCCATCTGTATGTCTTCTTTGGAAAAAATGTCTATTTAGATCTGCCCTTCTTTAAAAAAAATCCTGGGCTACCTGTGCTGTTTGTACATTTGGGAGAATACTGCCATGATAACTAGTGAGAACTATCTGTATAGCACAGGTAACTGCCCTCAGTGCCATGTGGTGACCTAAACAGGAAGGACACTGAAAAAGGATGGTGCATACATATATATACAAATACACACATACATGCCACTGATTCCTTTGCTGTACAGCAGTAAGTAACACAACACTGTAAAGCAACTACATGTGCATATATTGTCAGCTCCATGTAAAGAAAGTTCTAGATGAGGCAAAGCTAATATTTACTGATAGAACTGAGAACAGGGGTGCATGGGGAAGGGCAGTGTGAGGAAGGGGCCAAAGAGATTTTCTAAGATGGTGAGAAAAAAGTATTGCAGTGAACATCATATATATAATTTTCATGAAATTGCATAAATACTTCTGCCATGTAAATTCAAAACAAGGTCTTGCTAATTGGCTCCATGAGCTGATAAATTTACTAGATACTGTCAAATTGTCCTTCAGAAAGCTGCATTACGTTATGCTTTCACGACAATACATGAGCACTCATTTTCCAACCTCTCATCCTCAATTTGGAGGAAACATTTGGCATCACTGAATGCTTTCACTCACCTTTGGCAATTTCCATGGTGAGAAATAGTATTCCATTATTGTTTTGGTTTGCATTTCTTTTATCATCAATTAATTTTAACTTCTCCTCCTTTTTTGTAATTTTTGTATTTTTTTTCTGAGTAATTTTTATTTCTCTGTTCCCTTTGTTTCCATCATTTATCTTCTATTGGGTTTTTCATCTTTTCTTAACTTTTCAGCTCTGCATAAATAAGGTAAATGTATTCTTTGTCAGCCATCTTCCCAATATTTCTCAGTTGTCATTTTGTAATTCCTTGTTTATTTACCCACATAGGAATTTTTAACAAAGTGTAACTTTCCCCCTTTTAACCTGCTGGACAAAGAAAACTTAAGTTAAAAAATTTAAATAACAGGGAAAACTGCAGGGAACTAGAGGGTGTAGATTGAAAGACTGCAGGGAGGGGGTATAACTCTGAGTTCACCTGTGTGCCTTTCCACATGTACTTTTCAATAAACTCTTTACTTTGCACTGTGTGTGTGTGTGTGTGTGTGTGTGTGTGTGTGTATATATATATATATATATATATATATATATATATATATATGGAGAGAGAGAGAGAGAGAGAAGTAAGTGAAGGAGGGTAGTGCCATGCTGGGCCAAGAGGAAGCCAGGACGGTTGGGACTGGACCTGGCTTTCCAAACAGAGAAGTCAGCCATAGGCTTGGTCAGCCTTGTGAAATCAACAGGGACAGGTCTCTGAAGCTGTGATTAGAGGACTCAGGGACCCCAGGCACGTGCTCAAAGCCAAGATCACGAGGAGGGAAGCACAAGCAGGGCGATGATGCTGCCCAGTAAGCATTTCTCCCTTGGGGCAGAGGGAAGGTGAGGCTACTTTTATTATGGAAAATGTAGTCTTTGGATATTGGGAAAAGAACTTGGTCAGTGCACACAGTGTGAAAAAGTAAATAAAATCCATGTTTAATTTCACTACAATTCATATTTTGTGGCTTCCTTAGTGGCTCAGTGATAAAGAACATGCCTACCAATGCAGGAGTCAGGAGTTAGAAACCTGGGTCAGGAAGATCACGTGGAGAAAGCAATGGCACCTCACTCCAATACTCTTGCCTGGAAAATCCCAGGGATGGAGGGCCCTGTTTGGCTGCACTCAATGGGGTCTCTAAGAGTCGGACACGGCTGAGCAACTTCACTTTCACTTTTCAGTTTCATGCATTGGAGAAGGAAATGGAAACCCACCCCAGTATTCTTGCCTGGAGCATCCCATGGAGAGAGGAGCCCAGTAGACTACAGTCTATGGGGTTGCAAAAGAATCAGAAATGACTGAGGGATTGAGTACACAATATTTTAACCTTTCTCCTCTGCATCATTTTTAGCTCATATTTTTTTCAGGACTGGGATTTAATGGGTCGTTACAGCAAATGTATGTTTCACTTCTTAGAGAGTCCTAAACTGTTTCCCAAAAGGGCTGTATCATTTTACATCCTCACGAGCCATGTATGAAGGCTCGATTTTCTAACTTTTCCAACACCTTGATACCTTTAGTATTTCTGATTATGGCCATTCTAGTTGCCTTTGAAAGAAAATGTGACCAACCAGAGGAAGATACAATATATCAAACACTAAGAGTGCATGAGGAAACAGTATGTGTAATGTAATCAGAGATGTGACTAAAACTGGAAGTCTAGATGCTCAGCGAGTAAGAGACATTCTGAAGTGGATTAGAGGGGCTAAGGAGTTTTGAAAGCTATCTGTATTGTGAAGAATCAGATGCACATTAATAGGAAAGAGCATGTAATAATACAAGTGGAGAGCTCAAGGAATCATTGAGGCCCATACCCACACTCAGTGAAGCAATACATACTTTATCTCCACTTCCTTATCTATCTTTATATTTGCTCATCTCAGAATGCATTCTCCCCAAACATTCTGCCTGATTTTCAAGAGAGAAATCATGCAGTAGGCATTCCTGTGTGATAGGCTTTCTTCACTCACACAGTTTATGACCTTTGTTTCTTTAAATGATGACTGGCTGTTCAGCAGAGATGAGCCTTATTTGTTGAAAGAAAAAAACAAACTTCATTAACATATGTGAAATAATGGAGGGTTAATTCTGGCAGAAAAAAATACACTCATACCCAGTGGGCAGTAAAGCGATTCATTCACCATAAGTCTCCACAGCTTAGGTGTAAGAGTACTTAAAAACAGGGACAAAACATTCTACCCCATGAGAATGTTTAGAGCAATAGTCACCAACCTTTGTGGTGTCCAGCATGGTTTCATGGGGGCAATGATTCAAGTGCATTATATTTACTGTGCAGTATTATTTCTATTATTAGGACACCAGCTCCACCTCAGATCATCAGGAATTAGATCTCTTGAAGAATTTTCCACAGTGTGCACTGATCCTGGTGTGTTGTAGACCAGGGGATGAAAAAGAGGTGGACATGACTGAACGATTGAACTGAACACAGTCAAATGTATTGGCCTATTCAATAAAACAGAAGTAAATGTTTTTCTGTAATTCCCTTGCTTTTTCTTTTCTTTTTTTTAATATAAATTTATTTATTTTAATTGAAGGTTAATTACTTTGTAATATTGTATTGGTTTTGCCATACTTTAACATGCGTCCGCCACAGGTATACATGTGTTCCCCATCCTGAACTCCCTTCCTCCTTCCTCCCCGTACCATTCCTTGCTTTTCTATAATCCAATGGATGTTGGCAATTTGATCTCTGGCTCTTCTAGCCTTTATAATTCCAGCTTGAAGATCTGGATGTTCCAAGTTCACATACTGTTGAAGCCTTGCTTGGAGAATTTTGAACATTACTCTGCTGGTGTGTGAGATGAATACAGCTGTGTAGAAGTTTGAACATTCTTTGCCATTGCTCTTCTTTGGGATTGGAACAAAACTGACCACTGGACAGAAAAAGGTCAGTTTTCATTTAGAAGTTTGAACATTCTTTGACTCCCCTTCTTTGGGATTGGAACAAAAACTGACCACATGGCAGAAAATGGTCAGTTTTCAATAGAGTATTACTCAGTCATAAAATGGAACACATTTGAGTCAGTTCTAATGAGGTGGGTGATTCTAGAGCCTATTACAAAGTAAAGTTAGTTAGAAAGCAAAAGATATACATTGTCTACTAATGCATTTATAAGGAATCTAGAAAGATGGTATTGAAGTATTTATTTGCAGGGCTGCAAGTGAGAAACAGACATAGAGAACAGAATAATGGACATGAGGAGAGGGGAGGAAGAGGGTGAGATGTATGGAGATAGTAATATGGAAACTTATATTGCCATATCTAAAACAGGAAAACAATAGGAATTCGCTTTATGTCTCAGGAAACTCAAACAGGGGATTTGTAACAACCTAAGGGGATAGGATGGGCAGGGAGATGGGAGGGACGTTCAAGAGGAAGGGCATATATGTATACCTATGGCTGATTCGTGCTGAAGTTTGAGAAAAAACAACACAATTCTGTACAGCCATTACATTAAAAATTTATTCATGTTCTATTTAAAAGCCATTAAATTAACAAAGTTAGAATTATTAACTTAAAAGAAAATTAAAAAGAAATGAATTTTAAAAAGTTGAAATGACACAAATGTCCATCAACTGGTGATAGAATAAATAAAACATGCAATGCAATATTATCTGGCCACCAAATAGAGTTCTAATATAAACTATAACATGCTACAGCTCTGAAATGATTATGTTAATTAAAAGAAACCAGGCAAAAGGCTGTATATTGCATTCCATTCATGTAAATGAATATGTCCCAGTTTAGGTAATTCTCTAAAGACAGAAAACAGAGTAGTGAATACCAGGGCCCAGATGAGGAGGGAAATGGAAAACGCCTGCCAACTGGAGAGTGTTTCCCACTGGAGTGATGAAATTATTCTAGAATGAGGCTGTGGTTGTGGTTATGCATGGTAAAGTCCTGGTACATGAACAACATGTCCATAAATTTAAAGTTTCTTGAAAAAACTACTAAACTTAACTTCTATGTCCAGGAAAATCATCCTTCAAGTATAAAGGAGAAGTAGATATTATCATATGAATAAAACATTGGGACATTCATTCTCAGCAGATATCTGGTCTGTAAAAATATTAAGTGAAGTGAAGTTGCTCAGTTGTGTTTGACTCTTTGCAACCCCGTGGACTGTAGCCTACCAGGCTTCTCCGTCCATGGGATTCTCCAGGCAAGAATGCTGGAGCAGGTTACCATTTCCTTCTCTTACACAAAATAAGATAATATTAAAGGGAAATTATGAGTTAAGAAACAATGTCATAAAATAAATAAATGAAGGCCGAATGAAATGAAGGATTTTTCCTATTATTAATTGGTAAAATATAAATGCTTGTTTGGGCTTCTCCATCTTTACTTTTCATTGGTTATGAATCTTCATATTTAAAGTGGGTTTCTTGTATATAAGATGTATTTCAGCTCAGCGGTAAAGTATCTGCCTGCAATGCAGGAGCCGTAGCAGATGCGAGTTCCATCTCTGGGTCAGGAAATTCCCCTGGAGGAGAACATGGCAACCCATTCCAATATTCTTGCCTGGAGAATCCCCATAGACAGAGGAGCCTGGTGGGCTTTCAGTCAGTGGGGTGGCAACCAGTTGGATACGACTGAACAATTAAACAACAACAGACACACATTCCAAACAGAAACTCTGAAGATGATACAAATTGATGAGAAAATCCTGAGCCTAAAGAAAGCGAAAGAAAAAGCCTAGACACTAGAGCTGAATTATAAAAACCTAGAGCGTAGAGCTGAATTATAAAAGGTTTTAGGCAATAAAAGTTTTTCAACAGTAGTGTAGGCAGTGTGTTCAACACAGGAGAGAGGAGTAATTTTTAATACTCACTCAAGAGAACAAACTTCAAGTTGCAATCATAAATTAAAGGAAACAATGTCCAGAAAATAAACATAGTATAAAATCTATTGATCATTTTATCTAATTATGACTGTAAACGTGTAAGGGAATTTTAAGAAAAATCATCTGCAAAAGATACAGTTTAAACTGCTTCAAACAAGGCGATTTTCTTTGGTCCATACTTTAAAAATAACTGACAATTAAGAATACATTTCACTTTAAAATATTTTTCAAATTCAGCAAGACATTTTATGTTACAAGACAAGAAGATTTTGTACTTTTCAAGTTAAAAAGAAAGTACCTTGCATGAATACTTTGACATATTTAGACATTTAACCACATTATATGTTTTTACCTTAACAATCTTTGTGGTATTTAGAGTCAACTGTTTGAATGTGGGGTGTGTATTAGTATGTTCCCTCAGGGACTGCAGACTGTGCAGGAAGAGGTGCCAAGGCCTTCCAAACCATGAAGAATTATCTGTTTAATGGAACAGTGGTAACCATGGAAACCTGTGTTGGTGCCAATTGTTTAAAAGGGGCTTATCTTAATTAACTGCCTCATAGAAGATAATGAATTTTTGATGATAATTACTAAAACTGTGGCCCTATGAAAATGTAGGTATATATGTATACACATACATACACATATGTGTGTGTGTGTGTATAAACTCTGTACCTTGTAAATTATATATATCAAATACTAAAACCTGACATTAGTGACAAGAAACTTAACAAATTTTAAGCAACAAAATTTTGTTTTGGAGAGGAAAAGTGCTTAATTAGTGCCTTTATTTTAGAATACTGGAGTATGGAGATGCTAATAAAAGGAGAACCAACTTTTACTGGGTTTTATTCTTGTAACAAAACTCTTTGTGGGCAATGCCCCCACATTGTCTGCACTGGTGTGGGCCACTCCCCATGGCCCGCCTGTGGGAGCCAACTGCTCCATTCTAAATTCCTTCGTTAAAAGAGCCTAATCAGTATTGACGTTGTGACCTGCAAAAACGCCATTCTTTTCCTTCCTTTCTTCCCTCCTTTCTTCCCCATCTTTCTTTCCTTTTCTTTCTTCTTATACAATTGTTGAAGTTGTTTTACATTTATAGTTATTACAGAGTGCTGGGCCTATTCCCCATGTTGTACAGTACATCGTTGAGCTCATTCTTGCACTCATCTTACCACGGTATGCTTCTCGCTCCCCCACCTCTGTATTGCCCCTACCTCTTCCTCTCCCCTTGAGTAACCAGTAGATTGTACTCTATATCTCTGAGCCTCCATTTTTGTTATATTCTCTACTTTGAGGTGTCTTTCGATGCTACACGTGATATCATACAGTATTTGTCTATCACTGATTGTGTTATTTTACTTAATATTATACGTTCCATGTTGCTGCAAATGTCAATATTCCATTCTTTTTATGGGCACCTTCTTTCTATGCCTTTTTAGCAAATGGCACTGCTACCCCACACATGACACAGCTCCCCAGCTAAGTTTCCATCTCTGCACTCACACAGTGAAACACAAAGTCCTCTTCCTCTTCTACCATAGGAAGCATATCTTTGAAGCTGAGTCTGGAATTTTCTCCCCCTCCCCCTACTTTCTGGATAACTGGACCTTCTGGTCCCATCTCCAATGCCAAAGCACCCATCTCCCTCCCTCTTCACAGATTTTTGCCTGCCCTGCGCTTTCTGCCCCCCCCCCCCCCCACTCTCACAGAACTAAGAGACAAACATAATTTCACATCTGCTTGATTTTATTTTCAATATGAATGTATGCAGTTGGTATAATGGTCACATCTGACTGTTCGCCAGTACTCGGAGGCAAGACCCTTGAAGATTTCTGAGGTACCCCTTGGGGACTGCAAGCTGTGCAGGAAGTGATCTCAAGGCCTTGAAAACCATTAAGGGTGTTCTGTGGAATGGAGCAATGGTAACCGTGGCAACCTGAATTTCTGACAATTGTTTAACAGGGTCTTCTTTTAGTGAATGCCCTCATAGAAGACAATGAATTTTTAAAAATAACTACTAAAACTGTGGCAGTATGAATTATATATATATATATATATATATGTACAACATATATATATATACATATATATATATACACACACATACACACATATGTGTGTGCGTTTGTATATATGTACACTGAAACTTTGTACCTTGTGGATAATATATAAAATATTAAAACCTGACATATATGACAACAAACGTTTAAAACAGAAATCAACAGAATTTGGTTTTGCAGAGGAAAAGTATTTAATTACATACATTATTTTAGAATAGTGGAGTATGGAGATGGTAATCAAAGCAGAACCAGCGTTTACTTGGCATATTCTTGTAATAAAACTCTTCGTTAGCAATGCCCCCAGTATTGCCTGCACGGGATGTGCACTACTCCCCTTGCCCCACATGAGGGAGCACACTGCCTGTTCTAAATTCCTTTCTCCAAAGAAGACATACAGAAGGCTAACAATCACATGAAAAGATGCTCAACATCACTCATTATGATAAGAATGCAAATCAAACCCACACAATATACCATCTCATGCTGGTCGGATGGCTGCTATCAAAAATCTGAAGCAGTAAATGCTGGAGAGCTTGTGGAGAAAAAGGGAACCATCTTACCCTGTTGGTGGGAATGCAAACCAGTACTGCCACTATGAAGAACAGTGTGGGGATTCCTTAAAAACCAGGAAATAGAACTGCCATATGACCCAGCAATCCCACAGCTGGGCATACACACTGGGGAAACCAGAACTGAAAGAGACACATGTACCACAATGTTCATCACAACACTGCTGACAATAGCCAGGACATGGGAAGCAACCAGTGGTACATATACACAATGGAATATTACCAAGCCATTAAAAAGAATGCATTTGAATCAGTTCTAATGAGGTGGATGAACCTGGAGCCTATTATCTAGAGTGAAGTAAGTCAGAAAGAAAAACACCAATACAGTATACTAACGCATATATATGGAATTTAGAAATATGGTAACAATAACCCTGTATGCAAGACAGCAAAGAGACACCGATGTATAGATCAGTCTTTTGGACTCTGTGGGAGAAGGCGAGGGTGGAATGATCTGAGAGAATAGCATGGAAACATTTCTGGGGGCCAGCGTGAGGAACTCCGCCCATGGCAAAGGTCATGAGGAAGGAGGCTTTGGAATACACAAAGGCATGATCAAGCCTCTGGAATCCCCCTGTTCCCGAGAATCTACCCCAAAACCAGAGTGTGTTTTTGGCTCTTACCTACAGCTTTGACTTTTGGGGGGCTCTCTCCCAAACCGTTTCTCTCGGAGAAGGTGTAAACGTGCACCTCCAAGGCAATAAAAATTCCTGCACCTCCAATAAAAAATGTGCATCTCCAATGAAAATAAATAATTTTCTTTGATAAATGTTAATCAACCAAAACCTCATTTTCTTTGAAGTGTTTTTTTTAATCTGCAGCACCCTCAAAGTACTAAATAAAGTTACATTCTTACAGACCAAAGGTGCAGTGAGTTACAACAAAGAAAGTGCTTTACTCAAAGATCTAATGTTGCTAATGCCAGCGCTACTACCTGTTTTTCTATATACCAACTATATCAACAAATAAATGATATGAAAACTTGGCAGCAAGTATTGGCTCAACAATGAAACCCTTAACCAGTTTTATTCTAATGATTTTTAAATCCTCGAAAGGCTCTACATCACTTGAATGTTTTAAGCTTTCTGTGCTTCTCGCAGTTGGGAGGCTGTAATCAATCACATGTGTATTTGAAAAAGTTCAGATAAACCTGTCAGGCAACTTAGAAAGCTATCAGAGGGGTTTGACTAGAAACACTCCATTATGCCCAGGATACTTATTAACTAGAGCTCTAAGTTAATTTTTTTTAGAGAAAGGTGGTCGGGGACCACCCTCCATTGTTAACAGAGGAGTTAGTGAAAAATAGCAGGACAGGCAAATTCTGGTTTTGGGGTAGATGTGTGAGAAGGTCGAGGGGCTCCCTCGAGTCCTGACTTGTGTTTGCCTGTCAGGCCACTTCCTCATGACCGTTGTCATGGGTGGGATCTCCCATGATGGCTCCCCACACTCTGGGACCTCCTCTGGTCCGTACTGATATATCTCTTCGTTCACCTTGGAGCACTGGCTACAGAGCTATGAACCACTGACTTTTTTTAAGTTTCCTTGTGGTGGGCGAATGGGGAGCAATTCAGATGTTTTGGGGGAAAATGTGGCGTTTATCATCCTCAAAATTACCGAGGTCGCCTAGAGAAAACAAGAGAGTGGTAGAGAATGGCATTGGTTTGGGAAGAGAGTGAAGGTGGATGGGAACAACAGCTTCAGGAGAAAGGGTGTGGGCAGAGAAGGGTTATGTGCCAGGCAAGGACAGGGGAGGGGTCTTCTGGGGGTGGGGTCAATGGGCAAGAGGAGATCAGGTGGGTTCAGCTCACCTTGACCTGTCTTTGGCCTCAATTGAGAGGAGGTCTTCATCTTTTTGTCCCAAGTAACAGGAGGCAGGTGTTTCATAAGTGTTCTGGAGCCTCGTGGCTTGCCAGTCACCTTAGCCATTTTGAGCCCTCCCAGTGGTCTGTTCCAGAGCCCCTGAGAACCCCTATATATACCCCCTCCCCAGAGAGACACACCCTCATGCTTTATGAGGTCAGCAAGTTTCTTCCCCAGGCAGTGGTGTCCCTGGGTGAGCCTTGGCATTACAAAGCCTCATCCTGACTCCTCTAGCGGAGAATGGGGAACAATTCAGACGTTTTGGTGGGGGAAAAGAGGCATTTATTATTCCCCTAAAGATGCCTCCAAACTCACCTGCCATCCTCATCTCTCTAAGTCAACTCTGATGGGTCATATGGCCGGGAGAGTTTGTCTCCTCCAAACTTTGTCTATTATATCAATTTACAACTGTGAAAGTGAAAGGGAATTTTAAAAAAATCTACAAAAGATACAGCTTAAGCAGCCCCAGTTAGCATAGGTTTATTTTCTTTGTTCCATACTCTCAAAATAACTGATAATGAAGAATGAATTTCATTTAAAACCTATTTTCAAATTCAGAAAGATATTTTATGTTCAAATATAAGAAAATTTTGTTCTTTTAAAGCTAAAACAGTTTGAACCTTGCAGTGCATTCTTTGCTTCACTGATTTAGACCTAAATATAAGCACATTGTGTGTCTTTTCCTTGACAATTTTGAGGGTATCACTGTGTATTTAGAATCAACTGTTGGAACGTTGGGTGTGTATAAGTACATCCCTTGGGGACTGCAGGCTGTGCAGGAAGTTATCTCAAGGCCTTGAAAACCAATAAGAGTGCTCTGTGGAATGGAGCAATGGTAACCGTGGGAATCTGCATTGGTAACAATGGTTTAACAGGGTTTTCTCTTAATGAATTCCCTCATAGAAGGCAATAAATTTCTAAAAATAATTACTAAAACTGTGGCTGTATAAATTTATATATATATATATATATATATACACACACACACACACACACACATACACACATATGTGTGTGCGTTTTTATATATGTACACTGAAACTTTGTACCTTGTAGATAATATATAAAATATTAAAACCTGACATATATGACAACAAGCATTTAAAATAGAATCCAACAGAATTTGGTTTTGCAGAGGAAAAGTATATAATTACTGACATTATTTTATAATACTGGAGTATGGAGATGGTAATCAAAACAGAACCAGCATTTACTTGGTATTATTCTTGTAATAAAACTCTGTTGGCAATGCCCCTCAGTATTGCCTGCACGGGATGTGTGCTACTCCCCCTGCCCCACATGTGGGAGCCCACTGCTCCATTCTAAATTCCTTTCTCCAAAGAAGACATACAGATGGCTAACAAACACATGAAAATATGCTCAACATCACTCATTATCAGAGGAATGCAAATCAGTAACACAATGAAAGACCATCTCATGCTGGTCAGGATGGCTGCTGTTTAAAAATCTCAAGCAATGAATGCTGGAGAGGATGTGGAAAAAAGGGAACAGTCTTACACTGTTGGTGTGAATGCAAACTAGTACAGCTACTATGGAGTAGAGTGTGGAGATTCCTTAAAAACCAGGAAATAGAACTGCCATGTGACCCTGTAACCCCACAGCTGGGCATACACGCCGAAGAAACCAGAGCTGAAAAGACACATGTACCACAATGTTCATCACAGCACTGTTTACAATAGCCAGGACATGAAAGCAACCAGTGGTGCATACACACAATGGAATATTACCAAGCCATTAAAAGAATGCATTTGAATCAGTTCTAATGAGCTTGATGAACCTGGAGCCTATTATCTAGAGTGAAGTAAGTCAGAAAGAAAAACACCAATACAGTATACTAACGCATACATATGGAATTTAGAAATATGGTAATGATAACCCTGTATGGAAGACAGGAAAGGAGACACAGATGTACAGATCAGTCTTTTGGACTCTGTGGGAGAAGGCGAGGGTGGAATGATGTGAGAGGATAGCATGGAAACATGTATACTATCATACGTGAAACAGATACCCAGTCTAGGTTCGATGCATGGAACAGTGTGTTCAGGGCTGGTGCACTTGGATGACCCAGAGGGATGGGATGGGGAGGGAGGTGGGAGGGGGATTCAGGATGGAGAACATATGTACACCCATGGCGGATACATGTCACGTATGGCAAAAACCACTACAGCATTGTAAAGTAACTACCTTCCAATTAAAATAAATACAATTTAAATTATAAACTAAATTCCATTGCTAAAAGGCCCTAATCAGTCTTGGCTTTTTGACCTCCAAAAACACCATTTTCCTTCCTTTCTTCCCTCCTTCCTCCTCTCTCTCTTTCTTTCCTTTTCTTTCTTATTATACAATTGTTAAATTTTGCTTTCCATATATAATTATTACAGAGTAATGGCTCTATTCCCCTGTTGTACAGTACATCCTTGAGCTAATCTTTCAAATAACATGGTGTGCCTCCCTCTCCCATCTCTGTATTGACCCTGCTTACCCGCCCTGCTGTTAACCAGTAGATTGTTCTCTACATCTGTGAGCCTCCATTTTTGTTATATTCTCTACTTTGCCATGTTTTTAGATTCTATAAGTGATGTCATACCGTATTCATCTAACTCTGTTTGTGTTATTTTACTTAATATTATACCTTCCATGTTGTTGCAAATGTCAATATTCCATTCTTCTTATGAGGTACCTTCTTTCTATGCCTTTTCACAAATGGCACTGCCACCCCACACATGACATGGGCTCCCCAGCTAAGTTTCCATCTCTGCACTCACACAGAGAAACATCAAGTCCTCTTTCTTTTCTCCCATAAAAATACATCCTGTAGTTTCAGGCGAGTGACATGCCACTCCCCAGGACACACTAGACAGGCATACATCAGGGTGGTCAGAAACAAATCCTCCATTTTGGGGTTAGAACAAGGGTCCCAGAGGACTATGGAGAACCCAGAGGGATAAACTCATTGGATGGTAAAGCAGGGGCTGGCGATATCAGTGTGGCAGCTGGGCAGAGTGGGAGTACCGAGATGCAGAGGACTAGCGATGCCAAAGCTGTATTCCTTAACGACCTCTCTGTGCCTGAGACGTCCTCTCCCGGTCCACTGCTTCTGTGAGGATGGATGCAGTGCTCCCAGCCTCAGGCTAGTCACCATAAGCTTGAATTTGCTCAACTGGTTGTTGGAACTACGACTCTCCGGGATGAAACAGGATTGCTGGGGAGGTGCCTTTGGGCCTCCCAGAATGGACAGTGATGTTGGGGTTCTTGTCTGCCCAGGGAGGGCTTGGGGCCTGGTCAGTCCCATGCTGACCTCCCCATGTGGCCAGCAGATCAGTAGGTCCTCCCATGAGACATAAGTGACAAGACACAGAGCTTGTGGGGGATCATGCATGAGTCCGAAGGCAGATCAAATAGAGGCCAGGACCCTATCCTCTCTCAGGTGGGGAGGCTCAGGCTTATGCAGCCTAGATGCAGAGTCTGGATTCAGGTCATGTTGGTAACAGGAGACAGGTTGAGACTGGAGGCTTGCGGGCTTCATATGTCCTAGGCTCATTCAGAGAAGTTCTGTTTACAGCGTGCGAGACCCAGGTGATCCTCACAGAGGCAGGCTGAATTCATGACCTTTGTAGGCATCATCCTTCCCTGGATCCTACTGCT